>CM067168.1:98560226-98633366 GCA_034093135.1 Erigeron breviscapus | reverse complement strand
GCATGTTCCAACCAGATGGTTCTTATGTTTGGAATCTTCCTCATGATGAGAACAATAATGCTTATTTGGCCGAAATTCTTGATGATATGGCTCAAATAGTTGATTCTCCAGATATTTCATGGACACCACAGTCTACCACAGTGAAGAGCAATTGTATGAAAATACTAAAAGTTCGAATGTGGAATCTGTTGCTGCTGGTGTATATGATACTGATTCCGAATCTGACAATGAGTTAGAAGATGTCAAGAACCTTAATGAAGTGAAAGCTACTGAAGAAGTAAAGGTTGCTGAGGAGACTAAAGAAGATTCTGCTGAAGAAAAGATTGAAAAGACTAATTGAAGAGCAGATGCAAGAGTTTGAGATTCCGGCTGGCATGACTGTGGATGACTTTGTTGCTTACATGGCAGATTGCAAAGAGGCAGACCAACAGGTATCTTATTCTTACATACTATTGTTCATGTTTGCAAAATTGTTAATCGCATGTTTGATGAACTTGAACAAAAGAATGAACAAATTAAGAAATTAGAATCTGTTGTCAATACTGCTCATGATGAAAGAGATAAATTAATTAAAAAGGGTCTAACTGTAAATGATAAGGAAAAATTTTTCAAGGAAAAGATTAGATCCTTAGAATCTAACATTAGAGCAATGAAAGATAAAGTCAATCATTCTGTGGCTATAGAAAGAGTAAGTAGTGAAGCTTATTCATTGTTAGTTAGAAAGTGTACTACTGTAGAAAAGGAACTTGCTGATGCTAGGATAGAAATCTTGGAATTTAAGGCTAAATCTGATTCTGCTAGACATTCTGAGCTTTTGATGCATATGAAAGTTTGAGAATTCTTCTTCTAAGAGTCTTGAAACTGCTAAGATTTCTTATAAAGATGTGCCTCCTCCTTTCAATAATAACTATACTCCTGTTGAACCTAATATTCCTGAAATCCTTCTTCAACCTAGTGTTGTAGATGGTAAACCAAAAGACTCAATTTCCGAGGCAAAATTGCCTGAGGGAACAAAAGAGTCTAAAGGAGTTTCTTCTCAGCCTAACAAGGAAGAGAAATTGAAAGGTGTTGCTTTAAATCAGTCTACTCTTATGGTCAGAAAGACAGTATTGTACACTTTACACTTCATAAGAGTAATAGGGTCTATACTGAGTTAGAATTCCCATTAGAATCTATTGACCCTAAGAGGATTGATAAAGTCTGGGATGTTGCTATTGAGGATATGAAGAAATTAAGTCAGCAACGTCTCACTCCATTACCTAAGCAGTCTAGGATTAGAAAATCTGAAGATAACTTAGCCGTTAATGAAGAAGCAACTAAGGTTTTAAAGCACATCTTAATGCCTGCACTTAAGAAATCTTCAAGTAAAGATAGACATGAGAAAGATGGTGCTAGAAGTCTAGGATTTCACCAACTAAACAAGACCCTGAAAAGGAAAATCAAAGAAAAACAAGTAAGTCAGTGGACACTAGTGCTAATAATGAATCTGTAGGTACCGATAAAAAGGTAGATACAAACAAAAAGTTCAAGGTCCTCTCTTGCTTTGCTTGTCATGAAAAGGGTCATGTTTATAGTGTATGTCCAAATTGTAAGTCCCAACTTGTTAGATGGTACTACTGAAGACACCTCTATGTCGATGGTGGAGTTACTTTGCAATATACTGCTGAACTGGAGACGACCAGTTGCAGAGATATATACCAAGTTCTAGATAGATTACTTATATAAAAGACAATAAGTAAAGAACAATGCAATAATACAAATAACTTGTAAACATCTTGATGAGACAATATGTAGTTTTCAATGTGGAATTTATTTATTGATATTAAACAAATTACAAGGTTGATGCGGAACCAAGATAATACACTAATGTAAATATCCTAACAACCTATGAAATACAATTGATCTATACTCGGAATTTCTCTTCAACAATCGAAATACTTAAAGTTGTGAAATGTTCCTTTTAGCGATTGAGAATATTGCACAAGTTCACCAAGAATATTGCAGGTTTGCAAAGTGTGAAGTTATTCGTCTTTGTGAATTAACTTGAATTCTTGGTTGTGCAATGACTTGTATTTATAGGCAAAGTTAACATTGGGATGTTAACTTTAGCCGTACAAATGTGGTTGGGAGCATTTAAGGAATAGCATTTAATTCCTTAAAAAGCATTGTAAAGTCGCATGTTAAAGTGACTTACATAACCACCTTTATGTACCTTTTAATACTTAAATAATAAGATAAGGCTTATTAGCCGGGTAAAGGTACATAAAGCATACAAGTCAATTCCTCGTAATCAGTGTAAAGCTTTGTAAGGGCTTTCCACTGATGGTCTCCAGTTTGTAACTGACTAGAATGCCAACTGGGCTTCGCTGCCATTGCATTCTCTATCTTCCATTTGTTGTCTTTGACTTCTACTGGAATGCTTCTTCAACTTGGTCAGTTCTCAACTGGAGGAAGTCTTCAGTTGCGTTAACTGTACGGTGCAACTGGACTTCAATATATTTCTCGACAAATCATCTTGGTCACCAGTTTCACTAGTCTCCAGATGCAACTGGTGACTGGCAAGTGTGAACTGGTGACTGGCCAGTTCCAGGTGAACTGGTCCTAAAACAAATAGACCTCGAAGATCAGGTTCTCCTTCAAAGGCTTCCACTTCAGAAGGAAAAAGGGGGTTGGGTAATAATAAACAGGTTTATGAGGCTAAAGTTCAATCTTCTCCAAAACCGTTTACTATACCCCAACGACGTGAATCTCCACTGAAAGGTTCATCAGGAAATGCTCATAGGATTTCAAATCGTTTTCAAACACCCCACGACCTGATCGTTCTGTTCCTAAAAGTCAAAATTCATTCTATGACCAAATTCATTCGAGTGTTCGACCTTCTTATGGCCCTCATTCTCCTAGACCTTCTCCGACGAGAGGTCAGAAGTCTTCTCCTGTGAGAAGACGAAATGAGAATCATGTTCTACCCACGGCTTCTAGCAATGGGTATTGGACTGAACTGATTCTAAGGGATGAGAAGGGACGACCCAAACCTCAGAAGGTTTGGGTCCCCAATGAAAACTAATTTTTCTCATTTTATGTGCAGGGAGTTCCTAGGAAACCAATCCATTTATGGTACCTTGACAGTGGATGCTCCAGGCACATGACAGGGGACAGGAAACTCTTGTCCAATTTACTGGTATAAATGGGTCGTATGTTTGTTTTGCTGGATCCAAGGGCGGCAACATCACCGGTCAGGGAGATGTCGTCAATGGACAACTTACTCTAGAAAGGTAAACTATGTGGAACAACTTACTCATAATCTAATGAGTGTCTCACAGATCTGTGACAAGGGCAACAATGTTCATTTCACAGAAAAAGGAGGCATTCATCTTGAAGCCGGGTTTCGTTATTCCAGAAGAATGGATTATGCTCAGAGCTCCTAGGAATAGAGACATCTATGGCTTAGTTTTAGGTGTTGATAATCCAACGGAGCCCCTCTGTTTGTTGAGCAAAGCAAATGAGTCTGAATCTCTCCTCTGGCATCGAAGAATGTGACATATCAACTTTCGGAAGATGAATGAACTTGTTAATCTTGGATTAGTTGATGGTGTTCTAGTTAAGAAGTTTGGGATGGAAGATAAATGTGTACCATGTTTGAAAGGAAAGCAACACAAGAATCCTCATAAATCAAAGGTGCACAACACTATATCCAAACCATTCGAACTACTTCATATGGATCTCTTTGGTCCTGTGAACGTAAGAAGCATTGGAGGATGTTCTACTGTTTGGTGATCACTGATGATTACTCAAGGTACTCATGGGTATTTTTCTTGAAGACAAAGGACGAGACCGCAAACCGGTTTATGGATTTTGTTAGACAAGTTGAGAATGTCCATGAAGTTAAAGTTAAGAGAATCAGGAGTGACAATGGAACTGAGTTCAAGAACAATACTCTTACGGTTTTTTGCTTGACCAAGGGTATTCAACATCAATTTAGTGCACCTTATGAGCCACAGCAGAATGGAGTAGCTGAGAGGAAAAACAGGACTTTGATAGAAACAGCTAGGACGATGCTTGCTGATTCAGGGTTTCCTGTTACTTTCTGGGGGGAGGCAGTGAATACAGCTTGTCACATTTTAAATCGGGTTTTAACAGTTAAACGGTTCAAGAAAACTTGTTATGAACTTTTGCACAACACAAAGCCCAATTTGCAAAATGTTGAGCCATTTGGTGTTCCTTGTACTTTTCTTATAACTTCCTCGGTAAATTTGATCCTAAATCAGAGGAGGGTTTCTTTTTAGGTTATGTACCTAGTACACCAATTCGGCGTGTGTACAATCAGAAAACTGGCAAAGTAAATTTTGGTACAAATGTGGTAATTGTCAGTATAAACCTGCTGTACACATTGGTCCTGCTAATGACTTCGATTATGATGGTGTCTTCACCTCTTTTCGTGGTCCTGTTTCTTTTACAGGTGTTCCGATTGTGGAAGATGTAGTTACTCTTCATGATCCACTTGAAGGCGGGCCAGTTCCTGTCTCTTCTCCTGTTTCTTCATCATTCATTAAGCCTGCTTCTAAATCTGGAGAGTCAAGTGGGACCAAAGAAGCAGACTCTACTTTAGAGACTGCTCCTAAAAATCTTACTGATCCTTTACATATACCGCTACACCTGATGATCCTTTCTATGATACTGATGACACGGAAGGTGAAAATCAGGAAGAGCCTAAAACTCCAGAACATCATGTCCAGACTAACTTGGGAAATGATCTTACAGTTGACACGGTTTCCTCAAACAAGAGTCAACAAGGATCATCCAGTAGAGCAAATCATTGGTGATGCTTCTGCCTCTGTTCGCACGAGGAATCAGAATAGGAAAAATTTGTCAAATATGTTTGCTGAAGTTAAGGATTCTGAGGCAATTACTTGGTACTTGTACTTTTGCTTCATCTCTCAGGTTGAGCCTAAAAATGTTGGAATGGCTCTTAAAGATCCGTCATGGGTTGAGGCGATGCAGAAGAATTGGCTCAGTTTCGGAAGCTTGATGTATGGAAGTTAGTTGACTTCCCTCATGGTGAATCTCCTTTATCTACGCGATGGGTTTTTCGTTGTAAAAAGGATGACAAAGGTGTTGTCACTCGCAATAAGGCTCGGTTGGTAGTTAGAGGATTTGAGCAACAAGAAGGTTTTGATTACGATGAGACTTTTGCACCTGTAGCTAGACTAGAAGCTATTCGATTATTTCTGGCATTTGCTAGTTATCAAGGTATAAAAGTGTATCAACTTGACGTAAAGAGTGCCTTTTTGTATGGAGAAATTAGAGAAGAAGTGTATGTAGATCAACCTCGGGGGTTTGAGGATCCAGATTTCCCCAATAGAGTATATCGTCTTGATAAGGCTCTATATGGTTTACATCAGGCTCCTCGATCATGGTATGAAAAACTGTCTACTCATTTGCATGAACATGGTTTTACTCGAGGTTCTATTGACAGCACGTTGTTCATCAAATGGAAAGGGAAGGACTACTTGCTTGTACAGGTTTACGTTGATGATATCATTTTTTGTTCATCTGATAAGAACATGTGCAAGGAGTTTGAGCAGAGCACGAAGGCTAAGTTCGAAATGAGTGCTATGGGGGAATTAACTTTCTTCCTTGGATTACAGGTGGATCAACTGAAGGATGGGTTCTTTATTCATCAGAGCAAGTATGTTCAAGATATTCTTACTAGGTTTTGAATGACCGATGCTAAAGATGCAATTACTCCCATTCAGACTAATCATGGGCTGTGTCGTGATAAGACTAATGATCCAGAAGTCGATGCAACTCAATATCGGGCTATCATTGGTTCCTTGATGTATCTGACGGCTTCACATCCAGACATTACCTTTGCTGTTTGTATGTGTGCTAGATATCAGGCTAATCCGAAAGAGTCACATATGAAAGCTGCGAAAAGGATTCTTCGTTATGTGAAGGCCAAGCCTCGTCTAGGGCTTTGGTATCCCATGCATGGTTCCTTTGAATTCAAAGCTTATACTGATTCGGATTATGGTTGCTGCAGTTCGGATAGGAAATCAACGTCAGGTGGATGTCAACTTTTAGGGGGGAGAATTATATCGTGGCAGTGCAAAAAGCAGACATCTGTTACACAGTCTACCTGTGAAGCAGAGTACATAGCTGCTGGTCAATGCTGTTCTCAGGTACTTTGGATACAGCAACAATTGCGCGACTATGGTATGGATATCTCAGACTCTCCTATTGTATTGATAATAAGTCTGCCATAGATATTACTAAGAATCCGAAAAACTTTAAAGTCACCAAGCACATAGATATAAAGCATCATTTTTTGCGTGACTATTTTGAGAAAAAGCTTATTCATTTAGAAAAGGTTGTTACTGATGATAACCTTGCTGATCTTTATACTAAAGCTTTTGATAGACCTCGTCATGAGTTGTTATATCAACTCAATGGTATGAAGAATGCCGAGTAGTTTCTCTCAAAGAACTTAAATTTTTCTTTTTGTGTCTTAGTAGTTTAAGTCGTACATAGATAGAGTCAAAAATATAAAAAGAGTTGTCTTAGTATAAGTCTGTATATATCTAGTGTCAGAAAAATACAAAAACATCTGAAAAATAGAAAATCCAAAAATATAATAAATAAAGTAAGGTTACTGCACTACATGTTTAGACGTGACGATACTTTAGCTTTTAAGCCTACTTAATTGTACTTTAAAATGCTCAGTTCAGTGATACCATTATATGATGTATCGATAGGCACAAAGTACCAAGGTTTCCTTATAATCTGAACTTAATTGTATACAATGTTCTTATGGGAAACGTATTCAGATATATGGCTGAGAATACTTGTTCTTAAAATAGGCAAGTCCTTTAAATCTTATGAAAAGATCTTGCATTATAATTATGTATATTTGGTCTTTATAAAGAAGGTCTCGGATACATATATATGTATGTATTGCTTTTTCGGATGTATATTTGTGACAAGATATACAAATATCAAATAAATCTGTTGAAAATATGAAGCTAATGTGGCCTTTGAGATTCGAACAAGTAAGTCCTTGGGGTGTCTTTGTATACCTGGCCTACCTAAAGTTTCCAACTTGGGATAGGTTGTCAGAAAGTTCGCTACACGGGTCTCATAGAAAGTCACGGGTTTTCATAAGTGCTTTAAAGTAAAATTAATGTCACAAATATGCAAGTACTTGGCATTATGCAATGTTAAGTATATTTCCGTACGTGAGTCAAGTTATGTCGCTTTCCGCGTGAGGAATCACCGACCTGTCACCGCTGACTTGATTCTTAAAGACTTTCTCACTTTAATCACCAAATGTCTTAATCTTAGTGCTTGTTTCGATTATGAGAGTGTATCTGAATATGGGGCACATAAGTTCGCAAACTAAAATTGTGGCATGAGTAACTTACTATGTTACATGGTGACTGTCCTTGGCTCAAGTAATACGAAAGTGCCACAAACCAAAAAGGAGACTGGAAGTACCGAGTGTTTAAGAGGACAAACATATTGGTAATCGTTTTTGGATCACTATTCATAACTAATAATAAGAGAATTATTTCTCGCTGGTAGGCTTATGTAAATGCTAATCTGATCTGATCAGCAGTACCCTAGTCACATGTAAATAATGAATAAATTAAGATAACTATTGTGTATAGAATAGTTTATTATTCTGTAATTTTTATTCTAATTTATTTTTCTATTTTATTGAGTCAAAATAAGTATTTTCATAAGTTCTTATTGCACGAGAGATTCTACTTAAATTTTGTTGAGTATATGTTTTGCTGAATTCATTCATTTGAATTCTTCATGAGGTTATGTGATTTGTACAAAATAAGATTTTCTGATATGGACATTAATTTGTTTAAGTTTAGAAAATGATCTTTTAAGTGTTATGTGAAAAGTCAAAGTTTTTTGAACTCTCACAGGTTTAAGGTGTTACTAGTTACGAATTTAATTAATACCTTGGTGACATTTTGGGGTTTGACAATGGAATGACCTCCCTTGATCTTTTGATTAGAATCTTTGGTATTTCGTAATTGTTAATCCTAATTTTGTGTGTTTTCACTTGAATTTTCTGCATTATTGTGCCTTTGCTCTTGTTGCGTTAATGAGTTTTTGGTAAGTGTGCAGTGTTCAGGTTAAGAAGATAAAGTTGGAGTGCTGATCTTTGTTGCAATACTGTGTTATTCATACTGATGATATCGTGGAGACAAGATTTTTGGTGTGAAATGACAATATTGTGATGCAAATATGAGCACGTGAAGGAAGAATACATGAATCTGTCTTTAGAGTATTTATGTATTTAGTGAAAATAATCAGTGTTGATACGTGTTTCTTTTGATTCCCGTACCTTGACTTATGACTTGATTTCGGAAACTTTATAAAGTTCTTCATTGGATTTTTGGACTATTCATTGTTTGTTAATTTTGTAGACGGAATCTAATATGGGACTTAAGTGTTTCAAGATGGTTTGCCGTCAAGCATCTCAATGATTAGAGACATACTCTCCGTATCATGGTCGTGGTTGGTATCGCTGTTAATATGTTCATTGATTATTTCCAGGTTTGTTAATGGTTGATTTTAGACCTTGGGGTTCTGTTTTTAATTCAAGATTATAATGTTTGTAAAATACTTACATTATGATGATGATTTTAGATGGTGGTATTTCTTGGTACAAGGCATGAACAAGTTGCTTTTAACGAGTTGTTGCTATGTACAGGATTAGGTCAAAAGGGTTGCATCGTGGAAAGTTTCGTGATGACGAATCTTGAAAAATTTTCTAAGTACTAAATTGTTCTTACGAAGATAGTGATTAACTTCGTTTGGAATTGTACTTCAGAAAATTGGACTCATTATGTTACATCTAAATTCGTTTCATTTGGTTTTAAACGAAGATAACCTCTATCTTCGTTCGAGTTGATTTTACGAAGGTTAACTTCGTTCTACCTTATTTTCGACCGACCTTCTAACCGACCCGTTTTGACCCATCTTTTAACCATCTATATAAATATCAACTTAATTCGTTCTATCTTTTACATTGCATTCATTCTTAAAGAAAAACGAATTTAAGCTGAATAAACCCCTATATTTTCATCAATTAAATCACTTGATTTCATTTGATTCTCTGCTTGTTATTTCGATTTTTGTTGAAATAAGTGATTCAGGTATCTTATCTAGCTTCGTCATTCACAATTCCCAAATTCTTGATTCTTGTTTTTGCCCAATTTTTACATGAACTCATTCGGTTTTGATATATATTTTTTTAGGGTTTAATTTCGTTTTTAATTTTAATCCGTTGAATCCTTAATTCGCTTGTAAAATCGAAATGGGTTATGCTTCTTTTAAGAGTTACAAATGTTTTTGTAATTAATTTTGGGCAAATCCAGTGTTCATCAATGTTTTAAGAATCAAATATTTGATTTTGGAACAAACTGTCGTTCAGAATGACTACGAACTTAGACTTCGTTTATCTCTAACGAACTTAGGTTCTCAAACAGAGTTTACGAACTTAGACTTTTCCTTCAACTAACGAACTTAGGAGTTTTTGTGACAAACGAACTTAGTACTTCTAAGCTATCTTCGTTCATTGTTACCCAACGAACTTAACACCTATTTTCTTTTATTGTTATCCAACGAATTTAAAGTCTATCTTCGTTCATTCCTAACTAAACTTAAAGTCTATCTTCGTACATTCTTAACTTACGTGTTAGGACCAGTTCACCTGGAACTGGCCAGTCACCAGTTCACACTGACCATTCACCAGTTGCATCTGGTGACCAGTAAACTGGTGACCAAGAAGATTTGTCGAGAAATATATTGAAGTCCAGTTGCACCGTACAGTTAACGCAACTGAAGACTTCCTCCAGTTGAGAACTGACCAAGTTGAAGAACATTCCAGTTGAAGTCGAAGACAACAAATGGAAGAAAGAGAATGACAATGGCAGCGAAGCCCAGTTGACATTCTAGTCAGTTACAAACTGGAGACCATCAGTGGAAAGCCCTTACAAAGCTTTACACTGATTACGAGGAATTGACTTGTATACTTTATGTACCTTTACCCGGATAATAAGCCTTATCTTATTATTTAAGTATTAAAAGGTACATAAAGGTGGTTATGTAAAGTCACTTTAACATGCGACTTTACAACGCTTTTTAAGGAATTAAATGCTATTCCTTAAATGCTCACAACCACATTTGTACGGCTAAAGTTAACATCCCAATGTTAACTTTGCCTATAAATACAAGTCATTGCACAACCAAGAATTAAGTTACTTCACAAACAAACGAATAACTTCATACTTTGCAAACCTGCAATATTCTTGGTGAACTTGTGCAATATTCTCTCAATCGCTAAAAGGAACATTTCACTACTTTAAGTGTTTCGATTGTTGAAGAGAAATTCCGAGTATAGATCAATTGTATTTCATAGGTTGTTAGGATATTTACATTCGTGTATTATCTTGGTTCCGCATCAACCTTGTAATTTGTTTAATATCAATAAATAAATTACACTTTGAAAACTACATATTGCCTCATCAAGATTGTTTACAAGTTATTTGTATTATTGCATTGTTCTTTACTTATTGTCTTTTATATAAGTAATCTATCTAGAACTTGGTATATACCACTGCAACTGGTCGTCTCCAGTTCAGTAAGTATATTGCAAAGTAACTCCACCATCGACATAGGTGTCTTCAGTAGTACCATCTAACAAGTTGGGACTTACAAGTGGTATCAGAGCAGAAGGCTAATAAACTTGCCTAGATCTGCAAAGATGAACACTACTGAAGGTGGAAATGGTTCTGGTTCAGGTGAAAACCCATCGAACACTAATGCACAACCTTTTCAAAACGTTAACACCAACCCTCCTCCTCCTTCTACCCCAAACCACGTCCATGTACATTACTCTAACACTCCTGTTCCAAAATTTGATGGAAACAGTGAGACTTTTGGTACATGGAAAGCTAGAATGCTGTTGCATTTTGGTGGTATTGAGAGGTATATGTTGAAAATCCTTAAGGATGGACCATATACCTATGTCCATTGGGGTGAGTCCTCTTCTTGATCCTACTGGAAGAAGAGGCTCAAGGGAAAAGCTAGAAGACCATTGGTCTGATGAGGATCGCAGACTGGTGGACTTGTACACCAGACTGAAAAACATGATCCTTGGGGCTGTCCCTGAAGACCTAATTCCAACACTTGTGTTGTTTCCCAGTGCCAAGTCTATGTGGGATGAATTAGTGATTCAATTTGAAGGAGGTGATGACACAATCATCACCAGAAAAGTTGCCTTGAACAAGAAGTATGAATCCTTCTTTGCCTTGCCCAATGAAAGTTTAACTGGTACATACACCAGATTTTCTAGCCTCATCAATTCAGTTGAGAGGTTTGGGTGTAGAGAAGGATAAGGATATTCTTCTTGAGAAGTTTTGTGATATTCTTCCTTCCAAAGGGAAAACATGGTTCTTGTCTTGAGACAAGGTAAAACCTTGCACACTCACACTCTTGCATCGCTCTATGGAGCCTTCAAATTCACTGAAGATAATAATGCTGCAAGACTTGTGGCTGAGCAAGATGCCATGAACCATGCTCAGAGTCCCAAGGTTGCTAATACAATTGAGTCGACCTTGTGCTGCTTTAATGTCTGCTGAGAGTGTCCAGGCACACTCGATGAAGGAGATGTTGAACGGTTTCTTAAACTCTGGGCTGACCACTGAAAACAGTGAAGGTTATGATGAAACTGACGATGATGATCTGGTCGCCATGATTGCTAAAACCTTTAATAGGTTTAAGCATAAATCTAAAAGATTTAATGGCCCCAACAATGCTTCCAGCTCCAGCTCTCTGGATAAGACCAATCTTACATGCTATAAGTGTGGTAAGAAAGGTCATTTTATGAAGGAATGCAGATCTAGTCAGTTGAATAACCAAACTGGCCCCTCTGTCCCTAATTACAATCGGCCTGATGATAGCTACAAAGCTAAATACAAGAAGCTTAAGGCCCAGATTTACAATCGGCCTGATGATAGCTACAAAGCTAAATACAAGCAGCTTAAGGCCCAGATTGCCCTCCTATCCATGCAAAAGGAAAAGGATCAGTGCTTAATAGCACAAACTAAGGGAAAATGGGAGTACTCTGATGACTCATCTGATGATGAAGAAGAGGAAAGGGACATGTGTTTCATGGCCTTGGAAGATCAACAACAGCAGCATGTGGTGAAAGATGATGTCATC
The DNA here is from genome assembly GCA_034093135.1 of Erigeron breviscapus. Classification (NCBI taxonomy): domain Eukaryota; kingdom Viridiplantae; phylum Streptophyta; class Magnoliopsida; order Asterales; family Asteraceae; genus Erigeron; species Erigeron breviscapus. The sequence continues at coordinate 98,621,123 of CM067168.1, read as the reverse complement.
TCTGGAAGATGGGTGGACATCATACTGAAAAAGGTATGTGATTATGATCACCAGGTTTACCCTGAATTAAAACTGGACCTGGCTGAATCATTAAGTGGTGATTTGGCATTTGTAGAAACTGTTAGAGCTGATAGTGAAAGATATTTAGACACTATCTTAATTGAACTGAACAATGTCAAACCACAACTGAATGATTTACAAAGTGTCCAGTTGGCTCTCAAGGAGTCAGTTTTAAAGATTGAGGCTTTAGAACTTGATAATCAAAAACTGTCTGTGATTTTGAAAAAGCTCAAAAGATTATCAAGTCCTGGTAAAAGCATCTGGCAAAAACTATGATGCATTTTCAAGAACTATCGATGCCCAGAAAAATGCATGGAAATCTGAAGATCTGGAGATGGCAGCTCTTATACCAGATCTTCATGCATTGCCTCCAGCTCTCCAGGTTGAAACACCTTATGAACAACCTGAAGCTGTTGAAACTGAAACCAATGAGACCACCCCCATTGAGGTTAAAACTGGAGCCAAACAGGCTAAAGCTCCAGTCAAAAAGGCCACTGGTAACAAGCCTTTACCTCATAAGTCTAAGGAGCCCAAGACCCGACAGACTAAATCTCCAGTTGAACCAATGTCCAAGGTTCAACTGCCTGAACAAAACAATATTTTGGTTAATCTGGAAAGGCAACTCCAACTTTTGTCTCGGCAGGTTCAGAGTTGCACTGCCCGGATTAACAATCTGGAAGAGGTTCACCACCTCCAGTTTTAAAACAAAATATTAAATCACTCCCTTCTGTACCTAAACAAAAGAATGTTCCATCTGGAACAAAATCCGGTAAACTTAAGGTGAGTAAGTATCAAATACCAATCGTTTTTACTTCTGCACCTGGAGCTGGTGATAATGCTCCAGATGTAGCCTCCAGTTCAACACCTCAACAATCAACTGTGGCTTCTGTAGAGAAGTCCAGTGGACCCATCAAGAAAAGATGGGTTCACAAAAATAACTAATGATTTTTGTGTGTGTGTAGGGCGATCGAAAAAAAAATATCTGGTATCTGGACAGCGCTGCTGGCCGGACTATGACCGGATGTAAGCCCCTACTGGAAGAGTTCACTGTCCAAGATGGACCGACAGTGATGTTTGGTAACGATCAATCTGGAAAGACTGAAGGATATGGTGTGCTCAATAATGGACAAGTCGAATTCAAAAGAGTTGCATTTGTGAATGGTTTGAAATATAACTTGATCAGTGTAAGCCAACTTTGCGATGATGGCTTCAGAGTATTGTTCGATATTGCACAAGGCACCATATTTAACAAGGATTGGAAAGTGGTGATGATTGCACCAAGAAAAGGGAATGTGTACATCATGGATATGGAACCAGCTCCAAAAGGGCAATGTTTCTATACCAAAGCTGATGAGGACACCAACTGGTTATGGCATAAAAGGTTATCCCACCTTAATTTCAAGAACATTAACAAGTTGTCTCGCAAACAACTGGTTGATGGGATACCCCAGATTTCCTTCAATAAGGAAAAGCCATGTCCAGGGTGTGAGATGGGTAAGCAGAAGAGAGCCAGTTTCAAAACTAGGCAAAATTTTAGCATCACTGAACCTCTTCACATGCTTCATATGGATCTTTTTGGTCCAGTGAATGTTCAAACTAGAGCTGGAAAGAAATACACTCTAGTTGTGGTAGATGAATCACCAGATATTGCTGGGTGGTATTCATCAGATCCAAAAGTGATGCACCTGCTGAAATCATCTCGCTTATCAAAAGAATTGAGCTCAAGTACACTCGAAAAGTTTGTCAGTTGCGAAGTGATAATGGTACTGAATTCCAAAATAAGGTACTTGAAACATTTTGCACTGACACTGGCATTTCTCAAAACTTCTCATCAGTTCACTCTCCAGAGCAAAATGGAGTTGTTGAAAGAAAGAATCGTACACTGATAGAAGCGGCCAGAAGCATGCTATCTGAATCTGGTCTTCCACCAGTTTTTGGGCTGAGGCAGTTGCAACTGCTTGTCACACCCAAAACCGGTCAGTCTACATCAAGAGACATAAGAAGACTTCCTACGAAGTACTCAGGAATCGTAAACCAAATATTGGATATTTCCATGTATTTGGTTGTCCAGTTTATATACTGAACGATTCCAGTCAGCTTGGAAAGTTTGATGCAAAAGCTGATGAAGGGGTATTTTTAGGCTATTCAGATATTCGAACGGCCTTTAGAGTTTATAATTATAGACTCCAAAAGGTGCATGAGACAATTCATGTCACATTCGATGAATCAACTGAAGCAATCAACAAGAGACCAAGCCTTGATATTTCTCCAGTTATTCCAATCAACTTTGGTGAAACTGACCAAGTTCATCGGTCAGTTGTTTCACCAGAAGATGCTTCCAGTTACAACAAACTGGAACCAATCAAGATGAAGAAAAGCACCAGTGACACATCATTTTATCCCTCCATCAATTTTAACTTACCACAAGAATTGGTGATTGGATCAGATGTACGTGCCACTCCAATATCAGCACCAGTTCAATCACCTACTTCTCCAGTTACTCATGAATTACCTTCAACTGAGGAATTTCATGATGCCAATCGAGACCTCATTGACTCTGATGAGGAGGTAGAAGCTAGGATAGACAGGAGAAAGAACGAGGGAAGACAAGAGAATTTCATGATGCTAATCGAGACCTTCATTGACTCTGATGAGGATGTAGAAGTTGTTTGGACTGATCCTTCTCCAGAAGCTGTTGCAACTGAAGAAGATCGCCAGGTGACTTGCACTGATATTGTAGTTCACCAACTAGTCAATACACTAGATGGACTAAAGCCCACCCAATTGAACAAATTGTGGGTGATCCAACTAGTGGGGTTCAGACTAGAAGAGCCACCAGTGAGCAATGCTTAAACGTCACCTTCTTATCTTTAATTGAACAAAAAAAGATTGACGAGGCTATGGCAGACCCAAGCTGGGTGGAAGCTATGCAAGAAGAGCTCCTCCAGTTTGAAAGGAACAATGTTTGGGAGCTTGTTCCTTGTCCACCAGGGTTAAAAAAAGAACCTATTGGTACCAGATGGGTCTACCGAAATAAAATGGATGAAGATGGCCATGTTGTAAGAAACAAGGCCAGACTAGTTGCCCAGGGTTATTGTCAAGCAGAGGGCAGTTGACTTTGATGAGACTTTTGCTCCAGTTGCAAGACTTGAAGCCATAAGAATATTCTTGGCTTATGCAGCCCATCTGCAGTTCAAGGTCTTCCAAATGGATGTCAAAAGTGCGTTCCTTAATGGAACATTGGAAGAAGAAGTTTATGTTAAGCAGACTCCAGGTTTCATCGATGAGAAGCATCCTCATTGGGTTTATAGACTGAACAAAGCATTGTATGGTCTAAGACAAGCCCCAAGAGCCTGGTATGATACTTTAACTAAACACCTTCTTAAAAATGGCTTTCAAAGAGGTGCAATAGATAATACCTTGTTTATCTTGAAAGAAAGAGGTAATATCTTATTGGTACAAATTTATGTTGATGACATTATTTTTGGTTCAACTGATGATGCAATGTGTAAAAAGTTTTCTAAATCATGTCATCTGAATATGAGATGAGTTTAATGGGTGAATTAACATTTTTCTTAGGTCTTCAGATTAAGCAAACTGAAAATGGAATTTTCATAAACCAAGGAAAATATGTCAGAGATTTGTTAAGAAAATACAAATATGATTCAATCCCATCGAAAAACACACCTATGCAGCACCATTGAATTTGGACTCTGACCCAACTGGCAAACCAGTTAACATAACTGACTATATAGGTATGGTTGGTTCACTGATGTACTTACTGCCAGTCGACCAGATATAATGTTTGCAACATGTTTATGTGCCAGGTTTCAGGCTAACCCTAAAGAATCACATTTGCACGCTGTAAAGCGTATCTTAGATACCTGAAAGGGTGTCCTAATCTTGGTCCTTGGTACCCCAAAGGCTCAGGATTAGATCTAATGGGTTATTCAGATTCTGATCATGCAGGTTGTAAGATTGATAGAAAATCCACAACTGGTGGTTGTCATTTCCTTGGAGGAAAACTGGTGAGTTGGACCAGCAAGAAGCAGACTTCAGTATCTATGTCCACTGCTGAGGCAGAGTACATTTCTGCGGCCAGTTGTTGTGCCCAGATTCTCTGGATCAAAAACCAGCTACTAGATTATGGTCAGAAGTACACCAAGACCCCAATCTTTTGTGACAACACCAGTGGCAATTGCTATCTCTCACAATCCAGTGATGCACTCAAAAACAAGGATATTGACATCAGGTATCATTTTATTCGTGATCATGTTATGAAAGGTGATATTGAAATTCATTTCATCCCCACTGACAAACAGTTATCTGATGTTTTTACTAAACCTCTCGATGAGAAAACTTTTAAACATCTCATCAGCGAACTGGGAATGTTAAACCCTTAACTGGAGCTTTCTTTGTTATTGAACGCATCAGTGACACTGATGAAGTTCTCCAGTTGAGGAGGTCCAGATAATCTTTGCTCGCCAGGCTATCGAACGCCTTTGTGATCCTATCTTGGCACTAATTGATTACTGGATCATCATTTTAGGGGGAAAGACTCAAAATAATTTTCTGACTAAAATTCATTTTTGTTTGAAAATGCAACTGGAGAACTCTTCAGTTGGAAACTGGTACTGGACTGATCCTCCAGTTACCAGGTTCAGTCTTTGTCTAATTTTATAACGTTACAAATACTTGGTCAATATGTGTGACACGTGATGATACTCGAGTGTGTTAAACCACTTGATATCGTGATCTGACGTGTTTGAAACCATTTTAGTACTTGACAACTGTTTGTATTGGGAAAACAAAAAGCGAGTGGGGTCATGGGTAAAGTAAGCCGTCGTAGCATTTAATGCTGACTGGTAACATTTAATGCTTACATGGAAAATTATATTTTATTTTCAAAATATCTTCGAAAATATTTGGTTTAATAAAATATGATTTGTTGGGTTTACATTGGGATCTTGAATCCCCTTATAAATACCCTTATTTACTTCATAACTCATTTACTTTCTTGTTCATTCTCTTCATTTACTCTCTTCATTTACTTCCAATCATAAAACACTGCTTCATTCTTCTCTTTGCTTCTCAAATCAAAACCCTAATTCCTAAATTTCAATTTCATTCAATGGCTCCTAAATCATCCCGTTCAAGAGATGTAAATCTCTTGACTGTTCCATACAATCCCTCACCAGATGTCCCCCGGCACCTGGTGCTCCTTATAGTGCAGCCCTAAAATTAAACCCTAACAATCCTTTGGCTAGCCTACAAGGTTCTCAAGGGTCTAATACCCTTATTGGTAGAATCAGAAAGTTTTTGAAGGATTCTCCAATAGGACCCTTATTCACCAGGAACCCACGCAAGATGTATCATGATTACTTGTGTGAGTTCTGGTTCACTGCCACACTTTCTTCCGATTGTTCCTCCATCAGTTTCACGTTAAAGAATGGAACAATCAAGTGTACCTTGGATGTAGAAGTATTGAGGGATGCTCTTCACCTCAATTACTGGAGAGAGGGTGAGTCTCCAGTTGTCTTAGCCTCTAATATTAATTTTCGTCAAGTACTCCTTGAGATGGGTCATAAGGAGTGCTTGGACAATGATGGTGTGTTGAAGACCAAGGGTGCTATGACCATGAAGGGTCTTACACCTTCATGGAGGTATTTCTTTGTACATCTGGTTGAAAGTCTAGGTGGAGTTCAGGTGGTCTTGACCAGATCAACTCTTCACAAGCAGAGATGGCTTACTGTTTATGGAAAGGGTTGAGGGTGGATTTTGCTGATATATTGTATAGGAGTCTAGTGCAAAAGCTGAAAGGCTCCAGGGGTGTGTGTATCCCCTTTTCCAGATTTCTCTCTTTATGTTTCAAGCAAATTCTAGGTGAAGAAGAGTATAGAAATACAGACTCTCCGTTCACAAGGCCAGATTTAATGAGGAATTTAGACTCTCCTGTTTCTGAAGCTGGAGAGGTCGAGATTCCAGAGCAGATGCGGCTGGCATTTGCTAAAACTGATGCACCTTTGGAAAGTGAATTAGAAAGACAACTGGGCGGGCCTCAAAATAATGAGGGACCCTCCAGTTCGTCTCAAGTTGTGGTTGAGGATAGAACAACCATAACTGAAGCCATTCCTATCACGTCTATCCCTGGTGAAGATGCTTCGGCATCTGATCCTCAAACTGATGAAACCATCCAGGTAACTGGAACTGGTCATCAGGAGCCTGAACTTGATGTTCAGCCATCCCTATCATTTATGAATCTAGGCATAAATGAGGATGAGTTCCATCTTGAATCTTCGGATTCAGAAGGAACACAGATGATCAAGAAATGGTTGATGCATCTGTACATGCTCAACTCCCTTCTTTCTCTGATCAACCCCTAGAACACCAAGTTTCAGTTTCCCATCCAGATACTCTTACAAATATTTCCCCACAAAGAACTCAATCAACACCGTCGCCGTTGGTCATACCTGAGCATTCTCAGCCTGACCAACACATTGAATCTCCTCAGCGTTCTTTTTCACCCCAAATTTTTCCTTCTTCTGCCACTGGAACAACTGGAGAGGCTTCTTTTGTTTTACCTTCTCCAGTTGAACTGGTGCAGCCTGCTACTGGTCCAGTGACAACTTCTCCTTTGTCACTGGAAGCTCAATTTGTCTCCTTCTCAACCGATATCCAAAACCTGATCAAACGGGTGGAGGGTGTTCATAAGACAATCGAGCAAAATGCCAAGTCCATTTCCAAATTCAACAAGGACACAATCATAAATTCTAAGGTTGTTGATTTGGGAATAAACAAGTTTGCTGCCAATGAGGACTTGGTATTTCAGAAGTTGAATGAGTTAGTCTCAAGCTGTAACAATCTGTCCACATCTTTGAAGGAAGCTTTTGACTTAACTCATTCCAATGTCAATACATCTATCTCCAACCTCTTGAGTAACACTGTTCGATCATCAGAGGTGGATCTGAAGGAGATAGAAAGGCAGGTCAAAGAGTTGTTTGAAAGACCTGGCCTTGATGTAGTTGAAATTGGATAGCAGGTGGCCACTTCTGTTGGCCAAATGATTGATGAAAAACTGGCTAGTCGAGAAGATGAACTGGTTAAGAAGGTTATGGCTGAATTTGCCAAGCTCCCACCTCCTCAGATTAATCTGGAGCCTCTGGCACTTGAAGTTAGGCAGTTAAGGGGAGCAGTTAATGCTATGAACACTCAGTTAGCCTCTCACACTTCTTCAATCAATAAACTGGTAACTGAAGTGGATAGCTTGAAAAGAAAGATGCTGAAGTGAAGGAACAAGTGGTTAAAGGTTTAGATGAAGACTCAAAATTGTTGAAAGACTTGAAGACTGGACAGGACCAAACTGCAGCCAATGTATTGGTCTAGTCTCAAGAGATTAACCACTTGTGGAGATCCTTTAGAATGATTTGCACTGTGTTTAGAGAGTGCAAGGATATGCAATCGTGGCAACCTCTAGCCCGTTTGCCCTCCAGTAATGAAGACTGGGCAGCCATTCGTGCAGGTCTCGATGCTGCAAGGGGGAAAGGGATAGAAGGAATATCCTTGCACCTGGACCAAGACTGCCAGGTCCAGTTAGTGCAAGACAACTGGTAGAAAGGACTGTCGTTGGGTCAGATGAAGGTGATGACCAGCAGCAGGTTATTGAACAGTTTGAAGATGTTGTTGATAGGGGGAATAAAGGTAAAGGAAAGGAAGTTATGCCGGCCACTGGTGAACAAGCAAAAACAACTGGTACTGAAGCCAGTGTGTTAGAAACTGGCAACGTTGATCAGCTCCCTCCAGTTTCAGAAGATGTTAGTAGGCAACTGGCAAGGCTTGGAGATGCAATTAAGGAGAGAAAGAAACAAATGAGGGTTAATCAAACAAAAGATAGAAATACTTTAGCCCCAACTCTTCTTGATATAAGTGATGGTCGTCTCCTGGGCATGACACTTGCAGAATATGCCAAAGTCAAGGCTGATCCCAGAATTATTAATGCACTGAAAGAACAACTGGAGATTGAGCTTGACAAACACTATAGGGAGGATGAGGCTGAATATGATGCCAGGTGTTTAAATATCACAGTGGATAAGGCAAAAGAAGTAAGAACTGAAGGAATTCTCAAGAGGGTTGAACATGTTAAGAAGGTGGTCAAACAGGTGCTGAATCCACCCAAGTCCAAAGGTAAACCTAAGATGTTGCCAAGAGATGCTGACCTTAGAACCTGGGTGGAAACAACTGAACCTTCAAGTGAAGATATCAAAGCTGCAGTACATAGTATGAGCACTGGCCAGATCAAACTGGCCAATGAATCTGAAGCTAGAGAGTACTTATCTGAAGTGCAACAGCGGAGATATCACCCTGGTAAGATTGTTGATATGAAAGTTTTTATCAAACCAGGTACCAAACACTTCACAGTTGGGGTTCAACACCTTGATGGACCCTTAAGGCAAACTGAGAATCCTGACGTACTTTCCTATGGGTATTCGGAACTGGTGGAAATGGCAAAACTGTTGGAGGCCAAGCAACAGAAGAATAAGGTCGAAAGAGGATGGATGTTTGTTCTTCAAAGTCTGCTCAAGTTTAAGGAAAATATTGAAGAGAGACTGAATGTTGATCTTGAAGACAAACAGCCCATTTCTACAGTTGCCAAAAGAAGAAGAACTGGCGAAGGGCCATCTGTTTAAGTTCTTTCTTCATTTTATCTTCTTGTAATTTGTTTTACATTCTGTAACTTGTGTAAATTTCACTCCTTGTACAAATGAAGTTACCAGTTTGTAACCACAAGGTAGATAAAAGATTAAAATCTAACAAACATAAAAGAAAAACCTAAGGCATTTATTGATCTATAAAAATGCCCTAGATATCTTAGATAGATTTAAATCAAACAAGTCTCTATAGTTCACACTTGTATAGATACAAAAAAAACTAGAAAAGACTTAGACTATATTTCTAGACAAATAGGGGGAATTTGTTAGGACCAGTTCACCTGGAACTGGCCAGTCACCAGTTCACACTGACCAGTTCACCAGTTGCATCTGGTGACCAGTAAACTGGTGACCAAGAAGATTTGTCGAGAAATATATTGAAGTCCAGTTGCACCGTACAGTTAACGCAACTGAAGACTTCCTCCAGTTGAGAACTGACCAAGTTGAAGAACATTCCAGTTGAAGTCGAAGACAACAAATGGAAGAAAGAGAATGACAATGGCATCGAAGCCCAGTTGACATTCTAGTCAGTTACAAACTGGAGACCATCAGTGGAATGCCCTTACAAAGCTTTACACTGATTACGAGGAATTGACTTGTATACTTTATGTACCTTTACCCGGATAATAAGCCTTACCTTATTATTTAAGTATTAAAAGGTACATAAAGGTGGTTATGTAAAGTCACTTTAACATGCGACTTTACAACGCTTTTTAAGGAATTAAATGCTATTCCTTAAATGCTCACAACCACATTTGTACGGCTAAAGTTAACATCCCAATGTTAACTTTGCCTATAAATACAAGTCATTGCACAACCAAGAATTACAAGTTACTTCACAAACAAACGAATAACTTCATACTTTGCAAACCTGCAATATTCTTGGTGAACTTGTGCAATATTCTCTCAATCGCTAAAAGGAACATTTCACTACTTTAAGTGTTTCGATTGTTGAAGAGAAATTCCAAGTATAGATTAATTGTATTTCATAGGTTGTTAGGATATTTACATTCGTGTATTATCTTGGTTCCGCATCAACCTTGTAATTTGTTTAATATCAATAAATAAATTACACTTTGAAAACTACATATTGTCTCATCAAGATTGTTTACAAGTAATTGTATTATTGCATTGTTCTTTACTTATTGTCTTTTATATAAGTAATCTATCTAGAACTTGGTATATACCACTGCAACTGGTCGTCTCCAGTTCAGTAAGTATATTGCAAAGTAACTCCACCATCGACATAGAGGTGTCTTCAGTAGTACCATCTAACAAGTTGGGACTTACATTACGAACTTAAAAAAACTAATTTTGTACAGTTCCAACTTATGAGATTATTGATTAAGTTCATCTAAGACTGCTATTCATTTCTTGTGCTAATCCTATAATTGTTTTTCAATTATGATTTCTTTTGCAGAAATGGCTCTTGCTCCACGTCAGTTCTTTAAGAAGCACAATCTGGCCTTAAATCTGGATCCAGATCAGCATAATTGTGAACGCTATCATGAAATGTTTGATTTTATTGCTCGTTCTAGGCTTTCTTTTGCATTCTGTGATTCACCTAGATTGGTTAGGCAATATATTGATGATTTCTGGAGGACTGCTCATCAGGTCATGGTTAATGGTCGTAGCTTTGTTAGAGCAACTGTCGAAGGAATCACTTTTGATTTTAATGCTGCGATACTTCGTGAAATTCTGCACTTGGGTGATGAATCAGACGAAGCAGTAGAATTAGCTTATGATTTTGACCTTATTCGTCGGTGTTTTCAAAGAATGGGATATGTTGGTCAAATAAAGCTTCCTTTTGATAAGAGTGGATTCAAGGACGTTGGAGATACCTTGCGTACGTATTGTTAGTTAGTCTGAGCAATCGTAAGGCTGGATTTGATCAGCTTTCTGCTCAGATTTCTTCGCAGATGGTGGCTTTGGTCTATAATCGACCTTATCCGTTTTCAACATACTTCTATCATGCGTTTGTTGATCAAATCAATGCCAAGGCAAAGAATAGGTTTCTATTATATCCTCGTTTTGTTGTGGCGATAGTTAGACATTTTTGTCCGAACTTGGTATTTGATCAAGGTTCTCGCTATGTACCACATGCTTGGCCTTTACGTATATTTGCTGATTTAGATGCCAATACTCGAAATGTAGCTGGTGTAAATAATCCACCTTTGTTTGGTCACTTAATTAATCCAAATTATCGATCTCGCTTTGAGAATGATATGTTGGTGGATGATGAAGACAATTCTGATCATGAGAATGAAGAGAGTTCAGATGATAGTTCGGCTGGTGATTCTGATGATTCTGATAGTGGGAATGATGGTGATGATGATGTAGTTGACGCAGACACAGATGAATATGATAGTGTCGCTGCTGATTCTGATAATGAGCATAGAACGAAGATGGCTCATGATGTACCTGCTGCTTCAGGAAGTGATAATTCATATCACTTTTCTCGAGAAGATGTATCTGGTGCTTTACGCCAAGAGCGTCGGAGTAAGGCATGTCATTCTTCACCGGTTCTTTCTGAAATGAATCAATCTGTTCAAGAAGAAGTTAATCTGAATGAGAATGTTGGTGCTGAACAAGAAGTTGTATCTGATTATCAAGAACAATTGGAACATAGAGATATGGCATCAAGTCCATTACATGAAGGTACAAGTACCGTTGGACCAAAGAGGACACTGGATGCTACTCTCACTTATCGCAGAGCTTAGCGTGCAAGAATTTTTGAGGATACTTCAGTATCTGCAGCTGCTGCTGATATTTCTGCTGTCTCAACAGCACCAGTTCCTACTGTTGCTGGCAGTGTACCATTGCGTCCATTGTTGCCTCCTGCCAGATCAATATTGCCCAGATTGCCTACTTTTCCTCCTATTCCTTCAGATTACTCCCTAGTTAGGCGTATAGATGTTCTTCAGACTCGTGTTGATACGTTAGAGTCTGATCTTATGACTGTTCGAGGTACTTTGACCTTTTTGATCAACTGGGTCAAGAATCAAGGGGGAGATGTTCCTGAAGAAGTCTGCAGATTATCAGCAGTTTAGCCAAGACGTCAGAATGAAGATGATGATGCTGATAATGCTGGTAATAGGAGTGATTCTTGCCCAGTTTCTGACAAAGGAAAAGGGGTTGAGACTCAGGGGGAGACAGAAAGAGATACTACCCAGACTGGTACTTCTGGTGCGGGTGGTTCAAGTGCTCCTCGAGAGGCTGAAGTTATTGAAGCACTTGATTCAGGTAATTCTTCGAAATCGGTTGATTATTTAAGTGATGATCAAGTTGAAGCTGAAACTGAACGATTAAAGCATGAAGTTAAGGCAAAATTTGGACATGACTGTAATACCGAAGAAAATGCTTTTCATTCTGTATTTGATAACTTATTAGATAAACAGCAAGAAGCAAAAACTGAAAGAGGAAAAGAATTACAGATTCAAAGGCAAACAGCTTTGGAATCTGATTCTGATTCTGATTCAACTTATGATTTTGATAAAGATTGATAAAGTGTATATTAGGTTGCATGTAATAAGTTTACGACATGTGAATGTAATTTATCTTATTTCAATGCAATTATATTTCATCTTTATTATTATTATCATGATTATTCATTGTATTCCGGTGTTCATTTTGTGTAATCTTAATAGATGATACAGATGATACAGAATTACTCTTTGATGGTGATGAACTTGAGGAGGGTGAGCTTGTTCCTGAACCGGATATAAATATATTCAAGAAACCTTATGGGTTTGATGATGTTTGGGATTCAACTCCTGAAGACCCATCTTTGGAAGAAAGAAAAGAGTTGGAGATAAAGAGGAAAAAAGTTAAGGAAAGAATGCTTCAAACTTCAATTAGTAACTCTGCTAAAGTTTTAAACTTCGTGGTATATGCTAGGATTGATGATGCATTGATTCCTTTTCACTGGGAAATCAATTTGACAAGACCTTTTAATCCAAATAATTATCCTGTACCTCTCAGAGAAGATGATCCACTACATGAGATTGACAGACTTGTGCCTGGTCAAAGAATCAATGATTATATAGTCACATGGGATACTATGAAACCCATCATGTATTGGACTCATATCTCAGATAAAGATGCTGCAAGATATAAGACAATAATCTGGAGTTGGTTTTATGATGAAGATTTTTGAAGACTGAAGAAATCGAAGATGCTGCTGTCTAGGGGGAGTTTGTTGATGCATGTTGATGTGACAACAGCAACTTAGATTTGATTATGTCTTATTCATTTATATGTAATTGATAGATTATGGACTTCGTGTTTTAGTAATGATTGATTACATGTTTTGGTGTTATTTATATGTTTATATATGATGTTTGTTATGTATATCATACAAGTACAAACATAATATATGTTAGGTTTCTTGTACATAAAGTACTTGGAAAATAACTAAGCATAGATGTTGATGGTATTTAGTACTAACGAAGATAATCTTCGTTAGGAACTAACGAAGATAATCTTCGTTTTATGGGCTGGACTGCTAAGTTCGTAAGAACAAAGCCCAGCAAGCCCAATATCAATCGTGAACATATATAAACGATTGGAAACCCTAAATTGGGCATTCCAGTTGATATTATACACACCAAAGGCGACTATGTTCGTTTCTAAGCTATAGAAAACGAAGATAGATCACATAAGGCTGATTATATTGATATAATTAGCAATATATACGATAACTAATCAAACTAGTTATCTCGTGAGGATTCCGCACTCACGACATAACAATAGACGATCTCGAGAGCGATCAGTGGCTATCGAGGGATTCACAAAACCGGTCAGTCTACATCAAGAGACATAAGAAGACTGCCTATGAAGTACTCAGGAATCGTAAACCAAATATTGGATACTTTCATGTATTTGGTTGTCCAGTCTATATCTTAAACGATTCCAGTCAGCTTGGAAAGTTTGATGCAAAAGCTGATGAAGGGTATTTTTAGGTTATTCAGATATTCGAAAGGCCTTTAGAGTTTATATTTATAGACTCCAAAAGGTTCATGAGACAATTCATGTCACATTCGATGAATTAACTGAAGCAATCAACAAGAGACCAAGCCTTGATATTACTCTAGTCGTTCCAATCAATTTTGGTGAAACTGACCAAGTTCATCGGTCAGTTGTTTCACCAAAAGATGTTTCCAGTTACAACAAATTGGAACCAGTTAAGAAGAAGAAAAGCACCAGTGACACATCATTTTATCCCTCCATCAATTTCAACTTACCACAAGAATTGGTGATTGGATCTGATATACGTGCCACTCCAATATCAGCACCAGTTCAAACTCCAATTTCTCCAGTTCTTCAAGAAATGCCTTTGAATGAAGAATTTCATGATGCAAATCGTGACCTCATTGACTCTGATGAGGATGTAGAAGTAGTTTGGACTGATCCTCCTCCAGATGCTGATGCAACTGAAGAAGATCGCCAGGTGACTTGCACTGATATTGTTGTGCACCAGCCTAGTCAATACACTAGATGGACTCGAGCCCATCCAATTGAACAAATTGTGGGTGATCCAAATAGTGGGGTTCAAACTAGAAGAGCCACCAGTGAGCAATGCTTAAACGTCACCTTCTTATCTTTAATTGAACCAAAGAAGATTGACGAGGCTATGGCAGACCCAAGCTGGGTGGAAGCTATGCAAGAAGAGCTCATCCAGTTTGAAAGGAACAATGTTTGGGAGCTTGTTCCTTGTCCACCAGGGTTAAAGAAAGAACCCATTGGTACCAGATGGGTCTACCGAAACAAGATGGATGAAGATGGCCATGTTGTAAGAAACAAGGCCAGATTAGTTGCCCAGGGTTATTGTCAAGCAGAAGGCGTTGACTTTGATGAAACTTTTGCTCCAGTTGCAAGACTTGAAGCCATCAGAATATTTCTGGCTTATGCAGCCCATCTGCAGTTCAAGGTCTTCCAGATGGATGTCAAAAGTGCGTTCCTTAATGGAACATTGGAAGAAGAAGTTTATGTTAAGCAGACTCCAGGTTTCATCGATGAGAAGCATCCTCATTGGGTTTATAGACTGAACAAAGCTTTGTATGGTCTAAGACAGGTCCCAAGAGCCTGGTATGATACTTTAACTAAACATCTTCTTAAAAATGGCTTTCAAAGAGGTGCAATAGATAATACCTTATTCATCTTGAAAGAAAGAGGTAATATCTTATTGGTACAAATTTATGTTGACGATATTATATTTGGTTCAACTGATGATACAATGTGTAAAAAGTTTTCTAAAATCATGTCATCTGAGTATGAGATGAGTTTAATGGGTGAATTAACATTTTTCTTAGGTCTTCAGATTAAGCAAACTGAAAATGGAATTTTCATAAACCAAGGAAAATATGTCAGAGATTTGTTAAGAAAATACAAATATGATTCAATCCCATTGAAAAACACACCTATTGCAGCACCATTAAATTTGGACTCTGACCCAACTGGCAAACCAGTTAACATAACTGACTATCGTGGTATGGTTGGTTCACTAATGTACTTAACTGCCAGTCGACCAGATATAATGTTTGCAACATGTTTATGTGCCAGGTTTCAGGCTAACCCTAAAGAATCACATTTGCAAGCTGTAAAGCGTATCTTTAGATACCTGAAAGGGTGTCCTAATCTTGGTCTTTGGAACCCCAAAGGCTCAGGATTAGATCTAATGGGTTATTCAGATTCAGATCATGCAGGTTGTAAGATAGATAGAAAATCAACAACTGGTGGTTGTCATTTCCTTGGAGGAAAACTGGTAAGTTGGACCAGCAAGAAGCAGACTTCAGTCTCTATGTCCACTGCTGAGGCAGAGTACATTTCTGCGGCCAGTTGCTGTGCCCAGATTCTCTGGATCAAGAACCAGTTACTAGATTATGGTCAAAAGTATATAAGGACCCCAATCTTTTGTGACAACACCAGTGCAATTGCTATATCTCACAACCCAGTGATGCACTCCAAAACAAAGCATATTGACATCAGGTATCATTTCATTCGTGATCATGTTATGAAAGGAGACATTGAAATTCATTTCATCCCCACTGATAAACAATTAGCTGATGTTTTTACAAAACCTCTTGATGAGAAAACCTTTAAAAATCTCATCAGCGAACTGGGAATGTTAAATCCTTAAAACTGGAGCTTTCTTTGTTATTAAACGCGTCAGTGACACTGATGAAGTTCTCCAGTTGAGGAGGTCCAGATAATCTTTGCTCGCCAGGCTATCGAACGCCGTTGTGATACTATCCTGGCACTAATCGATTTCTGGATCATCATTTTAGGGGGAAAGACTCAAAATAATTTTCTGACTAAAATTCGTTTTTGTTTGAAAATGGCAACTGGAGAACTCTTCAGTTGGAAACTGGCACTGGACTGATCCTCCAGTGACCAGGTTCAGTCTTGTCTTATTTTTATAACGTTAAGAATACTTGGTCAATATTTATGACACGTGATGGTACTCAAGTGTTTTAAACCACTTGGTATTGTGATCTGACGTGTTTAAAGGCATTTTAGTACTTGACAACTGTTTGTATTGGGAAAATAAAAAGTGAGTGGGCGCGTGGGTAAGATAAGCCGTCGTAGCATTTAATGCTGACATGGTAGCATTTAATGTTGACATGGCAAATTATTATTTTATTTCAAAATTCAAACTCAATTTGTGAAAATATCTACAAAAAGGATTTTGTTTAATAAAATATAGTTTTGGGTATTTCATTGGGATCTTGAATCCATTATAAATACCCTTATTTACTCCGAACTCATTTACTTCTCTTCTACATTCTTTCATTTATTCCAATCATCAAAATTGCTTCATTTCTCTTCTACATTCTTTCATTTAATTCCAATCATCAAAATTGCTTCATTTCTCTCTCTACTTCACAAATCAAGAACCTTAATTCCCAAATTTCAATTTCATTTTCAAATGGCTCCTAGATCATCCCGTTCAAGAGATGTAAATCTCTTGACTGTTCCATATGCTCCTTCACCAGATGTCAAACCGGCATCTGGTGCTCCTAGTAATGCTTCGGTCATCAAACTAAATCCCAATAATCCGATGGCAAGCTTACAAGGATCTCAAGGGTCCAATACCCTTATTGGTAGAATCCAAAAGTTTTTGATGGATTCTCCAATAGGACCCTCATTCTCTCTAAACCCACGCAAGTTGTTTCACAACTACTTGTGTGAGTTTTGGTACACTGCCATTCTTTCTTCCGATTGTTCCTCCATCAATTTCACATTAAAGGATGGAACAATCCAGTGTACCTTGTCCGCTGACGTATTGAGGGATGCCTTACACCTCAACTACTGGAGAGAGGGTGAATCTCCAGTCGTCTTACCCCCAAATATAAATTTTCGCCAAGTCCTTCTTGAAATGGGACACAAGGAGTGTTTGGAGAATGGGGTGTTGAAGACTAAAGGTGCGATGACCATGAAGGGTCTTACACCTTCATGGAGGTATTTTTTTCATCCACCTGGTGGAGAGTATGGGTGGGAGTTCTGGTGGACTTGACCAGATCAACTCCTCACAAGCAGAAATGGCTTACTGCTTGTGGAATGGATTGAGAGTAGACTTTGCAGATATTCTGTTTAGAAGCCTAGTTCAAAAGCTGAAGGGAACCAGGGGTGTGTGTATCCCCTTTTCAAGGTTCCCCTCTCTC
This sequence comes from Erigeron breviscapus, assembly GCA_034093135.1. Taxonomy (NCBI): domain Eukaryota; kingdom Viridiplantae; phylum Streptophyta; class Magnoliopsida; order Asterales; family Asteraceae; genus Erigeron; species Erigeron breviscapus. Next base: position 98,603,695 of record CM067168.1, on the reverse strand, counting down.
TGTTTTAAACATATTCTGGGCAGAGAAGCATATTTAAGTACAGATTCACCGTACACTGCTCCAGATATGTTAAGGAATTTAGACTCTCTGGTATCTGAAGCTGGAGAGGTCGAGATTCCAGAATGAATGCAACTGGCATTCGCTTCAACTGATGCACCTATTGAAGGTGAGTCATAAAAGCAACTGGGCGGGCCTCAAAATAATGAGGGACCCTCCAGTTCGTCTAATGTTGTGGTTGAGGATAGAGCAACCATAACTGAAGCAACTCCAATTACATCTATCCCTGGTGAAGATACTTCGGTATCTGATCCACCAACAGATGCACCCATCCAGGAAACTAGGGAAGGTCATCTGGAGACTGACCCTTCTGGTCAGCCCTCAGTTACATTCATGGATCTGGACATGAATGTTAATGACGAGGAAATCCTGATAGAGTCTTCGGATTCTGAAGGAACTGAAACAGACTTGGAGATTTTTGAGGCTTCTGTATAAGCTCAAAACCCTTCATCTCCAGTCTGCCTTCCAGACGCATCAATTTCACTTTCACCCTCCCAAGAAAATGTGCCTACTGATATATCCTTCCAAACTTATACCGCTCCTTCACCAACTGGGCAATTCTCATTTGCTCAAGAAATGCCACCCCCACCGACGCCGTTATTCACACCTGAGCATTCTCAGCATGAACAACACATTGATTTTCCAGTCCTTTCTTCATCCACCACTCCTATTATATCTTCAACTGCTGGCATGACAATTGGGGAGACTTCCTTAAGTTTGCCTCCTCCAGTTGCTCCAGTAGTAACTGCTGCTGGTCCAGTGACACCTTCTCCTTCGTCACTGGATAGTCAAGTTGTCTCAATTCAAGCCGATCTCTAAAACCTTCTAACCAGGGTGGAGGAGATTCAAAAGACACTTGACAAAAACACCAAGTCTTTCTCCAGATACCACAAGGATCACTTAACAAATATTAAGGTGGTTGATCTGGGGATTAACAAGTTTTCATCTAATGAAGACATGGTGTTTAAAAAGCTAAATGAGTTGGTCACTGGCTGCAACAATCTGGCTGGTACTTTAAAGGAAGCCTTTGACCTTACTCAGTCTAAGGTTACAACCTCAATCTCCAATCTGCTTGGCAACACTGTAAGAACATCTGAAGTAGATTTGAGGGAGATTGAAAGGCAGGTAAAGGAACTGATTGAAAAACCTGGCCTAGATGTAACTAAACTTGGACAGCAGTTGATGACTTCAGTTGGTCAAAAGTTAGAGGATACGCTGGGTGCTAGAGAAGCACAATTGATTGAAAGGGTGATGTCTGAGATCACCAAGCTGGCCACTTCTCAGGTTGATCTGGCCCCACTCACCAGTGAGATCAACCAGTTGAGAGGCAGCATAGAGAATTTGAACACCCAGGTATCTCTACATGCTCAATCTTTAGATAATCTGTGAGTCCCTTTAATTAACGAGATGGTTAACCAATAGAAAGTGTAAAATACAACAAGTCTAATAATCACTAGATATGGACTAGTATTACTTGTAAATAAAGATGCAAGATATATAAACAAAGTAATACAAGACTTAAAGCAATAAACAAATAAAGTGGACCATTATGTATGTTTCATGGGTATTTCATTTATTGATGTTTAAATAAAATACAAGGTTGTTGCGGAATCAAGATAACACAATTAAGTGAGTATCCTAACAACCTATGAGTTACAATATGATCTATGTTTGTCAAATAACTCTTTGGGATCAAGATACTTAAAGTTGTGAAGTATCCCTGTTTAAGATCGAGAGTATTTGGACAAATTCACTTAAATGCAAAAGGAATGCTAAAAAGTATTTTTATCAAGGAAATGACTTTGTATTTATAGGCAACAAATTCACCAGTGAATTTGTGCCGTACAAATATGGTTGGCATACATTTAATGATCCGACAAGAACATTAAATGTATTGGATAAGAATAAGGATAAAGTCACATCAAGTGCAAGTGTATCCTATTATCCAACCACCTTAACACACGTATACTTTTGTTAAAGAACAAGTGGATTGTTCTTTGGAAAGTGTGTTAAAGGCAAAAGTCAATCCTCGATATTAGTGTTCAGACTTGCAGGATCTAGAACACTAACAATCCTCCAGTGTGCAGATCTGGTAAGACTTTCCAGTGGACTCCGCCATTTGTTAAGTCTTCTTCCTTCAGACTTCAGTCAGAATGTCTTCAGTAGAGTAGATCTGGACTGGGGTGAAGTCTTCAGTGAGCTAATCTGGAGAATGCTCCAGATTACCTGTACAAGTAAATGCTCACTAGTCTTCAATTATTTCTGGACAAATCTTCAGAGGGACTCCAGATTCCAAGTCTGGAGTAGGTCCAGTAGAGAAACGTTTTCTGGTCAGATCTTCAGTGAGGCTCCAGTAGTCGGGTCTGGAGCGAGACCAGCAAAACAAGTTTCTTAACAAACCTAAATAAGGTTCCAGTAGTCCAGTCTGGAGCCAGTCCAGTAAGTCTGGACAAATCTTCAGAGGGACTCCAGATTCCAAGTCTGGAGTAGGTCCAGTAGAGAAACGTTTTCTGGTCAGATCTTCAGTGAGGCTCCAGTAGTCGGGTCTGGAGCGAGACCAGCAAAACAAGTTTCTTAACAAACCTAAATAAGGTTCCAGTAGTCCAGTCTGGAGCCAGTCCAGTAAGTCTGGACTAAATCTGGACCTAACATAATCTGACAACTGAAGTAGAGAATTTGAAGAAGAAGGATGATGAAGTGAAGGAAAAGGTTGTCTCTGGTTTGGATGAAGACTCCAATATCCTAAATGAATTAAAAACTGGTCAAGAACAAGTTACTGCCAATGTTTTGACCCAGTCAAAGGAGGCCAACCATTTATGGAGGTCTTTCAGGACGATGTGTGGAATTTTCAAAGAGTGTAAGGACATGCAATCATGGCAGCCTCTTGACCGGTTGCCATCTCACCCCTCTGAATGGGAAGGTATTCGGGCAGGTCTAGATGCTGCCAAGGGGGAAAGAAGTGCAGTCCTTCCACCAGTTGCACCTGGAAGATCTTCATCTGGAAGACAAGCTGGTTTGGAAATGGTTGTAGCTACCCGTACTGAAGCTGGTGAGCAAGATGTTAGGGGGAATGTGTTAGATAAGGGAAAAGGTTTAGCTGTTGAAGCATCTGCCCAGCCGGCCACTGATGTAATGTTAGAAACTGGCAATGCTGATATACTTCCTCCAGTTTCAGATAGTGATAGCAAAAGACTGGCTAGACTTGGCAATGATATTAAAGAAAGAAAGAAGATGAAACAAAGAAACCAAGTTGAAGCCAGGGCACATCTTGCACAAATCAAGTTGCTTGATATGAGTGATGCCAATCTTTTGGGTATCACTAAGGAGGAGTATGTCAGGATCAAGAATGATCACAGGATAGTTGACCAGTTGAAAGAAATGCTGGATGTTGAACTGGACAGACACTATCCTGAGAATGAAGCTGAATTTGATGCCAAGAGTTTGAACATTTCAGTGGAGAAGGCTAAGGAGAATAGGGCCAGTAGGATTCTTAAACGAATTGCAAATGTTAAGAAGGTTGTGAAGAAGGTTTTGAATCCACCAAGAAGGATTCCACAACCAAGAAGACCACTGTCTAGAGATGCTGACCTTAGCACATTTGTTGAACCAACTGGCGAGGTATCTAATGAAGACATCAAGTCCGCTGTACTGGCTGCTGGTGCTGGGAGTATAAAAGTAACAAATGAATCTGAAGCAAGAAGCTATTACTCCCAGATCATGTCAACCAGAAGACATAGTGGTACTATCAATGGTGTAAATGTGACAATCAAGCCAGGCACCAAAGTTTTTCAAGTTGAAGTTAGTTACACCAGAGGGCCACTGGTTAAAACTTACAATCCTGGTGCTATGCAATATGGGTTCAGCGAATGGGTGGAAATGGTGAATGTGTTGGATGCGAAGGCACAAAAGAATAGGTTTGAGAAAGCATGGGTGAACTTCTTAAGGGGCAAGATTCAACATAAAGAAAATCTTGAGCAAAAGTTGAATATTGATCCTGAAGACTCTCAGCCTATTTCTTCAGTGACCAAAAGAAGAAGAACTGGCGAAGGGCCATCTCATTAAGTTCTTTTTTTCCGGTTATCTACTTGTATTTTGTTTTACATTCTGTAACTTGTATAAATTTCATTGCCTTGTATAAATGAAGTTACCAGTTTGTAACCACAAGGTAGATAATAGATTAAAATCTAACAAACCTAAAAGAAAAACGTAAGGCATTTATTGATCTATAAAAATGCCTTGGAAACTTAGATAGATTTAAATCAAACAAGTCTCTCCAGTTCACACTTGTATAGATACAAGAACTAGAAAAAGACTTGTCAATATTTCTAGACAAATAGGGGGAATTTGTTAGGACCAGTTCACCTGGTAAACTGGCTAGTCTCCAGTTGCATCTGGAGACCCAGTGAAACTGTCCAGTGAAACTGGAGACCTAGATGATTTGTCGAGAAATATATTAAAGTCCAGTTGCACCATACAGTCAACGCAACTGAAGACTTCCTCCAGTTGAGAACTGACCAAGTTGAAGAATCATTCCAGTTGAAGTCGAAGATAACAAATGGAAGATAGAGAATGGCAATGGCAGCGAAGCCCAGTTGACATTCTAGTCAGTTACAAACTGGAGACCATCAGTGAAAAGCTCATACAAAGCTTTACACTGATTACGAGAAATTGACTTTTATGCTTTATGTACCTTTACCCGGATAATAAGCCTTATCTTATTATTTAAGTAATAAAAGGTACATAAAGGTGGTTGAGTAAAGTTGCTTTAACATGCGACTTTACACTGCCTTTTAAGGAATTAAATGCTATTCCTTAAATGATCTCAACCACATTTGTACGGCCAAAGTTAACATCCCAATGTTAACTTTGCCTATAAATACAACTCATTGCACAAACAAGAATATCACTTCTATCGAACAAGTTCTCTCGAACTACTTCTTCGAATACACTTCGATAGATTTCATACTTTGCAAACCTGCAATATTCTTGGTGAACTTGTGCAATATTCTCTCAATCGCTAAAAGGAACATTTCACAACTTTAAATGTTTCGATTGTCTTGAGAAATTCCGAGTGTAGATCAATTGTATTTCATAGGTTGTTAGGATATTTACATTCTTGTATTATCTTGGTTCCGCAACAACCTTGTAATTTATTTAACATCAATAAATAAATTACACATTGAAAATTACATATTGTCTCATCAAGTTATCTTACAAGTTATTTGTATTATTGCATTGTTCTTTACTTATTGTCATTTAAATAAGTAATCTATCTAGAACTTGGTATATACACACTACAACTGGTCGTCTCCAGTTCAGTGCATATATTGCAAAGTAACTCCACCATCGACATAGAGGTGTCTTCAGTAGTACCATCTATCAAGTTGGGACTTACATCCCCATACACTTAACACTCAAAACACTTATTCTTCCAACACACACACACATCTTTTCTCTCAAAAAAAAACTCTTCCATCTTCTTCTTTCTCCTCTCATTTTCGGAACAAGAAGGGCAAGAAAACACAAGCAAAAATCAAATTAAACATATAATAATAATAAGGGTTTGTTAAGGATTAATCAAGGGTTATATCAAGCTATGATTTGGGGTTATTTCAAGCAAGGATTAAGGGTTATTAGGAGCTAGAAAGCCACGAAATTTCTGCCCTATTTCATCTTCAAATCCAAGTTCATCAAGGGTATAAATCTTTATCTCTTTACTAGATCTATCTTATTCTTGCTTATTTTTCAAAGATCTTATCAAAAGTTTATGTTTTCTTCTTGTTTTTTGAAAAACACACTTGAGGAGGGCAAAGTTGATAGAATCTTCTTCCTCATGCTTATGCATGTCGAGATCTAGAAGAATGATTCAAGGATTCAACAAGTTTAAGACCCAAAAGTGTTGCTATAGATTAATAGCTTTTAAAGTGATTTTGCCTTTGAAAGATTGATATGTTTTTATATATTTTAATGAATATATTTCTGGGATTTTTGATAAAAAGAAAGCTTTTATGTTGTAGATGATAGATCTATAAAGATTGGTATTGAAAAGTGTTGATTTGAATGCATGCATGTTAGATCTAAGAAAGTTGAATCTTGTTGTTGGATTATGAGATGGATATGGACTTGTATTAGTTAAAAGAAGTATAATAATCTGGATTTTATTAATATATTACAAGAAATATGAATCTTATATGAATCAAACCAAAACTATGTCCAGAATCTCTAACCGAAAATCACAAGAAAGTTCACAGAATCTGTTTTTGAAATTGGAGCGTGTAAAAATGGTTTAAAATGGACGATCTGGGTGAAACTCATAAAATATAAAACGAAGCCTTTTGAGTTAACTTTCATCTCCCACTGGAATCAGATTAAAAGACGAAGTAGAACTCAAGTTGTGATTTTTCTACCAAAAGTGGTCAAAACTGGATTTTTGTCTTAATGTTTAGTTAACTTCAATGATTTTTAATTTCTTAACTAATAGGTTTCGGAAGTTTAAACTTGGTGTGAACTGAGTTCAAGGTGTCCCTAACTTAAAATAAAATTGGGAGATTTTTCTTAAATGTTCATCATAGAAATCTTTTATAAACTATTTCGGGTCGCATAGCAGCAAGCATTCTGACCAACTTTGGTTTTGTAATTTTTAGAGGTAGTAAACAATGTCTAAAAATTTAGCAAAAATTCACATAAATATAGGACACATATATGTCCCTGTATAAAAATCACCAATGTCTAAATAATTCAACTTAACCAAGAATAACTACTCAACATTTTATGAAAATAAGTGTTAAAACAGAAAATTCCAAGTAAAAGTCCTTCACAACAAAATAAGCTAAAAGTCACTAGATTGCAACTTTAATCAGCTCCAACAATCTCGTAACAAAAAGTATTATAAACCTACTGAGAGTATGTCAAATAAAAGTTATAAAACTTAACTTGGTTATTAAATGGCAAAGACAAGCCTACAAATCACTGATTCGGTTCATATAAGCACTAACCGAAAGCTTTAATTTGCACATATCACGCCACCACCACTATCACGAATTAAGACACCAAAATATAATGAACATTCTGTAAATAATGAAATAAGGATGAAAATCCATTTTGACGCATTTGAATTGCTTGAAAAATGAGGCTAAAATCACTAATTCGGTAAACGATTTATAAGCTTAGAATCCTCAAAATGAGCAAGACACAAGAGAGGTTAAATTGATATGATTTTCCCATGATAAAAGTTGCCTAAAAGGCCTGAGATTTTTAGCCAAAAAGTTATGTGGTGATTTCTAAGAATTTCTATTAATTATTGAATTTAAATGATAATTAAAAAGGTAAATAAATAAATAAATTATATAAATCATGAAATTGGTTAAATAATCACAACCAATGATGAAAATGACTAAAACCTACTGAAGTAAAATCATTTTGAGTCAAAGAACAAATGTTATATATTTTAGAAGTAATTAAGTAAGTAAAAAATCACTAATTAACCACTAGTATTAAATTAATGGAAAAATTACATAAATAAATATACAAATCATAAAATTATAAGTTATAATACATGAAAGTCAGGATATAACCCAAATATAATTAGCCATAAATTATAAAGGCAAGTGAGGTACTTAAAAGTATTTTTAAAGAATTATTTGGTTAATAAATCAAGAAAATGAATAAATAATTAATTAAATAATATTAAATTAAATAAATAGTTATAAATCAGAAAGTATTCATAAATATTAATATTATGAAGTTACTAATGTCAAATACTATAATTAAGCAAAGCACACAATGGAAACCATGACAATCAAAGCCAAGTTACCGAAATTCTAACAACCTATAACTACATGTATAATGAAAGTGACCCTGTTACACCAACACTCTCTACAACCAAAAAGATGCGAATATTAACAATACACTTGGATCACAAAATTTATAACAACATAATGAAAGTGACATTCTAAGTGATGGCTTAAGATAGGAACTTACGTTTATTAGTCCTCGCGTAGGGATAGTCTTGGCTTTGAAATGTGGTTGAGGACCATGATGGAATATATGATCAAGGAAGCGATAGATGGAAAGTACCCATTTTGGATAAGTGAATATAATATGCGGCATATCAAGGTGAGTCATAGCCCCCTTTCAAACTCTTTTATGTGTTTTACTTTCGGGGTGAAAAGCATGATAAATAAAATTGCTTTATATATATGAATGATTCTTGAAAGAATGATTATGAAATGGGATATATTGTATGTTCAATGTGTTATAAGTTATACGATGAGTTTGAGTTCTGTCAAACTGTATCACTTCGGTACACTACTATTAACTCCGAAAGGGGAGGCCTGTAGTTAGAGGGTTGCGCAACTAGGAGTCGTCCACTCACCCACTAAAATAGGTAACGGTGGAATGTTGGTTGCCTTTGTGGCCACTTTCATTGCCAGTCTGACCCGAGCGGTGCTCTAATCTACTTTATATTAGGCGGTCGTCTCCATGGCACGATCCCCTTCTTTATTAATTTCACTTGATTGACAGCTTGTGTTATGAAATGAAATATTATGTTGGTTGGGACAGGAAATGGTCTTAATAGTGGCTCAAGCACAAACTCATCAAATTATGCCTTGGGCTAAATGTTATTGAAATTATTTATGGTTGGATATTATGGATTGAACATACGGTTTGGGTATTGGACCTCATATGGAATCTTGAAAGTTGTTGAAGTTGGCGATATTGAAATGTTGATGACCGAATGGTTTTGATGTATGACTAATCGATTTATATATTTTTTCTCTCACGATAAATTTGACAAATGAGAACTTTATAATTTACCATGGATTCTCAACTCTTTGAAATGACGTTATGGTATTTTGAAAACTTGATGGTTTGATATGGAAATTTTCGCCGATCATACGGTTTGGGTATGTTGATATCTAATAACATGTTTTCTAAGTGTTTAAAATGGTTAGGTTACGAGATTTACTTAAAAACCTATGCACTCACCAACTACGTTTTCGTAGTTGACACTTTTTCTTCATGCTTTTCAGGAATTAGCGTAAGCTTTGAGGAATTATATGCACCATGATTATTTGCATTGCACTTGGGAGTCAAAGATCAAACCTTGTGATGGGCAATGGAATCCGCCTTGATCATTGTAGTATATCATCTCATGTATTTGTTATTTGTTTCGTGGACTCAATATCCAAGTATGGTAGACGTATTGTACTTGGGAATTGGTTCACATGCTTGTGCATTGTAATTTATTTTTTTTATCAAATAAAGCTATGGTGAATGCTATCTATTATCCTTTGTTTTGAATACTCGACTTTCTGTACATCTCATCGTTCCGCCTTAGTTGGGGTGTTACAGAAAATGGCATCAGAGCCTAAGGTTATAGAGAACATTAGGGTTCCTCTGGGAATCTCAAAACTATAGCCACTTTTCAAAACGAATTTTATAGTCGAGTCGAGCATAAGGTTAAGCGGACTAGTTTGAGCTTTACATGGTAGGACCCTAATTAAACGTAGGTCATGAACTACGTTTAATTACGAGAGGACCATGTAAAACTCAAACGGCCACTTGGACTTATGTTCAAAAGGATTCCTTTTCAAAAAAAAAAAAGAAAAAAAAAGAAGAAGATCTTTAATAAATCCATTTTTATGTGAATACTTGTTGCATTTAGACATTCACCTAAGCATATATAACGATTCAAGACTGGCTATACTTGAGGATTATGCTAGTCTAGTAGGATTCCGCTTATGCACATTAGAAGTGAAATGAATATAAGGTTGAAAGATATTTGTTGATATGTGCTACTCTATGCTATGACATGTGAATTTGGACATGATTTGATTGCAATGTGAAAGTTTATAATGTGCAATGTGAAAGTTGTAATGTGCAATGTGAAAGTTGTAATGTGCATTGTGAAAGCTTGTAAGGTCAATGTGAAAGTTTGGAATGTGGAATGTGGAGATTATGGGAGAAATGCATGCGTAAAAGCCTTATGATTCATGATGTTGAACTTTAAGTTGCATATGCACTTTAAAATAATGAGATTATTATAAGGCACGAAATCATTTTGGGGTATGACTTGTTCAAATTATTGAGTAATGATGTTGATTATTTATGATCGATTTGGAAAGAAAATATAGGCATGACGAGTTGATATGAAATTTCATGGACGATATGGATATAAGAGTCTTTACTCTCTAAGTTTGAGCTATTTGAAACTAGCGCGTGAATATTGCGACGACTATGTAGTCATGCCTTACTATTAAGATAGTTATTGCGCCCTAAGGTTGAGCTAATTGAGGTCTAGTGCATGAACGATTTAATGATTATATAGTTGTGCCTTATTATTGAGATAGTTATTATGCTCTAAGATTTGACTATTGAGAACTAGTACCTGCTAGATATGATGATAATGTGGTTAGTCCTTACTACTGATATAGATTTTGCGTTGAGATTTGACCGCTTGAGAACTAGTGATTGTCCCTGAGAAATTCATTATGAAGTTAGATATTTTCTAGTATGAAAGTTGTTATTAAGTACCCCTCCAATCCAATATTCGTTCACTCGTGCTCTTTTGAAATTATCCCACATCCTATTTCTTATGACACCACTATTCATTATGGACCTACGACAACACGATATCATCGGTGGAGCATCTTCTCACGAACGTTGGACGATATACTCTAAGAATTGTAGTCCCAAGATATGACGCGACTCTATCCCCTCGGATACTACGCATAACCTTTGTATTCGATCTGAGATGGTGCGAAACATATGGAAACGTCGAATGAAGTTGGAGACTTATGAAAGACGAGCGGTATTAAAGCCATATGACGATACAACGACACTAGTAGGACGCATTCCCATATATATTCTAGACGACACGTCCTGAGAATGGTAACCCTGAAATTTGGTGCGATGTTTCTATTCTAACACGTATACGCGAACATCTATCTATATTATCTAAGTCGGTGCGACATATATTGACGTCATTGAAAGTTGGAGTCCATTGGGCAACGAAAGACATAGAAGTGATTTCTTTAACTCACGCAAGGAGTCTGATTTGAGCCTTAATGATTTTTTTTGTTTTTATATTTCCTATTTCATTCATTCGAAACCAAATTCTATATCCTTGATTATTCAAAGTAATGGTCACCACCGCTTCTCTTCAAAAATTAGTAACCTAACAACATACAATTCACTTACGCGACACTCCGCAACGGCGAAATCGAGCAAGTAGTACCCTGCTCTCGCTGCGACATCAATGGATGCGAAAGACGTCCAGGCATCAGTCGTCCATAAGTGGAAGACTTGGGATGACTTTGTAGCATAGAAGATGCTATTGGATCATGTACATAACGTAGGACATGGAAGATATGTTGTGTGTCAATCAAAGTACAGGAAAGCACAATTGAAGAGCACACTAAGCCTTAACTTGGAGAAAGAAATTGAAGGCCTTCCCTATCTATGTTGATCGACCAAAAGGAAAAATTTAGCGGCCGACGAAAGGAAGGTCGTGTGACATGAAGGTCACCTTTGGATAAATATAAGGCTTCCCTAGAACTTGGGGGATATCACTAGCAATGTTGGAAAACAAAAGTAGTTAAAAGAAGAAAACCAAGGACAATAAGATAATTATGATGTGTCGAGTAACCCTCAAGATAGAAGAGTAACAAAAAGGATTCTGAGCTATCCTTTTCTTTTTCAAAACACCCGAGCAGATGGATATTTGTTACATGAAGGAATAAGGAATTTGGCGAATCAAAAAAGATCGTCAAGGAAGGCAAGATGAAGTGAAGAGCAGGAAATCCCTTGCATTTTTCTAGAGGAAAAATGTTAAGGGGGTAATCACAACAAAGGTAGATACCCGAACAAGGAGTATGAAGTGCAAGATTATACTTTATCTTTCAAGGAGAGTTATTCACTAGCATCATTGAAGATGATTTGGAGTAGAATATGAAGTGAAGAAATGTCATTTGACTCAAACAAATGAAGTGAAGGCATTGACGCCATTTACTAGATGTAGTTCCGGTAGCGTTCATCTTTATGGCACTCCACACGTTATTCTCTGAATATCAATTGGAAAACCTCTATCGAAAGACAAGCTATTAGTAGAACATATCAACTAAGCCAAGAGAAAGCGATATACGCTCAACACCCGAGTTTAGAAGCACGGGGAGTTGTGAAGGTTATCCCCTCAAGGTCAACGGTCGTAAGGAGGTAAGCTAAAACAAGATGAATTTGAGTGAAAACCCATAAGAAAACGAAAGGAAAATGGAGAAAAACGAATGGTTGAGAAAAGGATAAAGTAACCGATGTTTCCCCTAAATTATATTATATCACAATTTCTAAGGACATTAGGTTATTGTATTTGAAAAGAAGCTTAGCTTCGAAAGCTGAAAATGGATATGAGGCTCAGGAGAGCAAAGTAATTGAAAGTTTCATAGAATTAGGTCAAAAGGAACCTAAGAAGGATTTCATACCAATGAGGACTTGAGATATCTTGTGTTCCGAAGATGGTGGTGATGCGATTATTTGTGAGCACAAGGATTGTGCAAATCCTATCGCGAGGAATGCGTAGGGATAGGAGAGAAATGGAAGAGGTTATATGTGCAATGTTAAAAAGGAGTTTAGTCGGCAATATGTCATAGATGGTAGTACTTTCACATTAAAAAGGAAGAATTTAAGGTGCCATAAAACTATTTGCAAGACGATATCAACAAAAGCAAGAGAAATTGGTAACGATGTGACTTAGCGAATAACGAAAAAGGCGACCTTGGGAAAATAAGGACGAAGTTGAAAGACAAAGGTGAGTATGAGGAGTAAGATGGAACTATCATCAACCAATTCATGATTTCCTTGCACGCCATAAAATAACAAAGACAACACTAGAAAACCCTAAAATGAGGCACTACGGAGATGTACCTTTGCAAATTTAGTACAACTCGGCATAACAAATTAGTATCACTCTTGTTAAGGGAGTAATCCCTTAACAAGTGGTTGGTCACAAACGAAGTCAATATTTTCAAGTAGCGGCAAGCGTGTCCAACATCAAACCAAAAAAGGATGAAAGTAGACGAGAAACTATTGGAACGATTTTTTAATTGGGGTAGGAGACGATAAAGGAAAATATGCAAAGTGACAATGGAAATAAGTAGCCACCAACGATCGATATTCCAACGTCTCTCACTATTTTATTGTAACTCACGTTACGAGCCGTTTGCTCATTTTACACCTCCGTATTGCCATTCTTATTAGCATCCCACTACTTAGTATTGCTCTAGGCAAGATTGACAGCCCGCAACGATTACATGCGATTAATCTCCAGTCGCCTCAAGAGGTGAGCGACATTCGTAACCTTTTTCTTTTTCGAAGTTTCTGATCAAGAGGAATTTTAGGGAACCGAGGAATGAATGCCCCCAACCCTAGAGTTAAAAGCTCGCATGAAACCAAGAAATCGTGATAAAATCTTGTCTGACTTTCCCACATTATATATCTCCGTGTAGACACCCTTACTGTTGGTCTATCCATTTTTACTACCGTATGAATGATCGAACTTCGAGGACGAAGTTAAAGACAAAGGTGAGTATGAGGAGTAAGATGGAACTATCATCAACCAATTCATGATTTCCTTGCACGCCATAAAATAACAAAGACAACACTAGAAAACCCTAAAATGAGGCACTACGGAGATGTACCTTTGCAAATTTAGTACAACTCGGCATAACAAATTAGTATCACTCTTGTTAAGGGAGTAATCCCTTAACAAGTGGTTGGTCACAAACGAAGTCAATATTTTCAAGTAGCGGCAAGCGTGTCCAACATCAAACCAAAAAAGGATGAAAGTAGACGAGAAACTATTGGAATGATTTTTTAATTGGGGTAGGAGACGATAAAGGAAAATATGCAAAGTGACAATGGAAATAAGTAGCCACCAACGATCGATATTCCAACGTCTCTCACTATTTTATTGTAACTCACGTTACGAGCCGTTTGCTCATTTTACACCTCCGTATTGCCATTCTTATTAGCATCCCACTACTTAGTATTGCTCTAGGCAAGATTGACAGCCCGCAACGATTACATGCGATTAATCTCCAGTCGCCTCAAGAGGTGAGCGACATTCGTAACCTTTTTCTTTTTCGAAGTTTCTGATCAAGAGGAATTTTAGGGAACCGAGGAATGAATGCCCCCAACCCTAGAGTTAAAAGCTCGCATGAAACCAAGAAATCGTGATAAAATCTTGTCTGACTTTCCCACATTATATATCTCCGTGTAGACACCCTTACTGTTGGTCTATCCATTTTTACTACCGTATGAATGATCGAACTTCGAGGACGAAGTTATTGTTAAGGGGGTAATGATGTAACAACCCTCAAAATCCGACTAGGACAATTTACTTGGATTTATCTAGGTATCTATCCCTAGAGTTTTATCAAGAGGAATTTTAGGGAACCGAGGAATGGATGCCCCCAACCCTAGAGTTAAAAGCTCGCATGAAACCAAGAAATCGTGATAAAATCTTGTTTGACTTTCCCACATTATATATCTCCGTGTAGACACCCTTACTGTTGGTCTATCCATTTTTACTACCGTATGAATGATCGAACTTCGAGGACGAAGTTATTGTTAAGGGGGTAATGATGTAACAACCCTCAAAATCCGACTAGGACAATTTACTTGGATTTATCTAGGTATCTATCCCTAGAGTTTTATCAAGAGAATTGACCTTCTAGACATTTAAGGCATAGTGATAATTGCCCTCTAGTCCAATGAAATACCGTAAATGACTAGCTATCTTAGAAATGCCATAAACAATCACAATAATCATTCAAGACAATCTCAAGCTATAAATTTATTCTAATTGAACTTGGTGAAATGTCAATGAACCAAAAACTTCATTTCAAGAAGTCGAGTTATATAAATAATAATGTAAGACTCACAACTTGTGACAAAGTCAATAAAACTTACAAAATGTCCAACAATTTAATCACCAAGCCAATTTAAGTAAATGTGACATGAAAATAAAATGACTATCTCATAAGATATTCATAAATCAAAATGTTCATAAAAGTGCTTGAATAATAATAATAAGTATATATATGTCTAATATAAATACAAGTTTATAAATAATGGGATTAAGTAACAATTTTAAAACACAAAGGTATGTATATATACATATATATACACGGCACACATATATGTATATGTCCACATTTTTTCTTGGAAATTTTAAAAGCTAGTAAACACTTTGAATACATGCATATATACATATAACCTATACATATACATAATATACACCTACAACAATTAACCTCTTTAAAATTTAAACTAAAAATCCCCTCCTTATTCCTCTCCCAAGGCCGGCCTCCCCACTCCCCCATATCTTATTCTTGCTTATTTTTCAAAGATCTTATCAAAAGTTTATGTTTTCTTCTTGTTTCTTTGAAAAACACACTTGAGGAGGGCAAAGTTGATAGAATCTTCTTCCTCATGCTTATGCATGTCGAGATCTAGAAGAATGATTCAAGGATTCAACAAGTTTAAGACCCAAAAGTGTTGCTATAGATTAATAGCTTTTAAAGTGATTTTGCCTTTGAAAGATTGATATGTTTTTATATATTTTAATGAATATATTTCTGGGATTTTTGATAAAAAGAAAGCTTTTATGTTGTAGATGATAGATCTATAAAGATTGGTATTGAAAAGTGTTGATTTGAATGCATGCATGTTAGATCTAAGAAAGTTGAATCTTGTTGTTGGATTATGAGATGGATATGGACTTGTATTAAGTGAAAAATATGTTAAAAGAAGTATAATAATCTGGATTTTATTAATATATTACAAGAAATATGAATCTTATATGAATCAAACCAAACTATGTCCAGAATCTCTAACCGAAAATCACAAGAAAGTTCACAGAATCTGTTTTTGAAATTGGAGCGTGTAAAAATGGTTTAAAATGGACGATCTGGGTGAAACTCATAAAATATAAAACGAAGTCCTTTTGAGTTAACTTTCATCTCCCACTGGAATCAGATTAAAAGACGAAGTAGAACTCAAGTTGTGATTTTTCTACCAAAAGTGGTCAAAACTGGATTTTTGTCTTAATGTTGAGTTAACTTCGATGATTTTTAATTTCTTAACTAATAGGTTTCGGAAGTTTAAACTTGGTGTGAACTGAGTTCAAGGTGTCCCTAACGTAAAATAAAATTGGGAGATTTTTCTTAAATGTTCATCATAGAAATCTTTTATAAACTATTTCGGGTCGCATAGCAGCAAGCATTCTGACCAACTTTGGTTTTGTAATTTTTAGAGATGGTAAACAATGTCTAAAAATTTAGCAAAACTTCACATAAATATAGGACACATATATGTCTCTGTATAAAAATCACCAATGTCCAAATAATTCAACTTAACCAAGAATAACTACTCAACAGTTTATGAAAATAAGTGTTAAAACAGAAAATTCCAAGTAAAAGTCCTTCACAACAAAATAAGCTAAAAGTCACTAGATTGCAACTTTAATTAACTCCAACAATCTCGTAACAAAAAAGTATTATAAACCTACTGAGAGTATGTCAAATAAAAGTTATAAAACTTAACTTGGTTATTAAATGGCAAAGACAAGCCTACAAATCACTAATTCGGTAAACGATTTATAAGCTTAGAATCCTCAAAATGAGCAAGACACAAGAGAAGTTGAATTGATATGATTTTCCCATGATAAAAGTTGCCTAAAAGGCCTGAGATTTTTAGCCAAAAAGTTATGTGGTGATTTCTAAGAATTTCTATTAATTATTGAATTTAAATGATAATTAAAAAGGTAAATAAATAAATAAATTATATAAATCATGAAATTAGTTAAATAATCACAACTAATGATGAAAATGACTAAAACCTACTGAAGTAAAATCATTTTGAAGTCAAAGAACAAATGTTATATATTTTAGAAGTAATTAAGTAAGTAAAAAATCACTAATTAACCACTAGTATTAAATTAATGGAAAAATTACATAAATAAATATACAAATCATAAAATTATAAGTTATAATACATGAAAGTCAGGATATAACCCAAATATAATTAGCCATAAATTATAAAGGCAAGTGAGGTACTTAAAAGTATTTTTAAAGAATTATTTGGTTAATAAATCAAGAAAATGAATAAATAATTAATTAAATAATATTAAATTAAATAAATAGTTATAAATCAGAAATTATTCATAAATAATCACAACTAATGATGAAAATGACTAAAACCTACTGAAGTAAAATCATTTTGAGTCAAAGAACAAATGTTATATATTTTAGAAGTAATTAAGTAAGTAAAAAATCACTAATTAACCACTAGTATTAAATTAATGGAAAAATTACATAAATAAATATACAAATCATAAAATTATAAGTTATAATACATGAAAGTCAGGATATAACCCAAATATAATTAGCCATAAATTATAAAGGCAAGTGAGGTACTTAAAAGTATTTTTAAAGAATTATTTGGTTAATAAATCAAGAAAATGAATAAATAATTAATTAAATAATATTAAATTAAATAAATAGTTATAAATCAGAAAGTATTCATAAATATTAATATTATGAAGTTACTAATGTCAAATACTATAATTAAGCAAAGCACACAATGGAAACCATGACAATCAAAGCCAAGTTACCGAAATTCTAACAACCTATAACTACATGTATAATGAAAGTGACCCTGTTACACCAACACTCTCTACAACCAAAAAGATGCGAATATTAACAATACACTTGGATCACAAAATTTATAACAACATAATGAAAGTGGCATTCTAAGTGATGGCTTAAGATAGGAACTTACGTTTATTAGTCCTCGCGTAGGGATAGTCTTGGCTTTGAAATGTGGTTGAGGACCATGATGGAATATATGATCAAGGAAGCGATAGATGGGAAGTACCCATTTTGGATAAGTGAATATAATATGCGGCATATCAAGGTGAGTCATAGCCCCCTTTCAAACTCTTTTATGTGTTTTACTTTCGGGGTGAAAAGCGTGATAAATAAAATTGCTTTATATATATGAATGATTCTTGAAAGAATGATTATGAAATGGGATATATTGTATGTTCAATGTGTTATAAGTTATACGATGAGCTTGAGTTCTGTCAAACTGTATCACTTCGGTACACTACTATTAACTCCGAAAGGGGAGGCCTGTAGTTAGAGGGTTGCGCAACCAGGAGTCGTCCACTCACCCACTAAAATAGGTAACGGTGGAATGTTGGTTGCCTTTGTGGCCACTTTCATTGCCAGTCCGACCCGAGCGGTGCTCTAATCTACTTTATATTAGGCGGTCGTCTCCATGGCACGATCCCCTTCTTTATTAATTGCACTTGATTGACAGCTTGTGCTATGAAATGAAATATTATGTTGGTTGGGACAGGAAATGGTCTTAGTAGTGGCTCAAGCACAAGCTCATCAAATTATGCCTTGGGCTAAATGTTATTGAAATTATTTATGGTTGGATATTATGGATTGAACATACGGTTTGGGTATTGGACCTCATATGGAATCTTGAAAGTTGTTGAAGTTGGCGATATTGAAATGTTGATGACCGAATGGTTTTTATGTATGACTAATCGATTTATATACTTTTTCTCTCACGATAAATTTGACAAATGAGAACTTTATAATTTACCATGGATTCTCAACTCTTTGAAATGACGTTATGGTATTTTGAAAACTTGATGGTTTGATATGGAAATTTTCTCCGATCATACGGTTTGGGTATTGGACCTCATATGGAATCTTGAAAGTTGTTGAAGTTGGCGATATTGAAATGTTGATGACCGAATGGTTTTTATGTATGACTAATCGATTTATATACTTTTTCTCTCACGATAAATTTGACAAATGAGAACTTTATAATTTACCATGGATTCTCAACTCTTTGAAATGACGTTATGGTATTTTGAAAACTTGATGGTTTGATATGGAAATTTTCGCCGATCATACGGTTTGGGTATGTTGATATCTAATAACATGTTTTCTAAGTGTTTAAAATGGTTAGGTAACGAGATTACTTAAAAACCTATGCACTCACCAACTACGTTTTCGTAGTTGACACTTTTTCTTCATGCTTTTCAGGAATTAGCGTAAGCTTTGAGGAATTATATGCACCATGATTATTTGCATTGCACTTGGGAGTCAAAGATCAAACCTTGTGATGGGCAATGGAATTCGCCTTGATCATTGTAGTATATCATCTCATGTATTTGTTATTTGTTTCGTGGACTCAATATCCAAGTATGGTAGACGTATTGTACTTGGGAATTGGTTCACATGCTTGTGCATTGTAAAATTATTTTTTTTTTATCAAATAAAGCTATGGTGAATGCTATCTATTATCCTTTGTTTTGAATACTCGACTTTCTGTACATCTCATCATTCCGCCTTAGTTGGGGTGTTACAGATATTACATGTTACATCACTATTCTCCAAGCATTTCAATAGCTTCTTGCTTAACTTCAAAAGATGGAACAACTCTCACATCTAATTGCATATCTAACCCTTCATCTATAAGGAACTGCTCATTCCCATTACCTTCTTCACTAAAGTTTCTACAGAATCTGTATAAGGTAAATAGGTGCATAGATGGTACCTGTTTTAGTTCAGCAGTCCTTTGAAACACCAAATTCCCCCTAGAATCTACAAAGTACATCCCATGCTCAGGTTCAGTTATGAACTTCCCACATCTTGCATCTTCAACACCAGTAGGTAGAGACAGATTAAGATTATCAAGAATCTTGTCAATAGCACTTGAAGATAATTGTGCAAGCAACTCTGAAGGAGACAAGTTTTGGAGAAAAACTGAATGGTCACCTCCAGGAGCATCAATCTTTTCAAACCTTCTTCTTTTCTTCTTCAGTGGCTCAACTGACTCATCTTCATAATCCATATCCTATGCAATTGGTCTTGGAAGGCCAGAGATATCAATCTTGTACTTCACAATATCAGCTAACTTCTTCTCAATGGCTTCCAAGACTTTCTATTTGTGAACTCCAGACATACCAGTAATGGTATTATGTAGTTCCACCCACTCTGTGTATCCTAGATCAAGTAGTTTGTCAAGATCATGGGTTTCCCAGTTGGTTTCATAACCTCTCCTTGTAAACCTTATGCTGGGAATGTTCTTTCCTTTTCGTCCTTTCAGTAGAACCTAGAGGATTGGTTCTGGATGCCTTCTATAATGGATCTTTTCAGTAATTTGTCTTTTCTCCAAAGCATCAAACCAATTATGAGCTTTCACACTTTCTTTCACATCTTTAACTTTCTGTGATGGTGTAGAATGAACCACCACTTTCTTCTTTCCTTTTCCTTTGCTCACAACTTTCTTTTTAGAACCAATGGCTGCAAGATCTTCTTCATCTTCCTTATTTAATTGTTCTTGAACAGCCTTGGCAATTTCAGAATCAGACTTAGTTGCAGCAATTCTTTCTCTTTCTAGTCTGTCCTCCTTAATCATTTTATATGCCACCTCAACTGTTACCCCAAGCTGTGGAGCAGTTTCTGTTGCAATCTCCCAATCCTTTTCTTTCTCAGTTAAGATCTTCACACCACTTGACCCAACTTCTGTAGTTCTTTTCTTGATCATGAATTGAGACAGAGTGGTTGTGTCTTCACTGGATGAAGATTCATCAATTTGTGCTTTGGGAGCTGGGTCAGCTTGAGTTGGCACAGCTTGCACAGGAACAGCTGGGGAGGACTTTCTTTTCTTTTCAACTTTCTCTTTTTCAACACCAACATCCTTCCTTATATCTCCCATTTCATTAACAGTCTCCCCCTTGGTTGTATCACTCACCTTTTCAGTTTCTTCATTCAATTTTCCAACAGTTTTACCACCAGACTCAGATTCTGGTCTTTTTATCTCTTCCACATCTTCCTTCTCACCTTCCACCCTAGAACCATGCACAACCAATCTTCTATCATTTTGTGCCTCCTCAGCTCTGGCCTTATCTTGTCTTTCTTTCAATCTTTCAAGGTATTCTTCAATGTCCTTGTCAACCTGAGCTTTTTGCCTTTCTCTTTCTAGCTCCATTTCAGCTTCACTCATTGCACTCCTCTTTCTCTTAGTAGCATTCTTCTCCCCCTTTTTGTCATCATCAGCAGGGAAAGAGCTTACTGGAGTAACAAGGAAGTCTTTGAGATCCTGGTTGATCAAGTCAATTTTAACATTGGTAAGACAGCAGGCTCTTCTTAGCTCAACATAATCCTCATGGAGGAGTTTAATCTTTGATTTAACACCCTTAGAAACTTCAATCAGATCATTCTTGAAATCTGCTTGTGACTTGTTTGCAGATCGAAGTTCTATGGTGACTTCTCTTTTAAACTTGGTTGCAGCATTCTCAATCTGACCCAGAGTACTCTTGTTCCTTTCATTTTCTTCATTGACTGCCTTTGTAAGACTATCAAGAGACTCTGTCAGCTTGCTCTGGTTCTGCTGCATCAAATCAACTGCTTTCTTAACATAATCTTCCAATGCAGTCTGATCTTGACTCAGCTTATCCACCTTCTTATCCAGTCAAATCCTGATCTTTTTGGATCTTTTCCAAGCATTCGGTCAGCTTTGAGCTCTCAACCTTAGAGGTTGAAATGAACTCAGTGAGCTGACCCACCACATCTGAAAATGAGATAGTGGCAGCTTGGGAAGAACTTGCAGTTGGCTTAAAAGCCACTGACTCTGGAAAGAGCAGCATGCAATCCTTAATATCAGGGTCATTGGGCATATTTAGAAGGGGGTGGAGGTTTAAAGAGTTTGGAACATTTGCTCATGAGAGTGAGTCTCATGAGTGGATCTATCAAGTTGGTCAGCCTGAGAAAGATTAACGTTTAATTCAGGCTGAGGTCCAGTGGGAATGTGTTGATCTAGATTTTGATCAAGTCCTCCACTGGCATCTTCCATCAGAGCATCCCTTGAGGATGGATGGGCAAACTCATCATCGAATTAAGAATCACTTCCGGAGATAGTGATCAGATTTTCATTGACATCGAGAGGACCATCAATGGTTCCCTTTGCTGCACAAGGGGCTGACATGACTGCCTTAAAGACAACCAAGTAACCTGCGGAATCCCTCTGTCCAAGGAGAGATGCAGACACAAACGCTGCAGGTGTAATGTTTTGTGTAATTGATTGCCCTTCAACAGAGGTGTGTTGTTGCACCAAAGTATCCTTAGGAGAATTGAGGCCTGTACCCCTCCTTGTGACATAGAAGGGGCATTGGCAGCCTGTGCAGACTCAGAGTGTAGGATAGAAGGAGTCTGATCAGCTTAGGGAGGAGAAGCAATGTCACCAATGCGTTCGATACTTCTCTCCTTAGGCTGACCATCCTCAGAAATGATGTGCATTGACTCTGACTCACTTTGGATCTGGGCTAGATCCTTTGTTACCCCTTAATGATATCATCAATTGTAACATCCCAAACTTTTCAAGTTTGACTTTTGACGTTGACCGTCAACTTGTCGTTAGAGACCGTTAGTTACTATGTATTTTGTATGTGCTTATGTGAATTAAATGATTTACGTGAGATATGTGTTAAAGTGATTTAAAGTAATGAAATTAAAGTTGATAATGATTAATAAAGTCAATTAATGTTTCCGATAAGATATAAGGCTCGATAAGTGTTCCGGTAGGCGTTAAAAGAGCCGTTAAGGGCTGAAACGAGTTGTAACGAAGTGCGAGGTGTAACACCCCAACCACGGCGGAATGATGAGATGTACAGAAAGTCGAGTATTCAAATCAAAGGATAATAGATAACATTCACCATAGCTTTAGTTGACAAGAATAATTTTACAATGCACAAGCATGTGAACCAATTTCCGAGTACAATACGTCTACCATACTTGGATATTGAGTCCACGAAACAAATAACAATTACATGAGATGATATACTACAATGATCAAGGCGGATTCCATTGCCCGTCACAAGGTTTGATCTTTGACTCCAAAGTGCAATGCAAACAATCATGATGCATATAATTCCTCAAGACAAAGGCTAATTCCTGAAAAGCATGAAGAAAAAGTGTCAACTACGAAAACGTAGTTGGTGAGTGCATAGGTTTGCAAGTAAACCTCGTTACATATCCATTTCAAAATAGTTGAGAAATCCAAGGTAAATTATAAAGTTCTCATTTGTCACATTTATCGTGGCAGAAAAATATATCGATCGATTAATCATTCATTATACCAAAATCATTTGGTCATCAATACTTCAATATTGCCAATTTCAACAACTTTCAAGATTCCATATAAGGTCCAATACCCAAACCGTATGTTCAATCCATAATATCCAACCATAAATAATATCAATGCCACTTGGTCAATGGTAAGACTACCATGACGTAATTCGATGAGATTGTTCTTGAGCCACTACTAAGACCGGTTATGTCCCAATAATCAATATAATGTCCCAAATGATAAGATAATGATAAGCACATGCTGTCAATCACGTGCATAAAGATAACCAAGGGTCGTGCCATGGAGACGCCCATAAATATATAGTAGTTAGAGCACCGCGAGGCCAGACTGGCGATGAAGGTGGCCACCAAGGCAGACCAACATCCCACCGTTACCTATAATAGTGGTTGAGGGGACAAGTCCTAGTTGCGCAACCCTCTAACTACAGGCCTCAAATGAGTTAATAGTAGTGTACAGGGGACCACCGTTTGACAGTACTCAAGCTCATCATATAACATATAACACGTTGAACATACAATATAATTCCCATATCATTATCATTATTTCAAAGAATCATTTCATAAGAGAAAGTCATTTTAATTAATCATGCTTTTCACCCCGCAAGTAAAACATATAAAAGAGTTTGAAAGGGGGCTATGACTCACCTTGATATGCCGCATATTATATTCACTTATCCAAAATGGGTACTTCCCATCTATCGCTTCCTTGATCATATATCCGTCATATTCCTCAATCGCATTTCAAGCCAAGACTATCCCTACGATGGGACTAATATACGTAAGTTCCTATCTTAAGCCATCACTAAGAAATGCCACTTTTATTATGCTGTTATCAATTATGGGATCCAAGTGTATTGCTCGTATTCACATCTTTTTGGTTGTAAAGATTGGTGGTAAGAGTCGTTTTCTCATTATACGTTTTTGTACGTTTATTGGAATTTCGGTAATTTGGATTTGGCTTATATGATTTCCATTGTATACTTTGCTTAGTAATAACATTTGACATTAGTGGTCTTATAATATTAATATTTTATGTATATTTTCTGATTTGTAATTATATATTTAATTAATTATTTATTCATTTTATTGATTTATTAATTAAATAATTCCTTAAAAATACTTTTAAGTGTCATAATTACCTTTATAAATTATGGATAATTTCATTTGAATTATCTTCTGATATATATGCTCCTTAATTTATAATTTCATGATTTATACTTTTATTTGTGTATTTTCCATTTATTTTAATGATAATTTTTAATTAATTATTTTTACTCAATTATTTATCTTTAAATTATGTAACACATGTCTCTTGCCTTTTAACTATTTTTCTCCAGTAGGTTTTAGTTATTTTTATCAATGGTTAAGATGATTTAACTTCATTCTTGATTTGCATAATTTATTTATGGATTTTTATGTCTTTTAATTACTATTTAAATTCAATAATTCATGGAAATTCTTAGAAATCATCACTAAACATTTTGGTCAAAAATCTCAGGCCTTTTAGGCAACTTTTATCCATACAAAATCATATCAATTCAACCTCTCTCGTGTCTTGCTTATTTTGAGGGTTTTATGATTAAAATCGTTTACCGAAATGGTGATTTTAGCCTCATTTCTCAAGCAATTAAAGTGCTTCAAAATGGATTTTCATCCTTATTCCATTATTTACAGAATGTTCATTATATTTTGGTGTCTTAAGTCATGATCGTGGTGGTGGTGTGATATTTGCAAATTAAAGCTTTCGGTTAGTGCTTATATGAACCGAATTAGTCACTTGTAGGCTTGTCTTTGCCATTTAATAACCAAGTTAAGTTTTATAACTTTTATTTGACATATTCTCAGTAGGTTTATAATACTTTTTGTTACGAGATTATTGGAGTTGGTTAGAGTTGCAATCTAGTGACTTTTAGCTTATTTTGTTGTGAAGAACTTTTACTTGGAATTTTCTGTTTTAACACTTATTTTCATAAAATGTTGAGTAGTCATTCTTGGTTAAGTTGAATTATTTGGACGTTGGTGATTTTTATACAGAGACATATATGTGTCCTATATTTATGTGAATTTTTGCTAAATTTTTAGACATTGTTTACTACCTCTAAAAATTACCAAACCAAAACTGGTCAGAACAAGAGCTGCTGTGCGACTCAAGATATTTTATAAATGATTTCTATGATGGACATTTAAGAAAAATCTCCCAATTTTATTTTAAGTTAGGGACACTTTGAACTCAGTTCACACCAAGTTTAAACTTCTGAAACCTATTAGTTAAGGAATTAAAAATCGTCAAAGTTGACTCAACATTAAGACAAAATCCAGTTTTGACCACTTTTGGTAGAAAAATCATATCTTTGGTTTGGTTTAGTTTTTTTGAGTGATTCCAGTTGGAGGTTAAACTTAACTCTTTTATCTACGACTTTTATTTTGAAAGTTTTGCTTGAAACGGCCCTCACATGTTCAGTTTATCCGTCCAAAGACAGGAGAGTGATTCTGTCAGAAGGTATTTGGGTCCAAACAACTCACCAATGACCATTCTTGCTTAATTTACACTTTATTTCACCACTAACATGCTTGATACTCCTTTTTCTATGATTTTAACATCAAATATACAGATTTCTTATCAAATTCAAAGTCATCATTCATCCATCTCAAATCCCAAATCAAAATTAACCAAAACTAGTGCAAATGTTAACATGCATGTGATGATCTAACACTTTTACACTAAATCCATTATTATCTCTTGCATTCTTAATTATTTCTTTCAAATCAATATTTTAAATGTGCATGCATGTGTAGATCCATATGTATTTAGTGATAAATTTAAAGGTAAAGAAAGTGATAACCAAAAGAGTTCAAGTTATCAACCTTTGAAGATGAATATAACAAGATTGTGGGTGTTGTTGGGTCTCCATTTCGTGGCTGCCCTTGGAGTGTTTCATGGCTGTAACAAGCTTGAAAAGAAAGGAAAATAAGCTACAAAATGAAGGAAAAGATGAATAACAATCAAAGGAACATGTTGGGTACCCATTGATGATCAAGAATCAAAAGGAAAGAAGAAGATGGGACTTGTTTGCTCCTGTTTTCTGCTGCTGTTCGATCAGCCCCTTAGAGGGCTGATTTCGTGACCTTGTTGCCTCCAAATCGACTCCATGCTTCCACCATACATGACTCTAGTTGTTGGATGATCAAGGGAACTTATTATTACATTAGATTAGTTAGTTTTAAGCTCCATTTTGCCTTGGAGAATCCGAAAATGGAGAAGAAGAAGAAAGAAAGTTGGGAGAGTTGAGAGAGACCCATTGCATGTGTGTGTGTTGTGTTTGAGTGTGAAAAGAGAGAGTGGCCTGGTCTTGGGGCATAAAAAACGTGGCTATGGCAGAAAATAAAGGGTATGGAGTGAGTTTATTGGTTAAGAGGTGTGGTGGAAGGGTGGTGATTGGTTAGGAGAAGTGGTAGTGGTGTAAGAGCTTGAATTGGTACTAAAATGATGTCTAGATTCAAAATGAGGGTGGTCTTGATCAAATTATGTAGTAATGGTTTGATTATGTAAGTTTTGTTTATGCAAGTATTGAATTTGTAATTATATATGTATGCATGCATATATAGATATGTATTTGTGTTATGTGCAAAAGTTAGCTATTTCAAGATATACGTGTATGTATGTATGTCGTGTGTATATATATCTATATATATGTATTGGCACTAAACTTCATAAAATTTTCTTGATATACCTTCTATATTTGAGTTGTTGATTATATTTTGGATACATAGAGACTTGTTTGTTGGATTGAATACTTATGAACTTGTTGTTACCTTACATATTCTTGAAGTTGACTTGATAGATCATGGTTACATTCTTATAAGATTGTCATTATTTCTTCACTTTGAGATTGTCCTATGTTTTGGCATTTCTAAGATAACTAGCTATCTTTGGGCATTCCATTGAACTAGAGAGAAGGTATCACTATGCCTTAAATGTCTAGAAGGTCAATTCTCTTGATAAACCTCTAGGGATAGATACCTAGATAAATATAAGTAAATTGTCATAGTCGGAAATTGAGGGTTGTTACATCATTACCCCCTTAACTGAAACTTCGTCCTCGAAGTTCGATCATTCATACGGTAGTAAAAATGGATAGACCAACAGTAGGAGTGTCTACACGGAGTCATATAATGTGGGAAAGTCAAACAAGATTTTATCACGATTCTTGGTTTCTTGCGAGCTTTTAACTCTAGGGTTGGGGGCATCCATTCCTCTGTGCCCTAACATTTCTCGTGATTAGAAACTTCGAAAAAGAAAAAAAAGTACGAATGTTGCTCACCTCTTGAGACGACTGGAGATTTATCGTATGTAATCGTTGCGGGCTGTCAATCTTGCCTAGAGCAATACTACGTAGTGGGATGATAATGAGAACGGCAATACGGAGGTGTAAAATGAAAAAAAAAAGAAAAAAAAGTACGAATGTTGCTCACCTCTTGAGACGACTGGAGATTTATCGTATGTAATCGTTGCGGGCTGTCAATCTTGCCTAGAGCAATACTACGTAGTGGGATGATAATGAGAACGGCAATACGGAGGTGTAAAATGAGCAAACGGCTCGTAACGTGAGTTACAATAAAATAGTGAGAGACGTTGGAATGTCGATCGTTGGTGGCTACTTATTTCCTTTGTCACTTTGCATACTTTCCTTTATCGTCTCCTACCCCAATTAAAGAATCGTTCCAATAGTTTCTCGTCTACTTTCATCTTTCTTTGGTTTGATGCTGGACACGCTCGCCGCTACTTGAAAATATTGACTTCGTTTGTGACCAACCACTTGTTAAGGGATTACCCCTTTAACAAAAGTGATACTAACTGGGGTGTCGAGTTGCACTAAAATTGCAAAGGTACATCTTCGTAGTATCTCATTTTAGGGTTTTCCAATGTCGTCTTTGTTGCCTTATAGCATTCGAGGGAATCATGAATTGTATGACGATAGTTCCATCTTGTTCCTCACACTCACCTTTGTTCTTCAATTTCGCCCTTATTTTTCCAAAGTCACCTTTTTCATTATTCGCTAAGTCATATCGTTACCAATTTCTCTTGCTTTTGCCGATATTGGCTTTCAAATCGTTTTAAGGTACCTTTAATTACTTTCCTTTTTACGCTAGAAGGACCATTATCTATGACTCGTCACCGACAAATCCCTTTTAATATCGAACATATAACCTATTCGGTTTCTTTGCTATACCTACGCATCCCTCATGATAGGATTTACACAATCCTTATGCTCTTAAGTAATCATATCCCACCATCATTTCCAGGTAAACACTTCGATGTCCTTGTTCGTATGAACTCCTCCTTTAAAATAATCCTTCTTAGGTCCTCCTGACCTCTACAAAACTTTCAATTACTTTGCTCTCCTGAGCCTCATATCCATTTTCAGCTTTCTAAGCTAAGCTTCTTTTCAAATACAATAACCTAATGTCCTTAGAAATTGTGATATAATATAATTTTAGGGGAAACATTGGTTACTTTGTCCTTTTCCCAACCATTCGGTTTTCTCCATTTTCCTTTCGTTTTCTTATGGGCCACCATACTCCTTACTGTTTCGTCACTCAAATCCATCTCTAACTAGAGTAATCGTCGTCTTGAACAGCACACAAGTAGTCACTAGTCCTTGCAGTTATCTCAAGGGTACTTGTCAGATCATGGTGATATAGATCCTTTGATCCTAACTCATCACAGATGCGAATTATCCTTATCACCCTTCCGTTCAAATATTCCATAACTAGCTCTTCACGGAGTTTGTTAGTTGTCTGGAACTTAGTTCAGCGCCCAACTTCCTTAATCGTTGTCGTAGCATGTGCCTTGACTTCTAGCGTCGTATTTCTTATTTGTTTTCTCTACTAGCTTTAGCAATTCCATGTTGTTTTCTCCTTCACCCTGCTTGGGCGCACTACTCCATGGGTCGATGGTCCTTGACGATTAACCACGTGTTGCAAATTGATTTTCACTCAGATTCATCTTGTTTTAGCTTACCTCTCTACGACCGTCGACCTTGAGGGGATAACCATCACAAGTCATCGTGCTTCCTCTACTTATCGACCATACTTCTCTTTAGTAAAGCTAGCTTCCATCGGGTGTTGGGCGTATATCGATTTCTCTTAGCTTAGTTGATACTCTCCACTAATAGCTTGTCTTTCGATAGAGCTTTTCTAATTCGTATTCAAGGAATAACGCGTGAACCGCCATAAAGATAAACGCCACCAGAACTACATCTTGTAGACGACGTCAATGCCTTCACTTTACTGTTTGTGTCAAATGATGCCTTCTTTACTCTATCTTCTACTCCACATCACCTTCAATGATGCTAGTGAATGACTCTTCTTGAAAGATAAGGTATAATCTTGCACTTCATACTCCTTGTTCGAGTATCTACCTTTGCTGTGATTACCCCCTTAACATTCTTCCTCTAGAAAAATGTAAGGGATTTCCTACTTTTCACTTTATCTCACCATACTTGACGATCTTCATTTCGCCAAGTTCCTGATTCCTTCATGTAGCAATTATCCGTTTGCTTTGGTGTTTTGAAAAAAGAAAAGGATAGCTCAGAATTCCTTTTTGTTACTCTTCCATCTTGAGGGTTACTCGACACACCCTAATTGTCTTATTGTCCTTGGTTTTCTTCTTCTAACCACTTTCGTCTTCCAACATTGCTAGTGAATGACTCTTCTTGAAAGATAAGGTATAATCTTGCACTTCATACTCCTTGTTCGAGTATCTACCTTTGCTGTGATTACCCCCTTAACATTCTTCCTCTAGAAAAATGTAAGGGATTTCCTACTTTTCACTTTATCTCACCATACTTGACGATCTTCATTTCGCCAAGTTCCTGATTCCTTCATGTAGCAATTATCCGTTTGCTTTGGTGTTTTGAAAAAAGAAAAGGATAGCTCAGAATTCCTTTTTGTTACTCTTCCATCTTGAGGGTTACTCGACACACCCTAATTGTCTTATTGTCCTTGGTTTTCTTCTTCTAACCACTTTCGTCTTCCAACATTGCTAGTGATCTCCCCCAAGTTCTAGGGAAGTCTTATATTTATCCAAAGGTGACCTTCATGTCACACGACCTTCCTTTCGTCGGCCGCTCAATTTTTCCTTCGGTCGATCAACATAGATAGGGAAGACCTTCAATTCTTTCTCCAAGTTAAAGCTTAGTATACTCTTCACTTGTGCTTCCATGTACTTTGACTTACACACCACATATCTTCTCCGCCCTACTTTATGTACATGATCCAATAACATCTTCTATGCTATATAGTTATCCCAAGTATTTCACTTATTGACGGCCGATGTCTTACGTCTTTCGTATCCCTTGATGTCGCAGTAAGAGAAGGGTTCCAGTTACTCGATTTTGCCATTGCGGAGTGTTACGTAAGTGAATGGTGTGTTGTTAGGGTACTAACTTTGAGGAGAAGTGGTGGTGATCATTACTTTGAATAATCAAGAATATAAAGGATATAGAATTTGGTTTCGAATGAATGAAATAGGAAAACAAAAGATTCATTAAGGCTCGGATTAAACTCCTTGCGCGAGTTAGAGAAATCACTTCTTTGTCTTTCGTCGCCCCATGGACTCCAACTTTCAATGACGTCAATATATGTCGCACCGACTTAGATAATATAGATAGATGTTCGCGTATACGTGTTAGAATAGAAATATCGCACCAAATTTCAGAGCTACAATCCCAGAATGTGTCTTCTAGAATGTATATCGGAATGTGTTTATTGGCGTCGTCAAATCGTAATTTGGCTTTAATACCACTCGTCTTTCATAAGTCTCCAACTTCATTCGACGTTTACATATGTTTCGCACCATTTCAGATCGAATACCAAGGTTATGCGTAGTTTCTAAGAGGATAGAGTCGCGTCATATCTTGGGTCTACAATTCTCAGAGTATATCGTCCAACGTACGTGAAAAGATGCTCCACTGATGATATCGCCGTTGTCATATGTCCATAATGAATAGTGGTGTCGTAAGAAATAGGATGTGGGATAATTTCAAAAGAGCACGAGTGAACGAATATTGGATTAGAGGGGTACTTAATGACAACTTCCATACTTAGGAAATTCCTAATTCATTTCGCATTTCTCAGGGACAATCACTAGTTCCCAAGCGGTCAAATCTCATCACGCAGTATATATCTCAGTAGTAAGGACTAGCCACATTATAATCACATCTAGCAGGTGCCAGTTCTCAATAGTCAAATCTTAGAGCATAATAACTATCTCAATAATAAGGCACAACTATATAATCATTAAATCGTTCATGCACTAGCCCTCAATTAGCTCAATCTTAGGGCGCAATAACTATCTCCATAGTAAGGCATGACTACATAATCATCGCAATATTCACGCGCTAGTTTCAAATAGCTCAAACTTAGGGAGTAAAGGCTCTTATATCCATATCGTCCATGAAATTTCATATCAACTCGTCAGGCCTATATTTTCCTTCTAAATCGATCATAAATAGTCAACGTCATTACTCAATAAATTGAACAAGTCATACCCCAAAATGATTTCGTGCCTTATAATAATCTCATTAGTTTAAAGTGCCTATGCAACTTAAAGTTCAACATCATGAATCATAAGACTTTTACGCATGCATTCCTCACATAATTTCCACATTGCACATTCCAAACTTTCACATTGATATTTCAAACCTTCACATTGCACATTACAACTTTCACATTGCACACTATAAGCTTTCACATTGCAATCAAATCATGCCCAAATTCCCATGTTATAGCATAGAGTAGCATGTATCAACGAATATCTTTCAATCTTATTCATTTCACTTCTAATGTGCAGAGGGGAATCCTACTAAACTAGCATAATCCTCAAGTAAGGCAAGTCTCGAATCGCTATATATGCTTAGGTGAATGTCTAAATGCAACACGTATGCTCATAAAAACGGATTTATTAAAGATTTTTTTTTTTTTTTTTTTTTTTTTTTTTTTTGAAAAGGAATCCTTTTGAACATAAGTCCAAGTGGCCGTTTGAGTTTTACATGGTCCTCTCATAATTAAACGTAGATTCATGACTTTACGTTTAATTATGGTCCTACCATGTAAAGCTCAAACTAGTCCGCTCAACCTTATGCTCGACTCGACTATAAAATTTGTTTTGAAAAGAGGCTATAGTTTTGGAATCCCGGAGGAACCCCAATGTTCTCTATAACCTTAGGCTCTGATACCATTTTCTGTAACACCCCAACCACGGCGGAATGATGAGATGTACAGAAAGTCGAGTATTCAAATCAAAGGATAATAGATAACATTCACCATAGCTTTAGTTGACAAGAATAATTTTACAATGCACAAGCATGTGAACCAATTTCCGAGTACAATACGTCTACCATACTTGGATATTGAGTCCACGAAACAAATAACAATTACATGAGATGATATACTACAATGATCAAGGCGGATTCCATTGCCCGTCACAAGGTTTGATCTTTGACTCCAAAGTGCAATGCAAACAATCATGATGCATATAATTCCTCAAGACAAAGGCTAATTCCTGAAAAGCATGAAGAAAAAGTGTCAACTACGAAAACGTAGTTGGTGAGTGCATAGGTTTGCAAGTAAACCTCGTTACATATCCATTTCAAAATAGTTGAGAAATCCAAGGTAAATTATAAAGTTCTCATTTGTCACATTTATCGTGGCAGAAAAATATATCGATCGATTAATCATTCATTATACCAAAATCATTTGGTCATCAATACTTCAATATTGCCAATTTCAACAACTTTCAAGATTCCATATAAGGTCCAATACCCAAACCGTATGTTCAATCCATAATATCCAACCATAAATAATATCAATGCCACTTGGTCAATGGTAAGACTACCATGACGTAATTCGATGAGATTGTTCTTGAGCCACTACTAAGACCGGTTATGTCCCAATAATCAATATAATGTCCCAAATGATAAGATAATGATAAGCACATGCTGTCAATCACGTGCATAAAGATAACCAAGGGTCGTGCCATGGAGACGCCCATAAATATATAGTAGTTAGAGCACCGCGAGGCCAGACTGGCGATGAAGGTGGCCACCAAGGCAGACCAAACATCCCACCGTTACCTATAATAGTGGATGAGGGGACAAGTCCTAGTTGCGCAACCCTCTAACTACAGGCCTCAAATGAGTTAATAGTAGTGTACAGGGGACCACCGTTTGACAGTACTCAAGCTCATCATATAACATATAACACGTTGAACATACAATATAATTCCCATATCATTATCATTATTTCAAAGAATCATTTCATAAGAGAAAGTCATTTTAATTAATCATGCTTTTCACGCTTTTCACCCCGCAAGTAAAACATATAAAAGAGTTTGAAAGGGGGCTATGACTCACCTTGATATGCCGCATATTATATTCACTTATCCAAAATGGGTACTTCCCATCTATCGCTTCCTTGATCATATATCCGTCATATTCCTCAATCGCATTTCAAGCCAAGACTATCCCTACGATGGGACTAATATACGTAAGTTCCTATCTTAAGCCATCACTAAGAAATGCCACTTTTATTATGTTGTTATCAATTATGGGATCCAAGTGTATTGCTCGTATTCACATCTTTTTGGTTGTAAAGATTGGTGGTAAGAGTCGTTTTCTCATTATACGTTTTTGTACGTTTATTGGAATTTCGGTAATTTGGATTTGGTTTATATGATTTCCATTGTATACTTTGCTTAGTAATAACATTTGACATTAGTGGTCTTATAATATTAATATTTTATGTATATTTTCTGATTTGTAATTATATATTTAATTTAATATTATTTAATTAATTATTTATTCATTTTATTGATTTATTAATTAAATAATTCCTTAAAAATACTTTTAAGTGTCATAATTACCTTTATAAATTATGGATAATTTCATTTGAATTATCTTCTGATATATATGCTCCTTAATTTATAATTTCATGATTTATACTTTTATTTGTGTATTTTCCATTTATTTTAATGATAATTTTTAATTAATTATTTTTACTCAATTATTTATCTTTAAATTATGTAACACATGTCTCTTGCCTTTTAACTATTTTTCTCCAGTAGGTTTTAGTTATTTTTATCAATGGTTAAGATGATTTAACTTCATTCTTGATTTGCATAATTTATTTATGGATTTTTATGTCTTTTAATTACTATTTAAATTCAATAATTCATGGAAATTCTTAGAAATCATCACTAAACATTTTGGTCAAAAATCTCAGGCCTTTTAGGCAACTTTTATCCATACAAAATCATATCAATTCAACCTCTCTCGTGTCTTGCTTATTTTGAGGGTTTTATGATTAAAAATCGTTTACCGAAATGGTGATTTTAGCCTCATTTCTCAAGCAATTAAAGTGCTTCAAAATGGATTTTCATCCTTATTCCATTATTTACAGAATGTTCATTATATTTTGGTGTCTTAAGTCATGATCGTGGTGGTGGTGTGATATTTGCAAATTAAAGCTTTCGGTTAGTGCTTATATGAACCGAATTAGTCACTTGTAGGCTTGTCTTTGCCATTTAATAACCAAGTTAAGTTTTATAACTTTTATTTGACATATTCTCAGTAGGTTTATAATACTTTTTGTTACGAGATTATTGGAGTTGGTTAGAGTTGCAATCTAGTGACTTTTAGCTTATTTTGTTGTGAAGAACTTTTACTTGGAATTTTCTGTTTTAACACTTATTTTCATAAAATGTTGAGTAGTCATTCTTGGTTAAGTTGAATTATTTGGACGTTGGTGATTTTTATACAGAGACATATATGTGTCCTATATTTATGTGAATTTTTGCTAAATTTTTAGACATTGTTTACTACCTCTAAAAATTACCAAACCAAAACTGGTCAGAACAAGAGCTGCTGTGCGACTCAAGATATTTTATAAATGATTTCTATGATGGACATTTAAGAAAAATCTCCCAATTTTATTTTAAGTTAGGGACACTTTTAACTCAGTTCACACCAAGTTTAAACTTCTGAAACCTATTAGTTAAGGAATTAAAAATCGTCAAAGTTGACTCAACATTAAGACAAAAATCCAGTTTTGACCACTTTTGGTAGAAAAATCATATCTTTGGTTTGGTTTATATGATTTCCATTGTATACTTTGCTTAGTAATAACATTTGACATTAGTGGTCTTATAATATTAATATTTTATGTATATTTTCTGATTTGTAATTATATATTTAATTTAATATTATTTAATTAATTATTTATTCATTTTATTGATTTATTAATTAAATAATTCCTTAAAAATACTTTTAAGTGTCATAATTACCTTTATCAATTATGGATAATTTCATTTGAATTATCTTCTGATATATATGCTCCTTAATTTATAATTTCATGATTTATACTTTTATTTGACATATTCTCAGTAGGTTTATAATACTTTTTGTTACGAGATTATTGGAGTTGGTTAGAGTTGCAATCTAGTGACTTTTAGCTTATTTTGTTGTGAAGAACTTTTACTTGGAATTTTCTGTTTTAACACTTATTTTCATAAAATGTTGAGTAGTCATTCTTGGTTAAGTTGAATTATTTGGACGTTGGTGATTTTTATACAGAGACATATATGTGTCCTATATTTATGTGAATTTTTGCTAAATTTTTAGACATTGTTTACTACCTCTAAAAATTACCAAACCAAAACTGGTCAGAACAAGAGCTGCTGTGCGACTCAAGATATTTTATAAATGATTTCTATGATGGACATTTAAGAAAAATCTCCCAATTTTATTTTAAGTTAGGGACACTTTTAACTCAGTTCACACCAAGTTTAAACTTCTGAAACCTATTAGTTAAGAAATTAAAAATCGTTTACCGAAATGGTGATTTTAGCCTCATTTCTCAAGAAATTAAAGTGCTTCAAAATGGATTTTCATCCTTATTCCATTATTTACAGAATGTTCATTATATTTTGGTGTCTTAAGTCATGATCGTGGTGGTGGTGTGATATTTGCAAATTAAAGCTTTCGGTTAGTGCTTATATGAACCGAATTAGTCACTTGTAGGCTTGTCTTTGCCATTTAATAACCAAGTTAAGTTTTATAACTTTTATTTGACATATTCTCAGTAGGTTTATAATACTTTTTGTTACGAGATTATTGGAGTTGGTTAGAGTTGCAATCTAGTGACTTTTAGCTTATTTTGTTGTGAAGAACTTTTACTTGGAATTTTCTGTTTTAACACTTATTTTCATAAAATGTTGAGTAGTCATTCTTGGTTAAGTTGAATTATTTGGACGTTGGTGATTTTTATACAGAGACATATATGTGTCCTATATTTATGTGAATTTTTGCTAAATTTTTAGACATTGTTTACTACCTCTAAAAATTACCAAACCAAAACTGGTCAGAACAAGAGCTGCTGTGCGACTCAAGATATTTTATAAATGATTTCTATGATGGACATTTAAGAAAAATCTCCCAATTTTATTTTAAGTTAGGGACACTTTGAACTCAGTTCACACCAAGTTTAAACTTCTGAAACCTAATAGTTAAGGAATTAAAAATCGTCAAAGTTGACTCAACATTAAGACAAAAATCCAGTTTTGACCACTTTTGGTAGAAAAATCATATCTTTGGTTTGGTTTAGTGTTTTTGAGTGATTCCAGTTGGAGGTTAAACTTAACTCTTTTATCTACGACTTTTATTTTGAAAGTTTTGCTTGAAACGGCCTTCACATGTTCAGTTTATCCGTCCAAAGACAGGAGAGTGATTCTGTCAGAAGGTATTTGGGTCCAAACAACTCACCAATGACCATTCTTGCTTAATTTACACTTTATTTCACCACTAACATGCTTGATACTCCTTTTCTATGATTTTAACATCAAATATACAGATTTCTTATCAAATTCAAAGTCATCATTCATCCATCTCAAATCCCAAATCAAAATTAACCAAAACTAGTGCAAATGTTGACATGCATGTGATGATCTAACACTTTTACACTAAATCCATTATTATCTCTTGCATTCTTAATTATTTCTTTCAATCAATATTTTAAATGTGCATGCATGTGTAGATCCATATGTATTTAGTGATAAATTTAAAGGTAAAGAAAGTGATAACCAAAAGAGTTCAAGTTATCAACCTTTGAAGATGAATATAACAAGATTGTGGGTGTTGTTGGGTCTCCATTTCGTGGCTGCCCTTGGAGTGTTTCATGGCTGTAACAAGCTTGAAAAGAAAGGAAAATAAGCTACAAAATGAAGGAAAAGATGAATAACAATCAAAGGAACATGTTGGGTACCCATTGATGATCAAGAATCAAAAGGAAAGAAGAAGATGGGACTTGTTTGCTCCTGTTTTCTGCTGCTGTTCGATCAGCCCCTTAGAGGGCTGATTTCGTGACCTTGTTGCCTCCAAATCGACTCCATGCTTCCACCATACATGACTCTAGTTGTTGGATGATCAAGGGAACTTATTATTACATTAGATTAGTTAGTTTTAAGCTCCATTTTGCCTTGGAGAATCCGAAAATGGAGAAGAAGAAGAAAGAAAGTTGGGAGAGTTGAGAGAGACCCATTGCATGTGTGTGTGTTGTGTTTGAGTGTGAAAAGAGAGAGTGGCCTGGTCTTGGGGCATAAAAAACGTGGCTATGGCAGAAAATAAAGGGTATGGAGTGAGTTTATTGGTTAAGAGGTGTGGTGGAAGGGTGGTGATTGGTTAGGAGAAGTGGTAGTGGTGTAAGAGCTTGAATTGGTACTAAAATGATGTCTAGATTCAAAATGAGGGTGGTCTTGATCAAATTATGTAGTAATGGTTTGATTATGTAAGTTTTGTTTATGCAAGTATTGAATTTGTAATTATATATGTATGCATGCATATATAGATATGTATTTGTGTTATGTGCAAAAGTTAGCTATTTCAAGATATACGTGTATGTATGTATGTCGTGTGTATATATATCTATATATATGTATTGGCACTAAACTTCATAAAATTTTCTTGATATACCTTCTATATTTGAGTTGTTGATTATATTTTGGATACATAGAGACTTGTTTGTTGGATTGAATACTTATGAACTTGTTGTTACCTTACATATTCTTGAAGTTGACTTGATAGATCATGGTTACATTCTTATAAGATTGTCATTATTTCTTCACTTTGAGATTGTCCTATGTTTTGGCATTTCTAAGATAACTAGCTATCTTTGGGCATTCCATTGAACTAGAGAGAAGGTATCACTATGCCTTAAATGTCTAGAAGGTCAATTCTCTTGATAAACCTCTAGGGATAGATACCTAGATAAATATAAGTAAATTGTCATAGTCGGAAATTGAGGGTTGTTACACGAGGGCCTAGATGTAAAGTTTGCAAAGTTGCTCCAGAACATATAGAGCATGTAGGTGGACCATAATGCTGGATAATCAGATCTAAACCCTAGAAACTTTCACACACAAAACCCTAAGAGCCTCCTTCAAGTTTAGTGCAATTTCGGGGTGATTCAGTGGTGGTTTCTTCTAGTTTTCGATCCTTTGATCAACCCTACAGGTATTATATCATCATTTGATTGTTGATTAAGTTTTAAAGTAGGTTTTGTCCCTGTAGATCCGACCTTGAGGGTTGGGGTTGTTTAAAGTTGATGATTTCGGTTAAAAACGATGTTTTCGTGAGTAAAATCATTAATAGAGTTGATTAACTATGTCAAGATGCAAACTTTAATGTTGAATAATGTTGTTTATATGTAAATAAGTGAATCCCAGGTGTTTAATTAGATCCATGTGTGTTCAATTGTGTTTTTGGAACCAAACGTTGCGGTTTCGAGTCGTTTTGATGATCAAAAAGAGGGATTCATTTATGCAATTGATTCAAGGATTGATTGATATTTTCAAATGCTTAATTGTGACCTATTTGATGTCAATTTAATGGGTGTAAGTCGTGGTGGAGGTTTTGGATCCGTTTGGAAGGTGAACAAAGAGAAACAAAGTTGATTTTGCTGGTCGACACCCGAGGTGCGGCGCACCTGGTGCTGGGCTGAAGTTGCTGGGTGTTTGGTGCGATGCACAGATGGGGGGTGCGGCGCACTTGGGGGTCTGGTGGTCGTTTAGGCTTGTTTTAGTGCTCATTTGACCCGTAGACCTTAGGTATAAGTTATGTTGATGTTTAAGGAACTTGGAGATGTTCTTTAAGGTCCCATTTATGTTACATGTTGATTATGTGTGTGCTAGGTTGTTGGGAACTCAAGAAAGATACGTTAAAGTTGCTTGTTGATCGTTGTGCTCGTCGTCAGGTAAGATACATGACTTTTATCACGCTGGAGGCACAACAAAATGTGAGTTTCTATAATTAACCTCTTAATCGGATTATCTTATGTGTTGGGTTTTCCGGGTTATGCGGGAGGTTATATGGGAATGTATGTATGCTGAAATGACCTATGTTGTTATGTTGACGTTTAAAGTAAAAGTAGTTGTGTGCATAAGTAGTGTGATGACTTTAATGATGTTGCTATGAACTGATTATGATATATATTGTTGATAATGTTGTTGATATGTCTTGATGTTGATGTGTGATGGTATATATGTGAGAATTAAGTATGAAATGTCTAGTTCACTAGATACACGTAAGAAATGTTATGAGTTGTGCACGTTAGTGGGATTAAACGTTAAAGTAGATGTGGGACTAGTTAGGTAATGTATATACCTAATGTTAAAGTAAAATGTGAGATGTGGGAAACCGTTCTAGCCTTAGTGTTAGTGCGTAAAAGTAAGAAAGATATAAATACGTGGGAAATGCTATAGCTAAATACGTGAGATTGACGTGGGAAGTGTTAAGCTTAACCCGTGCTAGTTTACGCCAAACTAGTGCGTACGTGGTCGCTTGAGTGGCTCCTTGCGGCATAGTTACGTGGGACTAGTATTTTCGGGTGGAGTGACTAACCACCAATGTTAAAAGCATGACGGGATACTATGGAAATGGCTTTTGCCTTTCCTAAAAGTTAAGACGTGGGAAATCGTGCTAGTTGTAAAGCTAGTGCGTAATATGTAAATTGATTAAAGATGTAAGATGTGGGAATAAGTTGATTAAGATAATTATAAGAATACGTGAGAAAGATGTACATGTAATTTAAGACGTGGGATTAGAATGTGATGTGGGATTTAATAAGATGTGTTGAGACGTGTGATAAGAACGATGCATAGGCACAATTAGGAGTATATATCCTACATGTGCTATACATATATGTGCGATATGTTTATGTGTGATATGTAAGACGTGAGATGAATTTGATTAAGCTGAATAAGTTGATAATAAGATATGTGTGAAAGAAGTATATGTGCTTTACGTTGTGAGATCACAATGTGACGTGAGAATATGTACTAATATGAATACGTGTGACAAGTTTATGTGTGATATGCCAAGATATGATATGAAGTTACATTTAGTAGTAAGTCTATGTTGATATGATATAAGATATTGATTAAGATGTGGGTATATGATGATAAGATGTATATGTTGATATGAAATGAAATGTGATGCAATGTGGGAAAAGGAGTATGAGTTGATCTATGATTGTTGTGGATGATATGTAATGTGGTTACGTTTTGATAAGTAAAATATGACGAAGTTTATGAAAGTAAAATGAAGAACGTTTTATCAAATGTGTGTATCTTACTTAGCTAATTTTATTAGCTAACACTTGCTTTTATGAAAATGTTGTGTCCTTCAGGATAAGCAGGTATAAGCTAGTGAAGTGCGTGGATCGTGAGATGGGTAGAAGAATAAAGGAAGATTAGCATTAGTCTCCCTATGATTAGACTTTACCCATAGCCATATGTTCGGCTACTTTATTTATGATTTACGTCTCTTGTAGTGTTGATGGCAATTATGTTAGTGTCATAACTTGGATTTTACTTTGACTATTACGATGATGCTATTAGTAACACCAAACTTTAATGAAATGTACCATCCGTTACGGATGGGGCAGTTTTTAAGTGATCATTTTCCGCTATGTTTTAAACGCCATTTGGCAAAGTTTTAGATCCTCTGTTACCCCTTTAATGATATCATCAACCTTTTGGGAGGCTGATGATGGTGAATTCGGTTTAGACACAGTATGACCTTGGGAGGAGGTCTTTCTTTCAATACCTTCACCCTGTTTGGAGGGTTGGGTAGCAGTAGTGTTCCCTTTAACTCGTCTACACTCTTTTGGGAGAGTGCAGATGGGCATGGCGTTTTCGGCTTGTCAGCTTGGGTGGCAGGGACAGCTTTGGAACGTTCCTTAGCTTTCCCTGCACCTTGGGGGATCTCAAGAGAAGATGTTGCATTATCAACCACAGAAGCTGACACAGATTTCTTATGCGATCTTTTCTTTTTGGCCTTGAGAGGTACTAAGTCCTCAACAAGGGGTCTTTTAGAGTCGGATTTTGAGCGAGTGGACGAAGGTGTGGCTAGGGAGGCTGATGTTTTGGCCAACCCTTCACCCTCTTTTGTAGGAGTAGAATGTTGAATAGATTCAGAAGAGTTTGAGGGTTCAGAAGCATGTGTACCTGGGTCCCCTGATTAGCAGATTGAGTGTCAGACCCAGATCGCGTCGAAGAAGGGACAGCTTCCCTAAGTGCTTCTTGTTCCTCTTCTCTTTTCCTGCAAAAATCAAGGTAGATCTGCATTGCTCGGGTCAGACCCTGCACAGATACCTTAGGACTATTGAAGATGTTGTTATTGATAGACTTGCATTCCACAGTCTGACCAGTTGCCAGACTGTAATCATTGTCAAGTATTGCTTCAATGATAAGAGCAAGAATACTACCATAAGGTATGGTAAGACTCTTCTTATAAACACGATCAACAAGGTCCTTAAAGATTAAAGCAGCAAATCTATTCTGGTCATGGTGACCATTGCATGAAAAATCTGCAATTCTAGGACATTAGGCTGATCAAAGCTGCCTGCCTTTACTTGTAAGGTTTTCGAAATTGTGCTCAATAAGTAGTTCCAAATACCAGTTAAATGTTTCATTTTAACCACTGAAGCCAATGGACCAATATATCCAACTTCTTGTAAACCATTTTTGGCTTCAGTATGAGACACAACAAGATCATATTCATCATCAGGCATATATGACAGCTCAAAAGCAGACCTAAGCCTCTCATAAGAAATGTATACCTTTTTCTTACCGTTGAGGATTGAGCCATAGATTGCAGCATCTTCTTTCTTGTTCTGTTTCACAACACATCTCGCCCAAAATTCACACAAAAGATCTTGAAACACCCAGTCTGGCTTCTCAATCATCACCTTGCCGAATGGATGATGCCATAAGAAAGCCACAATCTCATCGTATCCTTTAGCCCATGAAGGAGGATAAATATTGGCATAAACCAGACTGCCAATCTTGATTTTACCAGTATCAAGATCAGCCAGAACCACTACTACCATATCTCCCACCACATAAGGTGAAAGCTTGTTTGCGCTTATCGAGCTGGGTATAGACTTTCAGGTTCAGAACTAGATTGAGAATCATTAGAATGAATAGAAACAGATGATGATGCCATTTTGAATTCAAATTTTAGAAGAAATTAAATTTAATAAAATAGTAATCAGATTTGAGAGAAAAATTGAATTTAAGAAAATATGAACAAGTGATTTGGGATTTAGGTTAAATGAAAGTTATATACAAAACCCAAAATATCTTATTTGAAAAAGTTGGAGAGAGAAAGATTTTGATTGGAGGATCAACAAGTAGTGGTGGTACTTTTTCAGTAACCGGTAGGACCACTACACGTGTCACACTCCAATAGGATCAACAAGTACACTAAATAAAATAATGAAAGTAATAAAACGCACTGAGATATTTAATAACAAAAATAACCACGAAGCTGGGTCAGACTCAGCTTACCCTCTTTCACTTGAAATGCACCAAGTGTGAAAGGGTAGTCTGGGTCTGACACAGCTTACCCTCAAATTTAGTATAACTTTAAGGGGTCAGATTGTTATTACTTAGCTCACTACATCTACAAATTAAGCATACCTAGCTTACTTATGAGGTAGTTAACCTTGATTCATCCAATGGCTTTGTGAACAAGTCAGCAAGCTGATTGTCTGTTGGAATGAAGTGGAGTTCAACATCTTCTTTGATTACATGATTCCTGATGAAATGATATCTTATATCAATAT
>CM067168.1:98497637-98559226 GCA_034093135.1 Erigeron breviscapus | reverse complement strand
CTATTTGATGTCAATTTAATGGGTGTAAGTCGTGGTGGAGGTTTGGGATCCGTTTGGAAGGTGAACGAAGAGAAACAAAGTTGATTTTGCTGGTCGACACCCGAGGTGCGGCGCACCTGGTGCTGGGTGAAGTTGCTGGGTGTTTGGTGCGACGCACAGATGGGGGGTGCGGCGCACTTGGGGGTCTGGTGGTCGTTTAGGCTTGTTTTAGTGCTCATTTGACCCTTAGACCTTAGGTATAAGTTATGTTGATGTTTAGGGAACTTGGAGATGTTCTTTAAGGTCCCGTTTATGTTACATGTCGATTATATGTGTGTGATAGGTAGTTGGGAACTCAAGAAAGATACGTTAAAGTTGCTTGTTGATCGTTGTGCTCGTCGTCAGGTAAGATACATGACTTTTATCACGCTGGAGGCACAACAAAATGTGGTTTCTATAATTAACCTCTTAATCGGATTATCTTATGTGTGTTGGGTTTTCCGGGTTATGCGGGAGGTTATATGGGAATGTATGTATGCTGAAATGACCTATGTTGTTATGTTGACGTTTAAAGTAAAAGTAGTTGTTTGCATAAGTAGTGTGATGACTTTAATGATGTTGCTATGAACTGATTATGATATATATTGTTGATAATGTTGTTGATATGTCTTGATGTTGATGTGTGATGGCTTATATGTGAGAATTAAGTATGAAATGTCTAGTTCACTAGATACACGTAAGAAATGTTATGAGTTGTGCACGTTAGTGGGATTAAACGTTAAAGTAGATGTGGGACTAGTTAGGTAATGTATATACCTAATGTTAAAGTAAAATGTGAGATGTGGGAAACCGTTCTAGCCTTAGTGTTAGTGTGTAAAAGTAAGAAAGATATAAATACGTGGGAAATGCTATAGCTAAATACATGAGATTGATGTGGGAAGTGTTAAGCTTAACCCGTGCTAGTTTATGCCAAACTAGTGCGTACGTGGTCGCTTGAGTGGCTCCTGCGGCATAGTTACGTGGGACTAGTATTTCCGGGTGGAGTGACTAACCACCAATGTTAAAAGCATGACGGGATACTATGGAAATGGCTTTTGCCTTTCCTAAAAGTTAAGACGTGGGAAATCGTGCTA
Organism: Erigeron breviscapus; assembly: GCA_034093135.1. Lineage (NCBI taxonomy): Eukaryota > Viridiplantae > Streptophyta > Magnoliopsida > Asterales > Asteraceae > Erigeron > Erigeron breviscapus. Next base: position 98,558,114 of record CM067168.1, on the reverse strand, counting down.
GTTGTAAAGCTAGTGCGTAATATGTAAACTGATTAAAGATGTAAGATGTGGGAATAATTTGATTAAGATAATTATAAGAATACGTGAGAAAGATGTACATGTAATTTAAGACGTGGGATTACAATGTGATGTGGGATTTAATAAGATGTATTGAGACGTGTGATAAGAACGATGCATAGGCACAATTAGGAGTATATATCCTACATGTGCTATACATATATGTGCGATATGTTTATGTGTGATATGTAAGACGTGAGATGAATTTGATTAAGCTGAATAAGTTGATAATAAGATATGCGTGAAAGAAGTATATGTGCTTTACGTTGTGAGATCACAATGTGACGTGAGAATATGTACTAATATGAATACGTGTGACAAGTTTATGTGTGATATGCCAAGATATGATATGAAGTTACATTTAGTAGTAAGTCTATGTTGATATGATATAAGATATTGATTAAGATGTGGTATATGATGATAATGTATATGTTGATATGAAATGAAATGTGATGCAATGTGGGAAAAGGGAAGTGTAGGTTGATCTATTATTGTTGTGGATGATATGTAATGTGGTTACGTTTTGATAAGTAAAATATGACGAAGTTTTATGAAAGTAAAATGAAGAACGTTTTATCAAAATGTGTGTATCTTACTTAGCTAATTTTATTAGCTAACACTTGCTTTTATGAAAATGTTGTGTCCTTCAGGATAAGCAGGTATAAGCTAGTGAAGTGCGTGGATCGTGAGATGGGTAGAAGAATAAAGGAAGATTAGCATTAGTCTCCCTATGATTAGACTTTACCTATAGCCATATGTTCGGCTACTTTATTTATGATTTATGTCTCTTGTAGATTTGATGGCAATTATGTTAGTGCCATAACTTGGATTTTACTTTGACTATTACGATGATGCTATTAGTAACACCAAACTTTAATGAAAGGTACCATCCGTTACGGATGGGGCAGTTTTTAAGTGATCCTTTCCGCTATGTTTTAAACGCCGTTTGGCAAAAGTTTTTGAAATCCAGGTTTTTAAAATGACGGGTGTTACATCAACCTTTTGGGAGGCTGATGATGGTGAATTCGGTTTAGACACAGTATGACCTTGGGAGGAGGTCTTTCTTTCAATACCTTCACCCTGTTTGGAGGGTTGGGTAGCAGTAGGTGTTCCCTTTAACTCGTCTACACTCTTTTGGGAGAGTGCAGATGGGCGTGGCGTTTTCGGCTTGTCAGCTTTGGTGACAGGGACAGCTTTGGAACGTTCCTTAGCTTCCACTGCACCTTGGGGGATCTCAAGAGAGATGTTGCATTATCAACCCCAGAAGCTGACACAGATTTCTTATGCGATCTTTTCTTTTTGGCCTTGAGAGGTACTAAGTCCTCAACAAGGGGTCTTTTAGAGTCGGATTTTGAGCGAATGGACGAAGGTGTGGCTAGGGAGGCTGATGTTTTGGCCAACCCTTCACCCTCTTTTGTAGGATTAGAGTTTTGAACAGATTCAGAAGAGTTTGAGGGTTCAGAAGCATGTGTACCTGGGTCCCCCTGATTAGCAGATTGAGTGTCAGACCCAGATCGCGTCGAAGAAGGGACAGCTTCCCTAAGTGCTTCTTGTTCCTCTTCTCTTTTCCTGCAAAAATCAAGGTAGATCTGCATTGCTCGGGTCAGACCCTGCACAGATACCTTAGGACTATTGAAGATGTTATTATTGATAGACTTGCATTCCACAATCTGACCAGTTGCCAGACTGTAATCATTGTCAAGAATAGCTTCAATGATAAGAGCAAGAATCCTACCATAAGGTATGGTAAGACTCTTCTTATGAACGCGATCAACAAGGTCCTTAAAGATTAAAGCAGCAAAATCTATTCTGGTCTTGGTGACCATTGCATGAAAAATCTGCAATTCTTGGACATTAGGCTGATCAAAGCTGCCTGCCTTTACTTGTAAGGTTTTCGAAATTGTTCTCAATAAGTAGTTCCAAATACCAGTTAAATGTTTCATTTTAACCACTGAAGCCAATGGACCAGTATATCGAACTTCTTGTAAAACATTTTTGGCTTCAGTATAAGACACAACAACATCATATTCATCATCAGGCATATATGACAGCTCAAAAGCAGACCTAAGCCTCTCATAAGAAATGTATACCTTTTTCTTACCGTTGAGGATTGAGCCATAGATTGCAAGCATCTCCTTTCTTGTTTTGTTTCACAACACAGCTCGCCCAAAATTCACACAAAAGATCTTGAAACACCCAGTCTGGCTTCTCAATCATCACCTTGCCGAATGGATGACGCCATAAGAAAGCCACAATCTCATCGTATCCTTTAGCCAATGAAGGAGGATGAATATTGGCATAAACCAGACTGCCAATCTTGATTTTACCAGTATCAAGATCAGTCGGAACCACTACTACCTTATCTCCCACCACATAAGGTGAAAGCTTGTTGGCGCTTATCGGAGCTGGGTATCGACTTTCAGGTTCAGAACTAGATTGAGAATCATTAGAATGAATAGAAACAGATGATGATGCCATTTTGAAAACAAATTTTAGAAGAAATTAAATTTAATAAAACAGTAATCAGATTTGAGAGAAAAATTGATTTTAAGAAAATATGAACAAGTGATTTGGGATTTAGGTTAAATGAAAGTTATATACAAAACCCAAAATATCTTATTTGAAAAAGTTGGAGAGAGAAAGATTTTGATTGGAGGATCAACAAATAGTGCTGGTACTTTTTCAGTAACCGGTAGGACCACTACACGTGTCACATTCCAATAGGATCAACAAGTACACTAAATAAAATAATGAAAGAAATAAAACGCACTGAGATATTTAATAACAAAAATAACCACGAAGCTGGGTCAGACTCAGCTTACCCTCTTTCACTTGAAATGCACCAAGTGTGAAAGGGTAGTCTGGGTCTGACACAGCTTACCCTCAAAATTTAATATGACTCTAAGGGGTCAGATTTGTTATTACTTAGCTCACTACATTCTACAAATTAAGCATACCTAGCTTACTTATGAGGTAGTTGAACCTTGATTCATCCAATGGCTTTGTGAACAAGTCAGCAAGCTGATTGTCTGTTGGAATGAAGTGGAGTTCAACATCTTCTTTCATTACATGATTCCTGATGAAATGATATCTTATATCAATATTCTTGGTGAACTTGTGCAATATTCTCTCAATCGTTAAAAGGAACATTTCACAACTTTAAGTGTTTCGATTGTTTTGAGAAATTCCAAGTATAGATCAATTGTAGTTCATAGGTTGTTAGGATATTTACATACTTTGTTTAAAGTTAATAAATAAATTATACTTGAAAATTACATATTGTCTCACCAATTTACTTTACAAGTATTTTGTATTATTGCATTGTTCTTTACTTATTGTCACTTAATAAGTAATCTATCTAGAACTTGGTATATACTCACTGCAACTGGTCGTCTCCAGTTCAGTGCATATATTGCAAAGTAACTCCACCATTGACATTGAGGTGTCTTCAGTAGTACCATCTATTGAGTTGGGACTTACAAGTGGTATCAGAGCAGAAGGCTAATAAACTTGCCTAGATCTGCTAAGATAAACACTACTGAAGGTGGAGATGGTTCTGGTCAAGGTGAAAACCCTCTAAATAATAATACACAACCCTTTCAAAATGTTAATACTAACCCTCCTCCTCCTACTGCCCCAAATCACGTCCATGTACATTATTCCAACTCTCCTGTTCCAAAATTTGATGGAAACAGTGAGACATTTGGTACATGGAAGGATAGAATGCTTTTGCATTTCGGTGGGATATAGAGGTATATGTTGAAAATCCTTTAAGGATGGACCATATATACCCATGTCTCTTGGGGTAAGTCCTCTTCTAGATCCAACTGGAAGAAGAGGTTCAAGATAAAAGCTCGAAGACCATTGGTCTGATGAGGATCGTAGACTTGTTGATCTGGACACCAGACTCAAGAACATGATCCTTGGAGCTGTCCCTGAAAATCTAATTCCAACACTTGTGTTGTTCCCAGTGCAAAGTCAATGTGGGATGAATTAGTTATTCAGTTTGAAGGAGGTGATGACACTATTGTCACCAGAAAAGTTGCCTTGAACAAGAAGTATGAATCCTTCTTTGCCTTGCCCAATGAAAGTCTAACTGGTACATACACCAGATTTTCTAGCCTCATTAATCAGCTGAGAGGCTTGGTGTAGAGAAGGATAAGGATATTCTTCTTGAGAAGTTTTGTGATATTCTTCCTTCCAAATGGGAAAACATGGTTCTTGTCTTAAGACAAGGTAAAACCTTGCACAACCATACTCTTGTATCGCTCTATGGAGCCTTCAGATTCACTGAAGATAATAATGCTGCAAGACTGGTGGCTGAGCAGGATGCCATGAACCATGCCCAGAGTCCCAAGGTTGCTAGTGTACCTGAGCGACCTTGTGCTGCTTTAATGTCTGTAGAGAGTGTCCAGGCACACTCAATGAATGAGATGTTAAACAGTTTCTTGAACTCTGGCCTGACCACTGAAATCAGTGACGTTTGTGATGAAACTGACGATGATGATCTGGTAGCCATGATTGCTAAAACCTTTAACAGGTTTAAGCATAAATCTAAAAGATTTAATGGCCCAAACAATGCTTCCAGCTCCAGCTCTCTGGATAAAACCAATCTTACCTGCTATAAATGCGGTAAGAAAGGTCATTTTATGAAGTAATGCAGATCTAGTCAGTTGAACAACCAAACTGGTCCCCCTGTCCCTAATTTCAATCGGCCTGATGATAGCTACAAAGCTAAATATAAGAAGCTTAAGGCCCATATTGCCCTCTTGTCCATGGAAAAAGGAAAAGATCAGTGCTTAATGGCACAAACTAAGGGAAAATGGGAGTACTCTGATGACTCATCAGCTGATGAAGAAGAGGAAAGGGACATGTGTTTCATGGCCTTGGAAGATCAACAGCAGCATATGGCAAAAGAAGATGTCATCACTGGAAGATGGGTGGACATCATCTTGAAAAAGGTATGTGATTATGACAACCAAGTTGACCCAGAACTGAAACTGGACCTGGCTGAATCATTAAGTGGTGATTTAGCTTTTGTGGAAACTGTTAGAGCAGATAGTGAAAGATATCTTGACACTATCTTAATTGAACTGAACAATGTTAAACCACAACTGAATGATTTACAAAGTGTCCAGTTGGCTCTCAAGGAGTCAGTTTTAAAAATTGAGGCTTTAGAACTTGATAATCAAAAATTATTTTCTGATCTTGAAAAAGAACAAAAGATTATCAAGTCATGGGTAAAAGCATCTGGTAAGAACTATGATGCATTTTCTAGAACTATCGATGCCCAGAAGAATGCATAGAAATCTGGAGATCTGGAGATGGCAGCTCTCATACCAGATCTTCATGCATTGCCTCCAGCTCTCAGGGTTGAAACCTCTTATGATCAACCTGAAGCTGTTGAAACTGATCCCATTGAGACCACCCCCCTTGAGGTTAAAACTGGAGCCAAACAGGCTAAAGCTCCAGTCAAAAAGGCCACTGGTAACAAGCCTTTACCTCAAAAGTCTAAGGAGCCCAAGACCCGACAGACTAAAACTCTAGCTGAACCAAGGTCCAAGGTTCAGCTGCCTGATGAAAAAGATATTTTGTTTAAATTGGAAAGTCAACTCCAACTTTTGTCTCGACAGGTTCAGAGTTGTACTGCCCGGATTATAAATCTGGAAGGAGGTTCATCACCTCCAGTTTTTAAACAAAATATTACACCCTCCTCAAAACCAAAACAAAAGAATGTTCCATCTGGAACAAATTCTGGTAAAAATAAGGGGAGCAAGTATCAAATACCAATCGTTTTTACTCCTGCACCTGGATCTGGTGAAAAAGATCCAGATGTAGTCTTCAGTTTACCTCCACAACAATCAACTGTGACTTCTGTAGAGAAGTCCAGTGAACCCATCAAGAAAAGATGGGTTCACAAAAATAACTGATGATTTTTGTGGGTGTGCAGGCCGATGGAAAGAAAAATATCTGGTATCTGGACAGCGCTGCTGGACAGACTATGACCGGATGTAAGCCCCTGCTTGAAGAGTTCACTGTCCAAGATGGACCGACATTGACGTTTGGTAATGATCAATCTGGAAAGACTGAAGGATATGGTGTGCTCAATAATGGACAAGTCGAATTCAAGAAAGTTGCATTTGTGAATGGTTTGAAATACAACCTGATCAGTGTCAGCCAACTTTGTGATGATGGCTTCAGAGTTTTGTTCGATACTGCACAAGGCACCATATTTAACAAGGATTGGAAAGTGGTGATGGTTGCACCAAGAAAAGGTAATGTGTACATCATGGATATGGAACCAGCTCCAAAAGAGCAGTGCTTCTATACCAAAGCTGATGAGGACACCAACTGGCTGTGGCATAAAAGATTATCCCATCTTAATTTTAAAAATATTAACAAGTTGTCTCGCAAACAACTGGTTGATGGGATACCACAGATTTCTTTTAATAAAGAAAAGCCATGTCCAGGGTGTGAGATGGGCAAGCAGAAAAGAGCCAGTTTCAAAACTTGGCAAAACTTTAGCATCACTGAACCTCTTCACATGCTACATATGGATCTCTTTGGTCCAGTGAATTTTCAAACTAGAGCTGGAAAGAAGTACACTCTAGTTGTGGTTGATGAATTCACCAGATACTGCTGGGTGGTATTCCTCAGATCCAAAAGTGATGCACCTGCTGAAATCATCTCTCTCATCAAAAGAATTGAACTCAAGTATACTCGAAAAGTTTGTCAGTTGCGAAGTGATAATGGTACTGAATTTCAAAATAAGGTACTTGAAACATTTTGAAATGACACTGGCATCTCTCAAAACTTCTCATCAGCACACTCTCCAGAGCAGAATGGAGTTGTGGAAAGAAAGAATCACACACTGATAGAAGCAGCCAGAAGTATGCTATCTGAATCAGGTCTTCCCACCAGTTTTTGGGCTGAAGCAGTTGCAACTGCTTGTCACACCCAAAACCGGTCAGTCTATATCAAGAGACATAAGAAGACTGCCTATGAAGTACTCAGGAATCGTAAACCAAATATTGGATATTTTCATGTATTTGGTTGTCCAGTTTATATTTTAAACGATTCCAGTCAGCTTGGAAAGTTTGATGCAAAAGCTGATGAAGGGGTATTTTTAGGTTATTCAGATATTCGAAAGGCCTTTAGAGTTTATAATTATAGACTCCAAAAGGTTCATGAGACAATTCATGTCACATTCGACGAATCAACTGAAGCAATCAACAAGAGACCAAGCCTTGATATTACTCCAGTCGTTCCAATCAATTTTGGTGAAACTGACCAAGTTCATCAGTCAGTTGTTTCACCAAAAGATGTTTCCAGTTACAACAAATTGGAACCAGTTAAGAAGAAGAACAGCACCAGTGACACATCATTTTATCCCTCCATCAATTTCAACTTACCACAAGAATTGGTGATTGGATCTGATGTACGTGCCACTACAATATCAGCACCAGTTCAAACTCCAACTTCTCCAGTTCTTCAAGAAATGCCTTTGAATGAAGAATTTCATGATGCAAATCATGACCTCATTGACTCTGATGAGGATGTAGAAGTAGTTTGGACTGATCCTCCTCCAGAAGCTAATGCAACTGAAGAAGATCGCCAGGTGACTTGCACTGATATTGTTTTACACCAGCCTAGTCAATATACTAGATGGACTCGAGCACATCCAATTGAATAGATTGTGGGAGATCTAAATAGTGGGGTTCAGACTAGAAGAGCCACCAGTGAGCAATGCTTAAACGTCACCTTCTTATCTCTAATTGAACCAAAGAAGATTGACGAGGCTATGGCAGACCCAAGCTGGGTGGAAGCTATGCAAGAAGAGCTCGTCCAATTTGAAAGGAACAATGTTTGGGAGCTTGTTCCTTGTCCACCAGGGTTAAAGAAAGAACCCATTGGTACCAGATGGGTCTACCGAAACAAGATGGATGAAGATGGCCATGTTGTAAGAAACAAGGCAAGATTAGTTGCCCAGGGTTACTGTCAAGTAGAAGGCGTTGACTTTGATGAAACTTTTGCTCCAGTTGCAAGACTTGAAGCCATCAGAATATTTCTGGCTTATGCAGCCCATCTGCAGTTAAAGTCTTCCAGATGGATGTCAAAAGTGCGTTCCTTAATGGAACATTGGAAGAAGTTGTGTATGTTAAGCAGACTCCAGGCTTCATCGATGAGAAGCATCCTCATTGGGTTTATAGACTGAACAAAGCTTTGTATGGTCTAAGACAAGCCCCAAGAGCCTGGTATGATACTTTAACTAAACATCTTCTTAAAAATGGCTTTCAAAGAGGTGCAATAGATAATACCTTATTTATCTTGAAAGAAAGAGGTAATATCTTATTGGTACAAATTTATGTTGATGACATTATATTTGGTTCAACTGATGATGCAATGTGTAAAAAGTTTTCTAAAATCATGTCATCTGAGTATGAGATGAGTTTAATGGGTGAATTAACATTTTTCTTAGGTCCTCAGATTAAGCAAACTGAAAATGGAATTTTCATAAACCAAGGAAAATATGTCAGAGATTTGTTAAGAAAATACAAATATGATTCAATCCCATCGAAAAACACACCTATTGCAGCACCATTAAATTTGGACTCTGACCCAACTGGGAAACAAGTGAACATAACTGACTATCGTGGCATGGTTGGTTCACTGATGTATTTAACTGCCATTCGACCAGATATAATCACATTTGCACGCTGTAAAGCGTATCTTTAGATACCTGAAAGGGTGTCCTAATCTTGGTCTCTGGTACCCCAAAGGCTCAGGATTAGATCTAATGGGTTATTCAGATTCAGATCATGCAGGTTGTAAGATAGATAGAAAATCAACAACTGGTGGTTGTCATTTCCTTGGAGGAAAACTGGTAAGTTAGACCAGCAAGAGGCAGAGTACATTTCTGCGGCCAGTTGCTGTGCCCAGATTCTCTGGATCAAGAACCAGTTACTAGATTATGGTCAAAAGTATATAAGGACCCCAATCTTTTGTGACAACACCAGTGCAATTGCTATATCTCACAACCCAGTGATGCACTCCAAGACAAAGCATATTGACATCAGGTATCATTTTATTCGTGATCATGTTATGAAAGGAGACATTGAAATTCATTTCATCCCCACTGACAAACAGCTCGCTGATGTTTTTACAAAACCTCTTGATGAGAAAACCTTTAAATATCTCATCAGCGAACTGGGAATGCTAAATCCTTAAAAGTGGAGATTTCTTTGTTATTGAACGCGTCAGTGACACTGATGAAGTTCTCCAGTTGAGGAGGTCCAGATAATCTTTGCTCGCCAGGCTATCAAACGCCTTTGTGATACTATCCTGGCACTAATTGATTTATGGATCATCATTTTAGGGGGAAAGACTCAAAAATAATTTTCTGACTAAAATTCATTTTTATTTGAAAATGGCAACTGGAGAACTCTCCAGTTGGAAACTGGCACTGGACTGATCCTCCAGTGACCAGATTCAGTCTTGTCTTTTTTTTTATAACGTTAGAAATACTTGGTCAATTTTTGTGACACGTGATGGTACTCGAGTGTTTTAAACCACTTGGTATCGTCATCTGACGTGTTTAAATTCATTTTGGTAAATGAACACTGTTTGTATTGGGAATATAAAAAGTGAGTAGGCGCGTGGGTAAGATAAGCCGTCGTAGCATTTAATGCTGACATGGAAGCATTTAATGATGACATGGTAAAATTATGATTTTATTTCAAAATTCAAACTTGTTTTGTTAAAATATCTACAAAATTGATTTTGTTAAATAAAATATAATTTTTGGTATTTCATTGAGATCTTGAATTCCTTATAAATACCCTTATTTACTCCGATCACATTTACTTTCTTTTACATTCTTTCATTTACTTCCCAATCATCTCTAAATTTGCTTTATTTCTCTCTCTGCTTCATAAATCAAGAACCTTAATTCCTAAATTTCAATTTCATTTTCCAATGGCTCCTAAATCATCTCGTTCAAGAGATGTAAATCTCTTAAATGTTCCATATGCTCCTTCACCAGATGTCAAACCGGCATCTGGTGCTCCTAGTAATGCTTCGGTCATCAAACTCAATCCAAATAATCCGATGGCAAGCTTACAAGGATCTCAAGGATCCAATACCCTTATTGGTAGAATTCAAATTTTTTTGAAGGATTCTCCAATAGGACCCTCATTCTCTCTAAACCCACGCAAGATGTTTCACGACTACTTGTGTGAGTTTTGGTACACTGCCACTCTTTCTTCAGATTGTTCCTCCATCACTTTTTCTTTAAAAGGTGGAACAATCCAGTGTACCTTGTCCGCTGATGTGTTGAGGGATGCCTTACACCTCAATTACTGGAGAGAGGGTGAATCTCCAGTTGTCTTACCCCCAAACATAAATTTTCGTCAAGTCCTCCTTGAAATGGGACATAAGGAGTGCTTGGATAAAGGGGTGTTAAAGACGAAAGGTACGATGACCATGAAGGGTCTTACACCTTCATGGAGGTACTTTTTCATCCACCTGGTGGAGAGTATGGGTGGGAGTTCTGGTGGTCTTGACCAGATTAACTCCTCACAAGCAGAGATGGCATACTGCTTGTGGAATGGATTGAGAGTAGACTTTGTTGATATCTTGTTCAGAAGCCTAGTACAAAAACTGAAGGGCACCATGGGAGTTTGTGTCCCCTTCTCAAGGTTTCTCTCTCTCTGTTTTCAACAAATTCTGGGGAGTGATCTATACTCAAGCACAGATTTACCATACACTGTGCCAGATTTGTTGAGGAATTTAGACTCTCTAGTATCTGAAGCTGGAGAGGTCGAAATTTCAGATCGAATGCAACTGGTATTCGCTAAAACTGATGTACCAATTAAAGGTGAGTCAGAAAGACAACTGGGCGGGCCTCAAAATAATGAGGGACCCTCCAGTTCGTCTAATGTTGTGGTTGAGGATAGAGCAACCATAACTGAAGCAACCCCAATAACCTCTAGTCCTGGTGAAGATACCTCGGTATCTGATCCTCCAACAGATGCACCCAACCAGGAAACTGGGGAAGGTCATCTGGAGACTGACCCTTCTGGTCAGCCCTCAGTTACATTCGTGGATCTGGACATGAATGTTAATGACGAGGAAATCCTTATAGAATCTTCGGATTCTGAAGGTACTGCTTCAGACTTGGAGATTTTTTATTCTGCTGTACCAGATCAAAACCCTTCATCTCCAGTCTTGCTTCCAAATGCATCAATTTCACTTTCACCACTCCAAGAAAATGAGCCTACTGATATACCATTCCCCACTTATAACTATATGTCTGGAAACAGACGTATGGTACCATCACCAACTGGGCAATTCTCACTCCTTCGAGAAATGCGCCCACCACCGCCGCCGTTGTTCACACCTGAGCATTCTCAGCATGAACAACACATTGTTATTCCAGTCCTTTCTTCTTCCACCACTCCTACTATTTCTTCAACTGCTGGTATGACAACTAGGGAGACTTCTCTAAGGTTGCCTCCTCCAGTTGCTCCAGTAGTAACTGCTGCGGGTCCAGTGACACCTTCTCCTTCGTCACTAGACAGTCAAGTTGTCTCTATTCAAGCAGATATCCAAAACCTTCTAACCAGGGTGGAGGATATTCAAAAGACAATTGACAAAAACACCAAGTCTTTCTCCAGATACCACAAGGATCACTTGACCAACATTAAAGTGGTTGATCTGGGATTAACAAGTTTTCATCAAATGAATACTTGGTGTTCAACAAGCTAAATGAGTTGGTCACTGGCTGCAACAATCTGGCAACATCTTTGAAAGAAGCCTTTGACCTCACTCAGTCCAAGGTCACAACCTCAATCTCCAACTTGCTGAGCAACATTGTCAGAACTTCAGAAGTTGATTTAAGGGAGATTAAAAAACAGGTAAAGGAATTGGTTGACAAGCCTGGGTTGAATGTGGCTGAACTTGGAGAGCAGTTAATGACTTCAGTTGGTCAGAAGATAGAGGATACGCTGGGTGCTAGAGAACAACAATTAATTGAAAGGGTGATGTCTGAGATCACCAAGCTGGCCACTCCTCAGGTTGATCTGGCCCCACTCACTAGTGAGATCAACCAGTTGAGAGGCAGCATTGACAACTTAAACACCCAGGTATCACTTCATGCTCAGTCTTTGGATAAATTGACAACTGATGTAGAAAGTTTGAAGAAGAAGGATGAAGAAGTAAAGGATAAGGTGGTTTCTGGTCTGGATGAAGATTCCAAGATTTTAAATGAATTGAAAACTGGTCAAGAACAGGTTACAGCAATTGTTTTGACCCAGTCAAAGGAGACCAACCATCTGTGGAGGTCTTTCAGGATGATGTGTGGAATTTTCAAGGAGTGCAAAGACATGCAAACATGGCAGCCTCTTGACCGGTTGCCATCTCACCCTTCTGAATGGGAAGCTATTAGGGCAGGTCTAGATACTGCCAATGGGGAAAGAAGTGCAGTCCTTGCACCAGTTGCACCTGGAAGAACCCCATCTGAAAGACAATCTGGTAGAGAATTGACTGTGGCTACTAGTACTGAAGCTGGTGAGCAAAGAACTGGTGATATAAGTGATAGGGGGAATGTTGTTGATAAGGGCAAAGGCTTAGCATCTGATGTATCTGCCCAGCCGACCACTGATGTACCAATGTTAGAAACTGGCAATGCTGATGTACTTCCTCCAGTTTCAGATAGTGATAGCAGAAGATTGGCTAGACTTGGGAATGATATTAAAGAAAGAAAGATGATGAAACAAAGAAACCAAGCTGAAGCCAGAGCACATCTTGCACAGAGTAATTTGCTTGATATGAGTGATGCTCATCTTTTGGGAATCACTAAGGAGGAGTATGCCAGAGTTAAGAATGATCCCAGGATAGTTGACCAGTTGAAAGAAATGCTTGATGTTGAACTGGACAGACACTATCCTGAGGATGAAGCTGAATTTGATGCCAGAAGCTTGAATATATCAGTGGAGAAGGCTAAAGAGAATAGGGTCAGTGGGATTCTAAAAAGAATTGAACATGTAAAGAAGATTGTGAAAAGGGTTTTGAATCCACCAAGAAGGATTTCTCAACCAAGAAGACCACTGACCAGAGATGCTGACCTTAGCACGTTTTATGAACCAACTGGCGAGGTATCCAATAATGACATCAAGTCTGCTGTACTGGCTGCTGGAGCTGGGAGTATTAAAATAACAAATGAATCTGAAGCAAGAAGCTATTACTCCCAGATCATGGCAACTAGAAGACATAGTGGGACTATCAATGATGTAAATGTAACAATTAAGCAGGCACCAAGCACTTTCAAGTTGAAGTTAGTTATACCAGAGGGCCACTGGTTAAAACTAACAATCCTGGTGCAATGCAGTATGGGTTCAGTGAATGGGTTGAAATGGTGAATGTTTTAGATGCGAAGGCACAAAAGAATAGGTTTGAGAAAGCATGGGTGAACTTCTTAAGGGGCAAGATTCAACACAAAGAAAATTTGAAGCTAAAGTTGAATATTGATCCTGAAGACTCTCAGCCTATCTCTTCAGTGACCAAGAGAAGAAGAACTGGCGAAGGGCCATCTCATTAAGTTCTCTTTTCAGTTATCTACTTGTATTTTATTTACATTCTGTAACTTGTATAAATTTCATTTCCTTGTATAAATGAAGTTACCAGTTTGTAACCACAAGGTAGAAAATAGATTAGATCTAACAAACTTAAAAGAAAAACCCAAGGCATTTATTGATCTATAAAAATGCCTTGGAAAACTTAGATAGATTTAATCAAACAAGTCTCTCCAGTTCACACTTGTACAGATACAAGGACTGAAAATGACTTGGCAATATTTCTAGACAAATAGGGGAATTTGTTAGGACCAGTTTACTGGTAAACTGGCCAGTCTCCAGTTGCACCTGGAGACCCAGTGAAACTGGAGACCCAGAAGATTTGTCCAGAAATATATTGAAGTCCAGTTGCATCGTACAGTTAACGCAACTGAAGACTTCCTCCAGTTGAAGAATCCTTCCAGTAGAAGTCGAAGACAACAAGTGGAAGATAGAGAATGACAATGGCAGCGAAGCCCAGTTGACATTCTAGTCAGTTACAAACTGGAGACCGTCAGTGGAAAGCTCTTACAAAGCTTTACACTGATTACGAGGAATTGACTTTTGTGCTTTATGTGCTTTTACCCGGATAATAAGATTTATCTTATTATCTAAGTACAAAAAGGTACATAAAGCTGGTTGAATAAAGTTGCTTTATACTGCAACTTTACACTGCATTTTAAGGAATTAAATGCTATTCCTTAAATGCTCTCAACCACATTTGTACGGCCAAAGTTAATATCCCAATGTTAACTTTGCCTATAAATACAAGTCATTGCACACCAAGAATATTACTTCTTCGAATACACTTCGATAGAATTCACACTTTGCATACCTGCAATATTCTTGGTGAACTTGTGCAATATTCTCTCAATCGTTAAAAGGAACATTTCACAACTTTAAGTGTTTCGATTGTTTTGAGAAATTCCAAGTATAGATCAATTGTAGTTCATAGGTTGTTAGGATATTTACATACTTTGTATTATCTTGGTTCCGCAACAACCTTGTAATTTATTTAAAGTTAATAAATAAATTACACTTGAAAATTACATATTGTCTCACCAATTTACTTTACAAGTATTTTGTATTATTGCATTGTTCTTTACTTATTGTCACTTAATAAGTAATCTATCTAGAACTTGGTATATACTCACTGCAACTGGTCGTCTCCAGTTCAGTGCATATATTGCAAAGTAACTCCACCATTGACATTGAGGTGTCTTCAGTAGTACCATCTATTGAGTTGGGACTTACACAGCTTCTGCAGTGGAGATAGAAACTGAATGCTGCTTCTTGCTGGACCAGCTTACAAGTCTATTGCCAAGCAATTGACAAGCTCCTGAAGTGCTTTTTCTGTCAATCTTACAGCCTGCAAAGTCAGAATCTGAATAGCCAATTAGATCAAATCCTGAGTCTTTGGGATACCAAAGACCCAGATTGGGACTCCCTTTAAGGTATCTAAAGATTCTCTTCACAACTTTAAGATGAGATTCCTTAGGACTAGCTTGATATCTTGCACAAAGGCATGTAGCAAACATAATATCTGGTCTACTAGCAGTCAAGTAAAGTAATGATCCTATCATACCCCTATAAGCTGTGATGTCAACAGATTTGCCATTTTTATCTTCATCCAGCTTATCACCAGTTCCCATAGGAGTTTTCATAGGTGAGCAATCAGTAAAACCAAATTTGTTTAAGAGATCTTTAACATACTTTCCTTGGTTTCTGAAAATTCCATTTTTAGTCTGTTTAACTTGTAAACCCAGAAAATAGTTTAGTTCTCCCATCATGCTCATTTCATACTTTTTAGACATTAAATCAGAAAACTTTTTGCAAAGTCTTTCACTACTAGACCCAAATATTATATCATCTACATAGATTTGTACAAGCAGAATATCACCATTATACTTTCTCACAAACAAAGTCTTGTCAACATTACCTCTTTTGAAGTTATTAGCCAATAAGAATTTAGACAAAGTATCATACCATGCCCTTGGAGCTTGCTTCAACCCATAGAGCTCCTTGTCAAGCTTGAACACATGGTCAGGAAACTTTGAATTTTCAAAACCAGGAGGCTGTTCAACATAGACTTCTTCTTCCAATTTTCCATTAAGAAATGCACTATTCACATCCATTTGATAGACTATGAAACCCTTGTGAGCAGAGAAGGACAAGAACATTCTGATTGCCTCTAATCTCGCCACTGGTGCAAAAGTCTCATCATAATCAATTCCATCCTCTTGTCTGTGACCAAGAGCTACCAATCTTGCTTTATTTCTGGTCACAACTCCCCTTTCATCCATTTTGTTTCTGTAGACCCACTTGGTTCCAATCACAGTCTTGTGATGAGGTCTTGGAACAAGTTCCCAAACCTTATTTCTTTCAAACTGTGTTAGCTCATCTTGTATTGCATTAACCCAAGAGGGATCTTCCAGAGCTTCATCAACCTCAGTTGGTTCCATCTTGCTTACAAAATTGACAAACATGCAGAAATTGCCTGTTGCCTTTCTTCTTGTTTTCACACCAGAGAGTGGATCACCAATGATTTCGTTAATTGGATGACTCTTTGTCCATCTATTAACTGGGACAATGGACTGATTCAGATTAGATGGTTCAGCATGATCAGCTTGAGGAAGAGGCTGATCAGCTTGGACAGGAATGGAGGAGTCTGAACCAGTTGGAGAGTCATTTAATGGATTCTGAACAATAACTTCAGTAGGAGTAGGATCAGCTTGTGCATCTTCAAAGATTGGAACATCTTCTTCTTCTTCAATGAGTTGCTCCCCCTGAGTTTGAGCATTATTAGCTCCAACTAGAGGATTTGTTGGAGGCTCATTCTCAGGTACAACCAGTTCTTCAAAATTGAAGTCTTCATCTTCTGGAGGAGAGCAGTCTGGCTTAGAACAACCTTCATCAATGCTTACATTTACAGAGTTCTCAATTGTTTTAGTTCTCTTGTTGTACACTCTGTAGGCCTTCATCATTGTTGCATATCCAAGTAGGATACCTTCATCTAATTTCTCATCAAACTTTCCAAGGTGGTCTTTCTGATTAAGAATATAGCAAGGACATCCAAACATTCTTAGGAAACCAATCTCAGGTTTTCCCCCCCTAAGAAGTTCATATGCAGTCTTCTGGTGTCTTTTCACAATGAGGGATCTGTTCTGGGTAAAGCAAGCTGTGTGTACTGCTTCAGCCCAGAAATGAGACTTGACATTGTTTTGACCCATCATGGATCTGGCAGCTTCAATGAGAGTTCTGTTTCTTCTTTCTGCAACACCATTTTGTTGAGGAGTTCTGGCAGCAGAGTAGACTTGTGGAATTCCCTTTTCACTGCAGAATGAATTAAGAGTGATATTCTTGAATTCAGTACCATTGTCACTCCTTAATTGCCTAACAGGCCTTTTGTAGAGAATTTCAGCTTGCTTGATAAAATGAATAATGCTGTCAGCAGCTTCACTCTTGTGTCTTAGAAAGAAAACCCAGGTGTATCTTGAATACTCATCAACAATTACCAAGGAGTACCTCATTCCAGTGAATGATGGAGTACTGATTGGTCCAAATAAGTCCATATGAAGCAGATCCAAACAATTATCAATGGCTGAGCATGTTTTAGACTTAAAAGTAGCTTTATGTTGCTTGCCTTTTCTCACAAGCACCACACAGCTTGTCCTTCTCATAATTGATCACTGGAAGACCAGACACCAACTCTTTCTTACACAGCTTGTTGATCTTTAAAATTCATATGAGCCAGCCTTTTATGCCACAACCAATTCAGCTCATCTTGAGACTTTGACATGAAGCAGACTTCTCTAGTGACAGTTGGATTTCTCATGTCAAAAGAATACAAAGACTCGTCCCTCTTAGCAATAAGAACCACATTGCCTTCCAAATCAAGAACAATACCCTTATCAGACCTGAATCTCACTTCATAACCAGCATCACACAACTGACTCACACTGATCAGATTGTGCTTCAAACCATTTACATATGAGACTCTTCTGAAAGTAAGAGGACCATTTGAAAGAACACCAAAACCTTCAGTCTTTCCTTGGAATCATCTCCAAAAGTAACATTAGGACCAGCGTGAATCCTAAAGCTACATAGCAGGGACTTACATCCGGTCATATGCTTGGAACATCCACTGTCCAAGTGCCAGGTGTTATCGTCATGACTGCCCTGCAATTATTATAAGAGATTAGTTCATTTTGGGAACCCATCCAAGGATGGGTTCACCAGAGCTGACCTTCTGGTCTGACTCAGATTGGGTGACTAAACACAGACTCTTATCACATTTTGAAACCCATTGTTGCTTGGTCTGTCCTTTACCAGATTCAAAGTTCTTTCTAGCAACATTCAAAGTTTCCTTCTTAACAAAACCTTTTCCTATTCCAGCTTTCTTACATTCAGCTCTCAATTTTCTTTGATCAACAATTTTTGGATCAGACACTTTCTCAAGAAAATTGGTTTTCATTGACACCTTATCAGTTTTGGACTCAAGATATTTTAAAATCAACTTGTCAGAGTCAGACTTGGTGTTACTTGAAATAGACTCAGATTTTGCTTGTGACTCATTTCCTAGAGAACCAGACTTCTTACTCTTTAAAAGCTTAATTTTCTCTTTAGGAACACTGTGATCTTTATCCTTTCTTTTATTTCTCTTTGAACTATTCTTGTTTGTTTTAATTTTTGAATCTGACAAAGATTGGGTGATGGTCAGCTTGGACAAGTCAAGACTTTCTTCAGGTTTTAATTCAACAACCTGATCAGCTTCAGACACAGCTTCAGCAATGGTCTGACCCATAGTTTCAGGATCTTTAAACCCAATACCAGATTTCTGAACTAACTTAATTGGTTTAGAAATAGTCTCTTTGGTTTGGACTTTGGGTGGTGAAGGAGGCTGATAACAAGGCTCCATAGCACATACTTCAGCAATGGCTATGGACCTATCATAATCACCATCAAAGATAGCTTGGATCTGATGAGGTATTTGTTCATTCACACATTTAGCAACTCTTTTAGAGCTTATACACCATGTTTCAGTAATTTGTTTTACCTTTAAAAACTTTTCTTCTGCAGTTTTAGCTTCCTTAATCAAAATGGAGTTTAATTGCTTTTGAGCTTTAACTTCAGATTCTAGTTTTTCAATGGTGTGACTCTTAGAGCTGTTATCAAGTTTCAAAAGATGTATTTCCTTTTTGAGTTCTTGATTAAAATGTTTTTGCAGTAAAACATCATCACCAAGTTTGTTCAGTCTAGACAGCTTCTCATTACCAGACAGATTGGAAAAAGAAGTTACCTCAGGTGGAGCAGTCTGACTGGTGGATGCCTGGTGAGCTGACTCAGATTGCTGTTGTATTTTTACTAGATCTTCAGCAAATCTTTGAGTAGCTTCTTTAGCCATGAAACACTTGGCATCTTTGTACAACTCATCATCAGATGATGTGGCACTTTCAACCCAGTCTTTGGCCACCAGACTCTTCTCACTTTTGTTCACCTTCTCAGTCAGCTCAGCTACTTGTGCTTTCAAGGCTTTGTACTTAGTCTTGAGCTTAGAGTATTTTTCACCTCTTCCACCTTTGGCTGGCACAGCTTGAGCAGTTTCTTTGGATCTGCAATCTCCAGCCATATGTCCAGTCTTGCCATACTTGTAACAAGTGACCTTGGACATATCAAATGGCTTCTTGGTCTTGTCAGCTTGGCCACCTCTTCCTTTTCCTTTAAACTTGTTAAAGGATCTCCTTCTGATCCTTTCAGCCAACATAGCTACTTCATTAGCTAGTTCATCACCATCAGATTCATCACATTCAGATTCAGCTCAAACAGAGTTTGGATTAGACATCACAGGTATATCATCATTAACACAAGGAATGATCTCATTACTAATTGAACTAGGGTGTTCAGTCATAGAAGCAACAAGTGCAGCAGCAGGCTGACTATAAGAATCACCCAGAGCAATTAACTTTTCAGCCTCTGAACATTCTTGGTTATGAAGCAAACCAAAAAGTCCAGGGAGATCAAGATCATGATAAACAGAACTTAATTTAACAGAAGAATATAGTTGTTCCATTTAGGTGGTAATGAATCAAGAAATTTGCTCTTTAAAACCTCATTTTTCTTATTAATTCCAACAGCAGCTAAATCATTTACCAAAGCATTAAAGCGGGTATGAGTGTCAGTCAAGGATTCATTTCTCAACGAGAAAAATCTCTCATACCTCCTGGTCAATGTAGTAATTGTGGATTCCATGGAGGTAGAGCAACCCTCAAACATAACAGTCAATGTACCCCACATTTTCTTTGCTGTTGAACACATTTTAATAGAATGGTAAAGGTCTTTGGGCACAGCTTGGACAATGAAATTTCTAGCCTTCACATCCAAGTTTGCCAACCTCCTATCCTCATCCCCCCAATCTGCCTTGTCCTTAACAATAGATTTGACTGTGGCAGGAATGGTTGGTTGACCTTCCCTGACCACAGCTTCTACCACAATGGTTTGTGTAGGAACATAAGGACCATCCGCAAGGATGTCAGGCATATTGTTATCGATGGATTAAAGGAACAAAGACATTCTACCTTTCCACCCACTGAAATCATCTTTGTCAAACATGGGTGGTCGGGTTGAAGAACCATTATCTATATATGATGACATAATGCTTTACTATAAATGAAAATATGCAAGGATCAAGTCAAGTTAATTCTCAACCACCGCTCTGATACCAATTGAAACGTCCCACGGTGTATCAATATACCAAAGTATATTGAACACATAACAGTTGTAGAGGGGGGTGAATACAACTTTTCATAATCTTTACAAACTTTTATCGCAAAACGTTTTAAGATTCAGATAAAGAATATTAAGCAAGTAAGTAAAGTGCAGGAATCATTAAAACAGTAAAGCAGTAAAGAACCAAAAACATTCTTGAACACAAATTGTTATTTTCAAATGTAATCCTTTATTAAGAAATAATCTATACAAAGAATTACAGGGTTGTTACGGAATAAAGATAGCCTATAGATATCTAAACAACCCTATGAAATGACAAACAACAATCAATAAGTTTCAGCTCAAGAGAATCAGCCCAAGTTGATCTCGTACAGGCTAAGCTGTGTGTAAGAGCAGAGAAACCAGTGTGAAGAATGATTCTCAGGAAATGCCACTACATATGCAATCCATGAATGAGGCTTTTATAGGCACAAGCGCTCCTTCATTAGGTGTCCGTTGCAGCTACGTGTTCTTCAATCAGTGGTTGATGAAGGAATAATCAATCGTGCCTTTCATAGTACTTGTGGTCCCCCACGTACTGACGCACATTCTTCATCTACCAATAGGAGTATGGACATGCATATGTAAAACAACCACCAACCTGGATCCTAGGAATCTTCCTAGTCACGTCATTTGTCCTTATCTTCAATCCAGGTTGTTATCTTCACTTGATTGTCAGACACAGATTGGGCCGTTTGTCAAGGCACCAATCTGCCAAAGTGTTTCCAAGCTGACTGCTAATCCCAAGCTGTCTTCCACTAACATCTTGGTCTTCTATCTTCAATCCTCCTCTTCGACTTGGACTGAAAGCTAATACATTGTTGATGCAGCTTGAATAACACTTGCTTCCATAAGATATTACAATTACAAGTATGAAGCATGATCTTGGTCAGAGACAGATCGTAAGCTGTGTCAGCTTAGTCTGACCCAGATCAGATTACAAGAACCAAAGATTAATAAGTGTTTATAGGTCAGATTTGTCATCATTAAATTTACAGTTAACATTGGGACTCAACAAATTGTTCCCTGAACCGATTGCATAACGAATGAGAATGTTTAAACACCCGAAAACATAATAAAGCAACAACGATTCGCAACCGGATTAACCCCAACCCTTGAGATCAGGAATAAACCCTAAGAATAGATAAAATTGACTAAAAATCAGTAGGGATTTCAATCATTACCTTTAAGGATAATTATATAATCGAATTCAAACCCTAGATCACTCCGAATCGACCCAAAATCAATGAAATTTTGAAGAGAATGATATGGAGGCACACACACTCTATTTCACACACAACTCCTGGAAAAATGAGAGATTAGGGCTGCCTAAACCCTATTAGAACCGTCCTCCTTCTATCACAAATTACCAGATTGCCCTCAACTTAAAACTAACGACCGTTAAGGCTCAAACTAACGAACCGGGAACTCAAACGACCAAACGGGCACCTTAATGACTAACCGAAACTATAATAACATCTCCTAATTATTAAAAACCCAATCAATCATAAAGTGAATCATCTAAACAATAATAGTTAATTACTTAGCATTTTAAGCTAATAGCGGCGTCAAAGGTCAACTAACGGTCAAGGTCAAAGTCAAAGATAGAAAAGTTTAGGATGTTACATTATTAAAGGAATAACAAAGTCTGAAAAGATGAAAGACATTGTTTACCAACTAGAAAGTAAATAAGAACGAAAGATCTAGGTTGAAGATGAAGATCAAGAGGTGTTAGAAGCTCCAAATCCTCCTTGAAATCTGCAAATTTTGACCTAGGGTTGATAGCGACTAGGGCTGCTGGATCTGCTCTCTCTTAGGGTTTTGAGGGTTCTTGTTCTATTTATAAGCATGGGGTCGATTCTGGACCTGGGCCACCTAGCGGCGTTGGAGCCTTTCGATGTGAGTGCCAGTGGCGCTGGCTACCTTGCTAGCGGCGCTGGCAGCTTCTCCGTCTTCTCGATATGCTTAGTTCGACTCCCGGCTTGCCTCCTCGTGTCTTGTAACTTTATCGGCCTTCATGTTGAGTTTATAGATGCCATTCACCCTCGCTCGCATCTTCCGTGAACCTGCATTTATATCGAATCCATTAAGTACCAACAATTCACGAATATTAACTCATTTAGACATTAAAATGTGGCCTAATGATGGGGGAAATTATCACAAAATGAACGCTCATCAGTGCGTTAATTGGACGAACACATTCCTCCAATGGGTAGCCTTTCTTTTATAGATAAAGATTCACTCTAGGATTGATGTATGCCACTTGTTCAACTATGATTTGACAAGTGCATGTTCTGACACTTTGGACCCATGCCTTTATGTTCCTTTTGCCTAGATAAGACATCTTTGTCTTTATTCATCAGCACTTGCTGATGGACCAGCATGTCTCTTAGAAGAATGTTGTTGAATCAAATTCTTTTAAGTCTTTTGCTTACTTGTCAGCAGCAGTTATCTGTAAGAACGGCTGATGACACTTTTCTTGTATCTTCAAGTGATCATTAAGACTTAAAGATTTATTCCACAAATCTTTAAGGTCTCTTTGTCAGCTTATGTCTTCGACTTCTGCTGACTGATTATTTATGCTCATACTTGATGATGATCATTTCCTGCTGATAAAATGTACTTAGACAGATGTATTAACTAATTAAATCATAAGTCCATTTTTAGGACTAACAAATGCCATTATTGCGTGGAGCATAGGGGGTCTTTTTTACAATTACGGGGCAGAAGGTTACTATGTCTGATAGTTTTCATATGTCTCGCTTTAAAGGTTGCATCGGATGCGGAGAGATAATGTATCATGACTTCCATTTTCTTTTTTAATGTTTGAATGTGTATGGATGAATATGTGGTAAACAAGGAAATGTATTGTATGCATAATTGAGAGAAATCTGTAGATGACAAGCTTAAGCATTGTGATGTTAGTGGTTCCACTAACCTGAATCTAATGTGTTGCTCACTCTACAAACGTGGTCCTGACTCCCATGTACATCTGTTTTTTGAATGTGATTATGCATCGCAGGTGTGGAATCTTGTAAAACCTCTAGCTATGTTGCAACATGTGTCTTGCAATTGGAAAGATATTACCAGCCTCTTAATGACAAAGTGTTAAAACCTAATAATTCGTGTTTAATGTGCGGAAGTTGATAATCATCAATGGTGGAAAGTGTGTGTTTTAGTGTGTGTTCTTGAGAGAGAAAAGGTGTGTGTGTGAAAGTCTGGTTTGATTGATAATCAGAAGTGGGAAAAAGGTTACAAAAGGTTACAAGGAATAAAGGTTTGAGGGGTATTTATACTCTAAGTATATTACAAAAGCTCCCCCTCAACCTAACAATATTTACACAAAATACACTATTTTCAAATACAACTAAGCACTATTTTGAATTTCTAACATTCTCCCCCTTAGTGCTTGGTTGTCCATCATTACTTCCTCTGTTGTCTCCTCCTCTTATTTGCACGTCTCTGCTTGTTCTTCCTTTTCTTATAACGTCGTGCAGCATTTGATGTTGATGGCTTGTCAATCTTTGCACTCCAGAATGCTCTCTTCTTATAACTGTTCCATGATTCATTCCAGAACTTCTTAGGGATAAAGTGCCAGTTATCACCAACAGGACGTTCATCTGGCAATCTGATGTTATCTTGGAAATTGACAGGAGGAATATTATGGGGACCACGTTCATGACTAGGATTCCAATGAACCCATGAACCTGTCTTGGTATGTATGACTCCTTCTTGAGATTTGGAAGTTCTTGTGACAATAAGATCTCTAATTTTCTGACGCATATCAAGAGTATTTTTGATACGTCTTAAATGGTCTTCTCTCTGAGACTTGATTTGTTCATCTTCTTCATTGTCAGAATCTTCATCGATTGCATTCAGAATTGACAGACAATATTTCAATGTACCATCTGAGTATTTGGGAAACTCAGAAGCACGAATGAAAATCTTTCTTTTGAGTCTATTGATGAAGACAAATCCATCCAGGCTTTCAATTGGATCTCCAATCTGAAATGAATCTAGCTCATAACCTTCGGCTCTTTGATTTGGTCTTGTAAGGTTAATCTTGCTAGTTCTTCTTTCCAAACCAATCTGGAAGTCATTGAATTCATAGAATCTAATCAAGGCTTGAATATGACTCTTCAATACTTCATAGGCTAGAAGTTGATCTTGATTCTTGATAATCAGATAAGCATATTGATTGTAGAGGAATAGAATGTCTGAGATCGTCATTTGTTGAAAAGATTCTTCTTGAACAACATAGACATGGCCATCAGCTCGACGAACTCGGAATCGAACAAGTCTGAGATTGTGACTCTTGAGAGGAGTAAACAACTGAAGGACTTTGGTTATAGGAATTTGAAATTGTTGGTACCACCATTCAGCTCTCACTGAACTTTCAGCATTCATTAGCTCCATATAAGCATCTCTTTAACCTTGATGTCTGAATAGAAAGAATGCTCTTAATCGGTTCAAAGTCATGTTGAGTCTTTCACTCGGTGAGCAATAAATTTGAAAGGCTCTTTCTTCAAGATATCTAGCTCTGCACACCATTTCTTCAGGTCTAGTTCTCAAATCCAAAATTTGTTCATAATTCTCAGCAAAATACCCTTCATTGATCTGCCATATCGTATTTCTTGAGATTCTTGGATGTATAACTCCTTGTCCAAGTTCATTTGGAGTCTCAAGATTTTCTGGGTTTCTGAGCTGATAGACTATCTCTTCAAATATATCCTCTCCATATTCTTCTTGAGCAATACTTGCTGGGGCTTCATCAGGTTTATCTGAATCAGACTCATCATCATGATCATTCTCTGGTTGAAATGGATCAGGATCACTTGACTCATCAGAACTTGATGTGGAAGAATAATAATGAGAAATATTTCTGATGAGTGGAGGTAAATCATCTGAATCTTCTTGAGTTCCTCCTTGAGTCTCTGTGACAACTTCTTGAACAGTTTCTTGATCATCTTGAGCTTGTGTCTCATGACCCTCTCTAATATCTCTTATATTCTCCCCCTCGGGTTGATCATCAGGGTCTTGATCATCCCGACGCCTTGAGATATTAGCCAGTCGGCATTGTTGATCAAGTTCAGTAACTCGCTTTTGAAGTGCTTCAATTTGAGCCTGTTGTTCCTGTTGTGTATTTTGGAAAGACAAGTATGCAAGAAGTGATTGAAAAATTGAGCGTTTATGTGAAGAAAGATTTGGTTCTTCAGATCTTAACCGATTCATAAGAGCGACAATTAAAGTATCGGTAGATAAACCACTGGTAGCAATTCGGTTTGGAGAGCAATCACTTAAGTACTCAGACGAATCAGAATCAGAAGATGAACTTGAAGAATGATGTGGTGAACTTGGATCTGGAAATGATTGTGATGGTGGAGTTGGTGGTAAGGTTGTTGTTGTTGTTGTTGTTTGTGGAGGTGTTGTTGTTGTTGTTTGTGGAGGTGTTGTTGTTGTATGTGTTGGGGTTGGAGTTTCTTCTGGAGAATGAATTCGTAAAGTACCTCCAGTATACAATCTTGGTGGTTGAGAAGTTGATGGTGATGCAGGAAGTTTACCAGTGATGATGTTTCTTGATATGAGTAATTCACTTCTTTGTCCCTCTTCTATCCCTTCAACAAAATGAGAAATTAACCTTTGAGCCTCAGGTGGTAATGAAATATCAGAAATTGGCACATCAGTAGTCTCAAGTGATTCTACTGAGTGACCTGAAGACATCATGACTGTCTCAGGATTTCCTGTTGGTTCAAAAGTATGAACAACAGTTGATGATTCGGCTTTGCAACCAGAATCAGATTGTTGTTGGGCAACACCACTAACAATTCCGGGGTCACTGAGAATGCCCGTTAATACAGTCTCAGGTTGATCCTGAGGAACAGCAGTGTCACAACGGCGTTCATACTGCTCCCCAGTCTCTGTCTGAGGACTGTTACCTGCGCTAAAGCTGGCGTGATGTTAG
Source organism: Erigeron breviscapus (assembly GCA_034093135.1). Lineage (NCBI taxonomy): Eukaryota > Viridiplantae > Streptophyta > Magnoliopsida > Asterales > Asteraceae > Erigeron > Erigeron breviscapus. The sequence continues at coordinate 98,531,720 of CM067168.1, read as the reverse complement.
CTAAGGCAGGATTTCCAAGCTGTCCTTGAGGGTCACACAAAGTGGGTCCCTCTCCGCTTGTTCCGGCACCAGTACTCAACTGGGCGTGTGATTCCGTGTGCCTAACAGATCTAGACTCTAGTGCTTGAAATGAAGGCGAGAGGTGGGGCTGGTCCTCTCTATTTTCAACACTCTCATCCTCCAAATGAGGAGAGTGTGGTGAGCGTGGCTGTTCCCCGTGTATATCTGAGACTAACTCCTGTTGTGAGGAGTCAGAATGGCTGGGAGAGTTTGGTGCAAGCGAGAATGGGTAGTTCTCGACTTCTACTCTAGGGTAAACCCGGCGTTGATATTGGTTTAAGACTAATTGGAGGCCAACTTTTTCTTTTTGCCTTTCACCTATCCCTGACCTCTCAACCTCTCTGAGATTTTCAACCCCTCCCTCAGTCCTTCCTTGTCCCTCCGGGATGTCCATGACATCATCAGCAAACTGATTGGCATCATCATTGGATGCATCACTATCAGTAGGAATCATTTCTTCTGGTTCGGGTTCTTGAAATCGGTCATACTCAAAGCGAGATCTTTTAAAAGTTTTGAGAATATTCACAGGAATTGATTTCTTTCGGCCTTGAGTATATGTCGGTGGAGGAGATCGGACAAAAGATGATGAAGGTATGGTTGAGGTAGATTGAGGTATGATAGGTGGTTCAGGTGTAGTAATTTCCGGAAGTGGTGAAGATTGATGAATTGGTGATTGAGGTAATTTTGGTAAAGATGGAGATGATGGTGTTTGAGGTGTTTGTGTTCTGGGGAGTGGTGATCGGATTGGTTTTGGAGAACCAGAAGCAGATATTGTCTTTTCAGAAGAAGATTCGGCTTGAGCTTTGCTTTTGAGATTCTTTGAAGAACTCTTTTTCTTCTTCTTTTGATGCACTTGCTTACTCAGCCTTAACACAAACATTTCGCCTCTTTGTTTCTTTTTCTTTGGCTTACTGGAACTGGATTCACCCTCACGCTCTTTTCTTTTAACACTTGACCCCTCACCAGGTGTCCTATGTACAGCTTGGGCAAGAACCGGGAGGCTTTCCGGTCCTATTGCTGTTCTAATCCAGTCCAGATAAGCTATCTTATCATCATCAGCATCTGAAACCATATCTAAAAGAAATGATGGAATTAAGAAAGTATAGTTAGCAGTTCCAGAATCTCTAACATACTTATAAAAATGTATGATCACTTTGCTGCTGTTTGGAAGCCTTGGAATGCTTCTTTCTTGTCTTATGGCACTGTAGACAATTGCTGTTAGAAATCTTATAAATGGAATATACTTCTTGGGAGCAGAGACTTTGCCATTTACTAATACTATCAACTGATCCCACAGAAGTTGAGCAATGTCGTAATGTCTGTTGAAAACAACAGCATAGAAGATGTGCAGCATTGGCTGTGTCAGATTGTCCATCCCTCTTGTGTAAGGAGTTAAGCAGTTGCTTAGGATGGAGTACACATAATACCAGATTTTTGGTAGATTTTTCAACTTGAAATCTTTGGTTCTAGACAAAGCACCTTCATAGCCAATTGAAATTAAAGCAGCAAACATCTCTTCATTGGACTCAAAATCATCATAATTAACATGTCCATTGAAGTCTGCTTCAGGTAGTCTTAAAATCCTTCTGAAGTCATCAATATTAAACTCAAACTCATATGTTGTTTCTCCTGAAGTCAATTGATATTGAAAGTAGCCTTGACGACGTAGTTTAGGAGATTTTGACTTGGATTTTGCTTTTGGATTAGTTGGATCATAAGGTTGAACAAATGTAATCGATCTCCACATATCAAAAAGGTAGACTTCAGCTAAGTCTTGTTCAACAGTAAGTGCATATGTGAGATGATGATTATGAAGAATTCTCGGAACAATTTGAAAGCCGGGAGCAATGAATGGATCATATAATGCTCTGTTGTTTCTCATATTGCTTGTATTTCCGGCAATGAGAATCTCTTCAATGGATTCATTTAGTGCAACCTCTTCATCATATTCAACAACTTCTTGATGATCCATTTTTGATTTTCTGTTTTAAGACAAAAGAAAATTTAATGCATACAAAAAAAATAATGTTTGAAAAGCAAATAACAAGTTTCACTCAAATGATTTAAGTAAATCATTTGAAATGAGAAGATAAACGCAGAATATAAAGTATAATCATATAAGTACAAGGTATTTAAAATAGCAAGGAAGTACACAAAGGCGTTCGATTCCCTGTATTTCAAATAAATTGTGATTATATGATAATACAAAGCACTTTGACACAAAACACAAAGTTTTAAAAAAATTAAAAAATTTTGAAAAGAAAAAAAATTTCTAAGTATTGAAACTAGGACGATCTTTACAAGATCGTCCTGAGGTTGAACTCAGGTTTTGGAAAAACATTAAAACGATCTTAAGAAAGATCGTCTCAACATTTGATATTGAAAAATGGTTTAAGAAAGAAAACTGAAACGATCTTGATCAAGATCGTTTTAGCATTAACTCTTTAAAAAAATGTTAAGTAGAGGAAAAATGAAACGGTCTTGTTTAAGATCGTCTTATCCTTGATTTCTTGAAAAAAATGTTAAGTATGGAAAACCTGGATAAGAGACGATCTTGATCAAGATCGTTTCAACATTCAAAATGTTGAAAAATGTTTTAAGGCAAGGAAAATGAGACGATCTTGTACAAGATCGTCTTAAGTTTTTATAACTTAAAAATTTGAAGTGAGGAAAATGGAACGATCTTGTTCAAGATCGTTTTAAACAAAAAAATTCTAACACTTTGAAATATAAAGTGAAATCATCACAATGATTTCCCCTTTATATTTAAACGTATTAGTTTTTGAGCAAACCGATCTCTTACGAGTTCAGTTACCCATTCTTTTGATTTTCAATTTGAAACAACAACCACACAGCGTTCAGACACTAGAACGATCCTGACAAGATCGTCCTTGTCTTGGTCTCAAGGGTTTCATGGCAAATTTATACAAGGAAGGGGAACTAAGACGGTCTTGGCAAGATCGTCTTATCTCCAAGTAGTTTTGGAACCAAGACGATCTTGGTCAAGATCGTCTTAGAAACAAAACACTTGAAACTAAGAGACTTTTCCCAAAATCGTCTGAACCTTTTCAGTGAAACTCTTAATACCAAATGATTTCTTTTCACAACAACTCATGGTAAAAACACTTATATGAATCATAGAAAGCAATACTAATCAACTCACATCACTGAAATCAAACAATCTATTCTAGATCGTCTTAGGTCATCTTCTTCACAAAAACAAAAAGATAGCAGGTTTTTGAATTTTCGAAATCTCAAAACTAAGCATAAAAACATGTAATATACATACACATATAACCTAAACATGCATCTAAATCATTCCAATATCACATATGCATTACCAGTCGATCAAAATTCAAGAAATGGAAACAATAAGTTTAGCATTTAAGAACAGTTTCTTACTTGAATAAGTGATCTGAAGACAATGTGATTATGAAATAAAATGCTTAGAATGAGATCACGAACAAAACCCTTATCTTTTTTCAATGATCAGCCAACAATTAAATTTGAAGTGATTTGAGAGAGTTTATGGGAAACTGGAATGAAATAAAGAAATGAAAAGAAAAAATTGGTTTCCTCCTCCTTAAGTAAGAGGGAACTGAAATGTTTGGGTCGGATGAATGGTTCGGGTGGGTGTTGACCCGGTGGTTTTTGAAATTGAGTTTTTAACTAGAATGGGCTTATGAAAAAAATAAAAAATGGACTTAGGTTTTATTTAATCATACAAAAATTATTTAAACTAAACAAAGTAAAACAATTGATAAAGAAAATTATTTTTATTTTTATGATTTTTCAATTTTATATTTGGTTTATCTAATATAAAAGAAAAAATTATTTTTGGTTTTTCTAAAATAGACAATGAGTTCTCTTCAAATAGTGCAAATACACAAACTCCCCCTAGATTCATGAATTATCCTTTTTCTCCCCCTCAAACATTGCATGATATTTAAGCACATTGCACATCAGCATAGCATCAATGTTTGACAGATAATGAATGAAAGAGAAAGAGATGAAGGATTTGTACAGAACATGCAGAGGCAAGTAAGCGCATTGGTAACGAGCACTTATTTGAGATTGTTTCTTGAAAAGAAACTCATTCCAGGATCATGTGTTAAACAGTATCCGAGTTTGAAATACTAAACACAGACCTTTATTACCTGCAAAACAAAATTAGGTTTTTCTAGGTACCCACCTTTGAATGGGTCCTTTGGGGTTAGTGGAATCATTCAAAGTATATAAATGAGGTTTTCGAACAAGAGGTTTATTCTTTAGATTCACCACAATCCCATTGGAATCAACAATCAAAGGTTTAGAAATCACAGTAGAAGGTTTAGAATTTCTTACCGACCATGGTTTAGCTAGATTACTCAAATTTGAATTAATTTTCCTATCAGGAACTTCCTTCTTGTAATCATTAGCCATCCAATTTCTTCTAACTGATGATTTAGGAATCCATTTATGGGTACTATTTGATGTCTTCTCTCCTGTATCAGATAAATTCTTGGAATTAATTCGAGGAGATAAAAACATATTCTGTTTTTGTGTTTTCTTGGTGGAAGATTTGTTATGCTGTTTCTTTTGATTTGTAACAGTGAACCAACCATACTGATCTTTATATCTAGTTATACCATTAGATGTATCTTTTAATAGCAAGTGATGGCTAGTGTTAGACATCTTAGGTAAAGAACTAGTTTGAAAGATAGCCTTAGAAGCAGAGGTTCTAGAAACAGATGAAATATTAACTTTAGGCTTTGAGTAAGCAGAAATGGTTTTCTTACCTTTGACAGCTGGAGCATGCTGACCTTTGGGTGTATAAAATGAAGTTGGAGCAAACTTAGATTTAGATTCCTTGTCTGATTTAGGCTTTTTGAGTGAGAGTTTTTCAAGCTCTTTTTCAACTTCTGGTGCAAAAACATGATCAGTTTTCAAAAACTTATCAAATTCTTCAACAGAAAAATCTGGATAAGTAAATTGTGATTCTTTGATTTGAACTTCTGATTTGAAAACATTTTTGTTTGTCAATTTTTCAATTAATGCTTTTGCTTCAGCTTTAAAATCAGTAGGGATCTCAATCTTTTGCTCTAAGTTCACTTTATTTTGGTCAACAGGGGTGATCATAGGAGTATCAAAAGAAAGTATTTTCTTGACAGAAGCACGATGTTTGGCTTTCAAAGCTTGAACTTTCTCTTCAATTTGAAAGAATGATGATAGCATGGAAGTGGACATATTATGAATCTCTTCTGGAGAGATGCTATCAACCTGCATATCTTTAAAATTTTCACTCCCTTTGACTGGAGTGGAGCAATCAACAGAAGTTAGATCATGCATCATTTGAATTGGTTTGGTCTCACTTACCTTTGGAGAATGATTTTGAGTTTTCAGATGTTCAATGACTTGTTGTTGAGACTCAATTTTTTGTTTTAAACCTTCAATTTCTTTTTCCAATATGGTAGTTGGAATGTAAAATCTTTCTGAATTTGGTTTTGAACAATCTTTTTGAGACTCATTTTCAGGAATTGAAATGCTGTCTATTTCTTCTAACTCATAGATGGATCTTTTATGAGTTTTCTTGTATGTATCATTAATAGCAACATAATCAATCTGAAAACTGTTTGGTTTTTGTCTTTCAACATCATCTGACTCAAAGTCATCCTCAGATGGTCTGATGAACTCTTGAATCATGCCAAATCTGAGACATTTCCCATCATAAAGTGGACCAAGGTCTTCCTTTTTGATTTTTTCTAAATGTGTTGGATTCTCATAACCTAAACCAAGAAGAAGTTCTGATCTATCTATCTTTGACTTATTGTAATAAGCAGTGAAATTCAGAAGAGGATTTTGTTCAACTTTATAGAGTTTTTCTTGATAGAACAAAATGTTTGTTTTCAAATCCTCAACTTGTTTTTGAAGAGTTTCAATTTCAACTCCTTTGAGAAAACAAGTACTGTTTAGATCAGAAATCTGTCTTTCATGTTTTTCACAGTTGGGTCTAAAATCTTTCATTTTATTCGTGAGAAACTCAACATCAGCTTGTCTTGCATTTGCTCTTAACCATTCATTGGCTTTCTCAAGTTTTAAAGTTTCAATGGTTTGCTTGAGTGAATGAACAGTTTTTTCAAGATCTTGACATTTGTCGGTCAATTGAGCATTGGGTGAAACAACCTGAGAACTGTTACTTGACAAATGCATTTCTTTTAAAGAATCATAATTCACTTTGAGAGCCTCATGAGCTATTGAGAGTTCTGAATAATTTTCATTAATTTTATCAAACTCTTGTTTAGCCATTTTTAAATTATTTTTCAAAGTAAGATTTTGCTTTGTCAAAGTATCAGCAGTTGGTTGGACAGACAAGTAATCATCTGTGGAGATGAATTGTACCTCAGTTGTTGTTTGTGAAGTATTCGGTGAAAGATTGGTTGTTGATGTCATTAAGCAAGTGAGATCTTCAGAATCAGCATCAATATCCCCGAATAGCCATGGTTTCATCTTTTGTTGTTTGGCTAAGAAATTCTTTCTGATCTCAAGTTCTGAAAACTTCATTGTTGACATCTGAAATGAATAAACAATGATTTGTATTTATTTTTGTTGTTTTTGATTTAAAAAAAATTGAAACGATCTTGAGAAGATCGTTTTGTAAATTTGGAACTTAGAAGATCGTCTTAGAAAATTGGAACTTAGAACGATCTTGAAGAGAAGATCGTCTTATAATTTGGATGAAAAATTTTCTAAGTACTTAATGAAGAAATTTTAGGACGATCTTGAGAATGTTTATGTGAAGATCGTCTTTGAAACTTGTTGAAAAATTTCTAAGTAAAAAAAAATGGTAGGACGATCTTATGTGAAGATCGTCTTGGAAACTTGTTGAAAAATTTCTAAGTAAAAGAAATGGTAAGACAATCTTGGATTAAGATCGTATTAACAATTTGGTTGAGATAAGGTAAGACGGTCTTGGTCAGAAAGAGGTTATTATATCAGAATTTGTTGAGCAAAACCAATCTCAATGAGATTAGTTACCCAAGGAATTCACAACACAGTTCACACAGAACCACAAATATTAGGACGATCTTATGAAGATCGTCTTAATACCAAAGCAAAGAAACACTAGGACGATCTTGTAGAAGATCGTCTTAGAGTCATGAAGATCGTTTTGAATGAAGAACTGTAAGAACACCAGAAATCGATTGTTTCACTAATTTGCCTATAATTCACTCAATTTTGAGTGTTATAACTCGATTCAAACCCAGAAACACTTAAAATTCGATCGCGCACAACCCTAGAAACAAATCCATTGCATAAATCAATTCAAACTGATAATTCAAAATCTCATCAACTTTCCAGAAAATTTGGATTTTGATCAATACTGTGAATTGGATTCTGAAACTTAACAGGATGTTTTTAGAGGTGATTTAGAATGTATCTGTGAACAAAAACAGGAAAATTGAGTGAAAATTGAGGTTTAATTGGTGAAGAACAGTAGCAGTTAAAAACGGTTATAAATGAAGAACACGAATTCAATTTTGAACAAAATTAGCATCAATCTGCATGAAATTTGTTCTGGATCGTCAACAGATTGTTGTTTTTCTCTGATACCACTTGTTAAAACCTAATAATTCGTGTTTAATGTGCGGAAGTTGATAATCATCAATGGTGGAAAGTGTGTGTTTTAGTGTGTGTTCTTGAGAGAGAAAAGGTGTGTGTGTGAAAGTCTGGTTTGATTGATAATCAGAAGTGGGAAAAAGGTTACAAAAGGTTACAAGGAATAAAGGTTTGAGGGGTATTTATACTCTAAGTATATTACAAAAGCTCCCCCTCAACCTAACAATATTTACACAAAATACACTATTTTCAAATACAACTAAGCACTATTTTGAATTTCTAACACAAAGCGTGGGTCGAATTCCGCAAGGATTGTAATTCGAAAACTACTTGTAGCAGCCACTGCATACTTTATATGGCATGAGAGGAATTGCAGGTTATTCACCTCTAATGAACAATCTGTAATGCAAATACGTGACAGGATTGTGTATACAGTGCGCCTCAAGTTGATTACTCTGAAGTTCAAGAAGAAGACTAAAGGTTTGAGCGTATTGGATAACTAGAAGCTACAGACGTAGCAGGTGCTGAAGAGAAAGCAAAAGAACCTTGACTGAAGTTTTAGCGTTCTTTCTATAGTTTTATTTAGTACACTGTAACTATAGTGGCAGTTTGTTATCCATAGTTGTTTTCATGTTTTTACTAGTCTAACATACAAACGGGAATGTCGTTTGTATGAATTAGTAGGGTATTCTGCCTTACTACTTGTAATAACTGTTTTTGGGTGATATAAAAGCTGACCGGGGTTTCAATTCCCCTTTACCCAAAAGAAAGAAATCTGTAGGCTTCATTTCAATAGAACTCCTTCATTATTTGCGGATATAACAGAGTAGATGAGACCTCGTGTCTTTTGGCCATAATTACGAGGTGAAGATGCAAAGAAAACCAATTTTAAGTTGTAGATCTTTCTTTAATCTCCGCGTAACCAGCTTATTTATTAAAAAAAACAGATATTGGATGAATAAGTTATGACCAAAATAGTGTATCAACGTCAATTTATCACTTTTTAAGCATTTTTACATCAAAATCCATTGCAACCTGCAAAAACACTCATACACACAATAAGTAACTAAAATATATTAATTTACATCCAATTGAGTTATTGTTATACGTTAAATTGCATGATAGCGCTCAAAATAAATATGTATAATGAGCGTTATCAAATTCCCCCACACTTGAATATTGTTTTTCCTAAACAACTATCCTTGAAGCAGAAGACTTCCTTGACTTGACTTTCCACACATTTGATTTTTCAAAAGATATAGAAGTATTACGAATTTTATGCAGTTTAAATTAATTTATGAAAAACGAGATGTTTATATCGCTCTCAATGATTCCCAAGCACGAATATACATGACTTAGCACCACTCAATGATAGTGTATGATTCTCACAATTCTAAAATATATATCAAGCTAAATATATCAGGAAAGTGTATAATTGAATCGCTCGTAAATGGCCAAGTCATGTTCCTGTTGTGTTTTCGTTAACCGCACAACTATTGAGTCTACAATGAACGTTCTATTTCCGCAAGGTTATCAGAGTCATTTATTAAAACATGAGTGGTATCTTTTGTAAATAATTAAAACGGTTAATTATTTGAGTTTAAAACAATTTTATATTTATTAAAAGCATGTTTAAAACCGTGAACGTTCCTAGGTAATTCTCGTTAATCTTGTAAACGAATTAATATAATTAATTCGTTTAGACAATTAATCTAAATTAATCATCCAAGACTAACTCTATTAGCTATAAGCGGAATGATTAACGAAACAATTAAACCTAGTTTTGTTAGGTCGAAAATCGACCAAGTATAATTTGTTCAGAAATAGCTGAAGCTCAGTGAAAAATACTTGTATAGAATTCTGAGGTCGCTCAGAATTAGTTCACTGAAGCTTCACTTCAGTTCAGATCAACGTATCAGAATACCGTTCAGAATGAAGTCAAAGACTAAAGTCTGAAGAAAGAGAATCAGCTCAGATGTGGAGCTCAGAAGTTGATTTTACCTGATCGAAGACTGAAGCATCTCAGTGTAAAAGTACTTACACACTTTTACACTGATTATGAGGAAGACTTTTTACTTTACATATCTTTACCCGGTTAATAGATTTAACTATTAATAATAAGTACAAGGTAAAGTAAAGGTTGGTAATAAGGTATGATAAGTCACATCAATTAACTTATATACCTAAACCTTGAAAGTACACATGTAAGGAATTAGCTTTAATTCCTTAAATACTCCCAACCATATTTGTACGATCTGGTCCACGTCATTATGGACTTGGTCTATAAATATAAGTCTTCTCATAACTTGCAAAAAGCTTGAAACCCTTAGCATTGCAACTTGTGAGATATACTCTAAGTAATCCTTACGAGTATTTCCAAGTTATTAGATCACTTGTATTTCTAGGTTGTTTAGATATTTACACTTGGGTGTTTATCTTTGTTCCGCAACAACCTTTGTATTTGTTTATATATCAATAAATCAAATACATTGAAAAGTACATCGTGTCTCAATGCTACATACTTGATCTATACATATTATCTATATAGTTTCAGCCCTTATTGTTTCTTGCATTTACTTTCAGTACCTTTATCATATTGTTCATCCATATTTGGATCGTATTCTGAACTGGTCATCCTCCAGTTAGAACTACTTGTCAGTCGGGTATTAAACCATCTATATTTGGGACTCACAATTGGTATCAGAGCAGCAAGGTTGAATTATATTAAATCATTAACCTTTGATCTGCAAAGATGGTTGACCAAATGTTCAATACAGGCCCTGACCCTAATGCTAATACTACTCCACCTACTCCACCCCCTATCATCAACAACAATATACCATCGCATAATGTGCACGTACACTTTCCAAATAATCCTGTTCCCAAGTTTGATGGGAACAGTGAAAATTTTCAAACATGGAAAGCATGCATGCTCAAATATATTGCTGGTGTTGAAAGACATTTGACCGATATTCTTAAAGAAGGACCCTTTGTCCCCTTGAATGCCTCCACTATTGTCAGAAATGCCGATGGGACTCCTAGGGTTTCACCTAAGGAGAAGGATCATTGGTCTGAAGAAGATCATAGGCTGGTAGACCTTGATACCAAGCTTCAAAATATGATCTTGTATGCTGTTCCTGAAACACTTATGCCCACCCTTGTTTTACTTGAAAATTCAAAATTAATGTGGGAGGAACTTATGACACAGTTTGAAGGCACCAATGAGACAATTGTCACAAGAAACGTTGCTTTAAATAAAAGATATGAGTCTTTTTTTGCTATCCCTGGTGAAACTTTAACACAAACATACATCAGATTCACTAATCTGGTAAAACAATTGAAAGCCCTGGGTGTAACTAAAGATAAAGAAATTTTGTTGGAAAAGTTTTGTGACATCTTACCTTCTAAATGGGAAAACTTGATCTTGGTTTTAAGACAAGGAAAAACCTTGCACAGTCACACTCTTGCTTCTCTATATGGAGCCTTTAGATACACTGAAGAGAACAAAGTTGAGAGAGCTGTGGCTGAGCAAGATACCAAAAATCATGCTTCTACCAGTTCAGTCATGGTTCAGCATTCTGAACCACATGAGACTGCTCTACTATCTTCTGAGAGTGATCATTCTGACTCGATGAAGAAGATGGTCTCTGAAATGTTAAAAACTGGTATTTCTGGTAATGTAACTTATAGTTGTGATGAGGATGACAATTATGATCTGGTTGCCAGGCTGGCTAAAACGTTCAATCGTCTTAAGGCCAAATCTAATCGATCTGGCAAACCATTTGCTTCCAGCGCTTCTATTGACAAGTCTAATCTTGAATGCTTTAAGTGTGGCAAGAAAGGACACTTCATAAAGGAATGCAGAGCTAGTCAGCCTTCATCATCACAATCTGCCCCTAATCATTCTATTTTTTAGAAACCTGATGACATCTATAAGGCTAAGTACAAGAAGCTGAAAGCCCAAATAGCTCTCATGGCTCAAAACAACTCAAGCAATAATAGTTGTATGATTGCCAAGATTGAAAAATGCGAAGAATCTGATGAATCATCTGATGATGAGGAAGAACTTAGGGATATGTGTTTCATGGCACGTGAAGATCAAGGTCATTTGGTCAAGTATGATGTTGAATCTGGTCGTTGGGTGGATATAGTCATGAAAAAGGTTAGTGACTTTCGTTTTGAAAGTGATGAGGAACAAAAACTGGACCTTTTGGTTCTTTTAGAGGCTGACATTTCATTTGTTGAAACTGTGCGCTCAGAAAGCCTAAAAATGTTTGAAAATAATACTTCTGAACTGAACGCCAGTCAGGCCAGACTAAAAGAACTGAAAGATGTTCATTTGCCTTTAAAAAGTTATCAGTCTATGGTTGCCACTTTAGAGTTGGAAAAAGAAGAATTAAAAACCATCCTTGAAAAAGAACAGAAAATAATTAAATCTTGGATGAATGCACCAAAACCAGATGCTGCAATTAAAAATACTTTTGCAAATCAAAGAGCAGCATATGAATCTGGTGATCTTCACATGACATCTATAATCACTGATTTAGATGCACTTCCAAAGGAAATGAAACCTGAAATTATTTTTCCTAAAGTTGGCAAACAGAAAACTGTGACTGATAAGGCCCAGGAACAATCTGAGGGTAAATCTGAAACAGCTCAGACAACTGTTTCAGAAAAGAAGGCTATATCCAAAAAGTCATCTCCTCAGACTTCATCTAAGGTTCCAAAAAGCCAAAAGAAGAAGAAAATTATCTCCCCCACTGAGCCTTCTACCTCAGATTCAGGTAAGGCTCAGGTGTCTAATGAAGAATCAATTTTGTTAAGGTTAGAGAGTCAATTTTAGTTATTGGCTAGACAAGTGCAGAGTTGTAATGCACGTTTAAAAAATGTTGAAACCACTCCTCTTCAACCTAAACAAAATGCAAAACCTTTTTCCAAACAAATCAAGCAAAAATCTGAGAAGAAAAAGGTTGAGCCCCCCGTCAAACCAACTGTTTTTGTGTCATCTGAGATTATGACTGAGAACCCTTCGATCCTTCAGTTCCTTATGAACCAAAGAAATCTGAGACTGTTAAGGGAGAGTCTAGCGAACCCATCACAAGATGGGTTCCCAAAAAGAACTAATCTTTGTGTTTGTGCAGGGAGACCAAAAAAAGAATATATGGTTTCTTGACAGTGCTGCTGGCAGAACCATGACTGGTTATCAAACCCTGCTGGAGGAATATAGGGTGCAAGAGGGGCCCTCAATAACATTTGGTAATGATGAAAATGGAAAAACTGAGGGATATGGTATTGTGAATAATGGACAAGTCAAATTCACACGTGTTGCATATGTGAATGGTTTGAAATATAACCTGATCAGTGTCAGTCAACTGTGTGATGATGGCTTCAAGGTATTATTTGATATTTCACAAGGCACCATATTCAACAGAGATGGAAAGGTAGTGTTGATTGCACCAAGAAAAGGAAACATTTATATCATTGATATGAATAGTTCACCCACTGAACAATGTTTCTACACAAAGGCAGATGAAGACACAAACTGGTTGTGGCACAAGAGGTTATCCCATCTGAACTTTAAGAATATTAATAAGTTGTCTAGAAAACAACTTGTTGATGGGATACCCTCAATGTCTTTCAAAAAAGACAAGCCATGTCCAGGTTGTGAAATGGGCAAGCAGAAAAGAGCTTCATTCAAAACAAAGCAAAGTTTTAGTATAACTGAATCTCTTCAAATGCTTCACATGGATCTCTTTGGACCAGTAAATGTTCAGACAAGAGCTGGAAAGAAGTATACCCTTGTTGTTGTTGATGAATATTCAAGATATTGCTGGGTAATTTTCCTCAGATCCAAGAGTGAAGCTGCTGCTGAAATCATTGCTCTCATCAAATAAATTGAGCTCAAGCATAAGCGAAAAGTTTGTCAGCTCAGAAGTGACAATGGCACTGAATTCAGAAATGCCACTTTAGAGTCCTTCTGCACTGAAACTGGCATATCTCAGAACTTCTCCTCAGCCCACACACCAGAGCAGAATGGTGTAGTAGAAAGAAAGAATCGGACGTTGATTGAAGCTGCTAGAAGTATGCTGAATGAATCTGGTCTTCCCAAGAATTTCTGGGTTGAAGCTGTTGCAACTGCTTGCTACACTCAGAACAGATCTGTCTATGTCAAAAGACACAAGAAGACATCCTATGAAGTACTCAGAAATAGAAAGCCTAATATTGGATATTTCCATGTATTTGAATGCCCAGTATACATTCTGAATGATTCAAGTCAGCTTGGAAAATTTGATGCAAAAGCTGATGAAGGATACTTCCTAGGATATTCATCAAATCGCAAAGCCTTTAGAGTCTATAACAAGAGACTTGAAAAGGTTGATGAGTCAATTCATGTTACCTTTGATGAATCTAATTCTGCAATCTTTAAGAATTCTATTCCTGTACCACCCTCAGAAAGTACAATAAGTTTTGGTGATTCTGATCCTATTGCTGAATCTGATCAGTCACCTGAACCTGCTTCTGAACATCTCAGTTCAGAACCAAGAATAATCAAGTCAAGCAACATTCCATTCTATCCTCCAGTCAGTTTTAAACTACCTTCTGAACTGACTATTGGATCAGATGTACATGCTGTTTCACCTCAGATATCAGGTTCCACTGAATTACCCCATTCTGAACAGTTTCATGATGCAAATCATGATCTGCAGGAGGAAGATGATGAGACTGGGGTAGTCTTTTCTGAAGCACCTCCTGAAGTAATTCAGAAGAGTTCTTGCACTGATATCATAGTTCATCCTGTTCAATACACTAAGTGGACAAGAGCACATCCAATCGAGCAAATCATTGGAGATTCCACTAGTGGGGTTCAGACCAGAAGAGCCACAAGCGATCAATGCTTAAATGTCAGCTTCTTATCACTATTAGAACCAAAGAAGATTGACGAGGCTATGAATGACCCTAGCTGGATTGAAGCCATGCAAGATGTTAGGACCAGTTCACCTGGAACTGTCCAGTCACCAGTTTACACTTGCCAGTCACCAGTTGCATCTGGAGACCAGTGAAGGACATGCAGTCATGGCAGCCTCTTGACCGGTTGTCATCTCACCCCTCTGAATGGGTAGGTATTCGGGTAGGTCTAGATGCTGCCAAGGGGGAAAGAAGTGCGGTCCTTCCACCAGTTGCACCTAGAAGGACTCCATCTGGAAGAGAATTGATTGTGGCTACCAGTACTGAAGATGGTGAGCAAAGAGTTGGTGGATCTGGTGATGATGGTGATAGGGGGAATGTTGTTTTGGATAAGGGTAAAGGTTTGGCTGTTGAAGCATCTGTCCAGTCGGCCACTGATGTAATGTTGGAAACTGGCAATGCTGATATACTCCCTCCAGTTTCAGATAGTGATAGCAGAAGACTGGCCAGACTTGGTGATGATATCAAAGAAAGAAAGAAAATGAAACAAAGAAACCAAGCTGAAGCCAGGGCACATCTTGCACAAATCAAGTTACTTGATATGAGTGATGCCAATCTTTTGGGTATCACTAAGGAGGAGTATGTTAGGATCAAGAATGATCCCAGGATAGTTGACTAGTTGAAAGAAATACTGGATGTAGAACTGGACAGACACTATCCTGAGGATGAAGCTGAATTCGATGCCAGAAGCTTGAGCATTTCAGTGGAGAAGGCCAAGGAGAATAGGGCCAGTGGGATTCTTAAACGAATTGAAAATGTTAAGAAGGTTGTGAAGAAGGTTTTGAATCCACCAAGAAGGATTCCACAACCAAGAAGACCACTGTCTAGAGATGCTGACCTTAGCACATTTGTTGAACCAACTGGCGAGGTTTCAAATGAAGACATCAAGTCCGCTGTACTGGCTGCTGGTGCTAGGAGTATAAGAATTACAAATGAATCTGAAGCTAGAAGCTACTACTCCCAGATCATGTCAACCAGAAGACATAGTGGTACTATTAATGGTGTAAATGTAACAATCAAGCCAGGCACCAAAGTTTTTCAAGTCGAAGTTAATTATACCAGGGGGCCACTGGTTAAAACTGACAATCCTGGTGCTATGCAATATGGGTTCAGCGAATGGGTTGAGATGGTGAATGTGCTAGATGCGAAGGCACAAAAGAATAGGTTTGAAAAAGCATGGGTAAACTTTCTAAGGGGGAAAATTCAACATAAAGAAAATCTTGAGCAAAAGTTGAATATTGATCCTGAAGATACTCAGCCTATCTCTTTAGTTGCCAAGAGAAGAAGAACTGGCGAAGGGCCATCTCATTAAGTTCTTTCTTCAGTTATCTACTTGTAATTTGTATTTACATTCTGTAACTTGTATAAATTCCATTTCCTTGTATAAATGAAGTTACCAGTTTGTAACCACAAGGTAGATAATAGATTAAAATCTAACAAACCTAAAAGAAAAACCTAAGGCATTTATTGATCTATAAAAATGCCTTAGAAACTTAGATAGAATTTAATCGAACAAGTCTCTTCAGTTCACACTTGTATAGATACAAGAACTAGAAAAAGACTTGCAAATATTTCTAGACAAATAGGGGGAATTTGTTAGGACCAGTTCACCTGGAACTGTCCAGTCACCAGTTTACACTTGCCAGTCACCAGTTGCATCTGGAGACCAGTGAAACTGGTGACCAAGAAGATTTGTCCACAAATATATTGAAGTCCAGTTGCACCGTACAGTCAACGCAACTGAAGACTTCCTCCAGTTGAGAACTGACCAAGTTGAAGAATCATTCCAGTTGAAGTCAAAGACAACAAATGGAAGATAGAGAATGGCAATGGCAGCGAAGCCGAGTTGACATTCTAGTCAGTTACAAACTGGAGACCATCAGTGGAAAGCCCTTACAAAGCTTTACACTGATTACGAGGAATTGACTTATATGCTTTATGTACCTTTACCCGGATAATAAGCCTTATCTTATTATTTAAGTAATAAAAGGTACATAAAGGTGGTTGATTAAAGTTGCTTTAACATGCGACTTTACACTGCTTTTTAAGGAATTAAATGCTATTCCTTAAATGCTCTCAACCACATTTTTACGGCCAAAGTTAACATCCCAATGTTAACTTTGCCTATAAATACAAGTCATTGCACAACCAAGAATATTACTTCTTCGAATACTCTTCGATAGAATTCACACTTTGCAAACCTGCAATATTCTTGGTGAACTTGTGCAATATTCTCTCAATCGCTAAAAGGAACATTTCACAACTTTAAGTGTTTCGATTGTCTTGAGAAATTCCGAGTGTAGATCAATTGTATTTCATAGGTTGTTAGGATATTTACATTCTTTGTATTATCTTGGTTCCGCAACAACCTTGTAATTTGTTTGACATCAATAAATAAATTACACATTGAAAATTACATATTGTCTCATCAAGTTACTTTACAAGTTATTCGTATTATTGCATTGTTCTTTACTTATTGTCATTTACATAAGTAATCTATCTAGAACTTGGTATATACACACTGCAACTGGTCGTCTCCAGTTCAGTGCATATATTGCAAAGTAACTCCACCATCGACATAGAGGTGTCTTCAGTAGTACCATCTATTGAGTTGGGACTTACAAGTGGTATCAGAGCAGAAGGCTAATAAACTTGCCTAGATCTGCTAAGATGAACACTACTGAAGGTGGAGATGGTTCTGGTTCAGGTGAAAACCCCTTGAATAATAACGCACAACCTTTTCAAAATGGTAACACCAACCCTCCTCCTCCTACTGCCCCAAACCACATCCATGTACACTATTCTAACACTCCTGTTCCCAAATTCGATGGAAACAGTGAGACATTCGGTACATGGAAGGCTAGAATGCTTTTGCATTTTGGTGGGATTGAAAGGTATATGTTGAAAATCCTTAAGGATGGACCATATATACCCATGTCTCTTGGGGTTAGTCATCTTCTTGATCCAACTGGAAGAAGAGGTTCAAGAGAAAAGCCCGAAGACCATTGGTCTGATGAGGATCGTAGACTTGTTGATCTGGACACCAGACTCAAGAACATGATCCTCGGGGCTGTTCCTGAAGATCTAATTCCAACACTTGTGCTGTTCCCCAGTGCAAAATCTATGTGGGATGAATTAGTTATTCAGTTTGAAGGAGGTGATGACACTATTGTCACTAGAAAAGTTGCCTTGAACAAGAAGTATGAATCCTTCTTTGCCTTGCCCAATGAAAGTCTGACGGGTACATACACCAGATTTTCTAGCCTCATCAATCAGTTGAGAGGTTTGGGTGTAGAGAAGGATAAGGATATTCTTCTTGAGAAGTTTTGTGATATTCTTCCTTCCAAATGGGAAAACATGGTTCTTGTCTTGAGACAAGGTAAAATCTTGCACACCCATACTCTTGCATCGCTCTATGGAGCCTTCAGATTCACTGAAGATAATAATGCTGCAAGACTTGTGGCTGAGCAAGATGCCATGAACCATGCCAAGTCCCAAGGTTGCTAGTGTAACTAAGCGACCTTGTGCTGCTTTAATGTCTGCAGAGAGTGTCCAGGTACACTCGATGAAGGAGATGTTAAACAGTTTCTTGAACTCTGGTCTGACCACTAAAAACAGTGATGGTTGTAATGAAACTGACGATGATGATCTGGTCGCCATGATTGCTAAAACCTTTAACAGGTTTAAGCATAAATCCAAAAGATTTAATGGCCCCTACAATGCTTCCAGCTCCAGCTCTCTGGATAAGACAATCTTACATGCTATAAGTGTGGCAAGAAAGGTCATTTTATGAAGGAATGCAGATCTAGTCAGTTGAACAACCAAACTGGCCCCTCTGTCCCTAATTTCAATCGGCCTGATGATAGCTACAAAGCTAAATACAAGAAGCTTAAGGCCCAGATTGCCCTCCTGTCCATGAAAAAGGAAAAGGATCATTGCTTAATGGCACAAACTGAGGGAAAATGGGAGTACTCTGATGACTCATCTGACGATGAAGAAGAGGAAAGGGACATGTGTTTCATGGCCTTAGAAGATCAACAGCAGCAACACGTGGTGAAAGAAGATGTCATCTCTGGAAGATGGGTGGACATCATACTGAGAAGGTATGTGACTATGATAACCAGGTTGACCCTGAACTAAAACTGGACCTAGCTGAATCATTAAGTGGTGATTTGGCATTTGTGGAAACTGTAAGAGCTGATAGTGAAAGATATCTTGACACTATCCTAATAGAACTGAACAATGTTAAACCACAACTGAATGATTTACAAAGTGTCCAGTTGGCTCTTAAGGAGTCAGTTTTAAAGATTGAGGCTTTAGAACTTGATAATCAAAAACTATTTTCTGATCTTGAAAAAGAACAAAAGATTATCAAGTCACGGGTAAAAGCATCTGGTAAAAACTATGATGCATTTTCAAGAACTATCGATGCCCAGAAGAATGCATGGAAATCTGGAGATATGGAGATGGCAGCTCTCATACCAGATCTTCATGCATTGCCTCCAGCTCTCAAGGTTGAAACACCTTATGATCAACCTGAAGCTGTTGAAACTGAAACCTTTGAGACCACCCCCATTGAGGTTAAAACTGGAGCCAAACAGGCTAAAGCTCCAGTCAAAAAGACCACTGGTAACAAGCCTTTACCTCAAAAGTCTAAGGTGCCCAAGACCCGACAGACTAAAGCTCCAGTTGAACCAAGGTCCAAGGTTCAACTGCCTGAAGAAAATAATATTTTGGTTAATCTGGAAAGTCAACTCCAACTTTTGTCTCGGCAGGTTCGGAGTTGTACTGCCCGGATTAACAATCTGGAAGGAGGTTTATTACCTCCAGTTTTCAAACAAAATATTAAATCACTCCCTTCAATACCTAAACTAAAGAATGTTCCATCTGGAACAAAATCTGGTAAAAATAAGGGGAGTAAGTATCAAATACCAATCGTTTTTACTCCTGCACCTGGAGCTGGTGCAGCCTCCAGTTCAACTCCACAACAATCTACTGTGACTTTTGTAGAGAAGTCCAGCGAACCCATCAAGAAAAGATGGGTTCACAAAAAGAACTAATGATTTTTGTGTGTGTGTAGGGCGATCGAAAGAAGAATATCTGGTATCTGGACAGCGCTGCTGGCCGGACTATGACCGGATGTAAGCCCCTACTGGAAGAGTTCACTGTCCAAGATGGACCGACAGTGACGTTTGGTAACGATCAATATGGAAAGACTGAAGGATATGGTGTGCTCAATAATGGACAAGTCGAATTCAAAAGAGTTGCATTTGTGAATGGTTTGAAATACAACCTGATCAGTGTCAGCCAACTTTGTGATGATGGCTTCAGAGTTTTGTTCGATATTGCTCAAGGCACCATATTTAACAAGGATTGGAAAGTGGTGATGATTGCACCAAGAAAAGGAAATGTGTACATCATGGATATGGAACCAGCTCCAAAAGAGCAATGTTTTTATACCAAAGCTGATGAGGACACCAACTGGCTATGGCATAAAAGGTTGTCCCATCTTAATTTTAAGAACATTAACAAGTTGTCTCGCAAACAACTGGTCGATGGGATACCTCAAATTTCCTTCAATAAGGAAAAGCCATGTCCAGGTTGTGAGATGGGTATGCGGAAGAGAGCCAGTTTTAAAACTAGGCAAAATTTTAGCATCACTGAACCTCTTCACATGCTACATATGGATCTTTTTGGTCCAGTGAATGTTCAAACTAGAGCTGGAAAGAAATACACTCTAGTTGTGGTTGATGAATTCACCAGATACTGCTGGGTGGTATTCATCAGATCCAAAAGTGATGCTCCTGCTGAAATCATCTCTCTTATCAAACGAATTGAGCTCAAGTATACTCGAAAAGTTTGTCAGTTGTGAAGTGATAATGGTACTGAATTCCAAAATAAGGTACTTGAAACATTTTGCAATGACACTGGCATCTCTCAAAACTTCTCATCAGTTCACTCTCCAGAGTAAAATGGAGTTGTTGAAAGAAAGAATCGTACACTGATAGAAGCCGCTAGAAGTATGCTATCTGAATCTGGTCTTCCCACCAGTTTTTGGGCTGAGGCAGTTGCAACTACTTGTCATACCCAAAACCGGTCAGTCTACATCAAGAGACATAAGAAGACTGCCTATGAAGTACTCAGGAATCGTAAACCAAATATTGGATATTTCCATGTATTTGGTTGTCCAGTTTATATCTTAAACGATTCCAGTCAGCTTGGAAAGGTTGATGCAAAAGCTGATGAAGGGGTATTTTTAGGTTATTCAGATATTCGAAAGGCCTTTAGAGTTTATAATTATAGACTCCAAAAGGTTCATGAGACAATTCATGTCACATTCGATGAGTCAACTGAAGCAATCAACAAGAGACCAAGCCTTGATATTACTCCAGTCATTCCAATCAACTTTGGTGAAACTGACCAAGTTCATCGGTCAGTTGTTTCACCAGAAGATGTTTCCAGTTACAACAAATTGGAACCAGTTAAGAAGAAGAACACCACCAGTGACACATCATTCTATCCCTCCATCAATTTCAACTTACCACAAGAATTGGTGATTGGATCTGATGTACGTGCCACTCCAATATCAGCACCAGTTCAAACACCTACTTCTCCAGCTCTTCATGAAATACCTTCTAATGAGGAATTTCATGATGCCAATCGAGACCTCATTGACTCTGATGAGGATGTAGAAGTTGTTTGGACTGATCCTTCTCCAGAAGCTGTTGCAACTGAAGAAGATCGCCAGGTGACTTGCACTGATATTATAGTTCACCAGCCTAGTCAATACACTAGATGGACTCGAGCACATCCAATTGAACAGATTGTGGGAGATCCAACTAGTGGGGTTCAGACTAGAAGAGCCACCAGTGAGCAATGCTTAAACGTCACCTTCTTATCTTTAATTGAACCAAAGAAGATTGACGAGGCCATGGCAGACCCAAGCTGGGTGGAAGCTATGCAAGAAGAGCTCCTCCAGTTTGAAAGGAACAATGTTTGGGAGCTTGTTCCTTGTCTACCAGGGTTAAAGAAAGAACCCATTGGTACCAGATGGGTCTACCGAAACAAAATGGATGAAGATGGCCATGTTGTAAGAAACAAGGCCAGACTAGTTGCCCAGGGTTATTATCAAGCAGAGGGCGTTGACTTTGATGAAACTTTTGCTCCAGTTGCAAGACTTGAAGCCATAAGAATATTTCTGGCTTATGCAGCCCATCTGCAGTTCAAAGTCTTCCAGATGGATGTCAAAAGTGTGTTCCTTAATGGAACATTGGAAGAAGAAGTTTATGTTAAGCAGACTCCAGGTTTCATCGATGAGAAATAACCTCATTGGGTTTACAGACTGAACAAAGCATTGTATGGTCTAAGGCAAGCCCCAAGAGCCTGGTATGATACTCTAACTAAACATCTTCTTAAAAATGGCTTTCAAAGAGGTGCAATAGATAATACCTTGTTTATCTTGAAAGAAAAAGGTAATATCTTATTGGTACAAATTAATGTTGATGACATTATTTTTGGTTCAACTGATGATGCAATGTGTAAAAAGTTTTCTAAAATCATGTCATCTGAGTATGAGATGAGTTTAATGGTGAATTAACATTTTTCTTAGGTCTTCAGATTAAGCAAACTGAAAATGGAATTTTCATAAACCAAGGAAAATATGTCAGAGATTTGTTAAGAAAATACAAATATGATTCAATCCCATCAAAAAACACACCTATTGCAGCACCATTGAATTTGGACTCTGACCCAACTGGCAAACCAGTTAACATAACTGACTATAGAGGTATGGTTGGTTCACTAATGTACTTAACTGCCAGTCGACCAGATATAATGTTTGCAACATGTTTATGTGTCAGGTTTCAGGCTAACCCTAAAGAATCACATTTGCACGCTGTAAAGCGTATCTTTAGATACCTGAAAGGGTGTCCTAATCTTGGTCTTTGGTACCCCAAAGGCTCAGGATTAGATCTAATGGGTTATTCAGATTCTGATCATGCAGGTTGTAAGATAGATAGAAAATCAACAACTGGTGGTTGTCATTTCCTTGGAGGAAAACTGGTAAGTTGGACCAGCAAGAAGCAGACCTCAGTCTCTATGTCCACTGCTGAGGCAGAGTATATTTCTGCGGCCAGTTGCTGTGCCCAGATTCTCTGGATCAAGAACCAGTTACTAGATTATGGTCAAAAGTATACAAGGACCCCAATCTCTTGTGACAACACCAGTGCAATTGCTATATCTCACAACCCAGTGATGCACTCCAAAACAAAGCATATTGACATCAGGTATCATTTTATTCGAGATCATGTTATGAAAGGAGATATTGAAATTCATTTCATCCCCACTGACAAACAGTTAGCTGATGTTTTTACAAAACCTCTCGATGAGAAAACCTTTAAACATCTCATCAGCGAACTGGGAATGTTAAATCCTTAACTGGAGCTTTCTTTGTTATTGAACGCGTCAGTGACACTGATGAAGTTCTCCAGTTGAGGAGGTCTAGATAATCTTTGCTCGCCAGGCTATCGAACGCCTTTGTGATACTATCTTGGCACTAATTGATTTCTGGATCATCATTTTAGGGGGAAAGACTCAAAATAATTTTCTGACTAAAATTTTTTTTTGTTTGAAAATGCAACTGGAGAACTCTCCAGTTGGAAACTGGCGCTGGATTAATCCTCCAGTGACCAGGTTCAGTCTTGTCTTGTTTTTATAACGTTATAAATACTTGGTCAATATGTGTGACACGTGATGATACTCGAGTGTTTTAAACCACTTGATATCGTGATCTGACGTGTTTGAAACCATTTTTGTACTTGACAACTGTTTGTATTGGGAAAACAAAAAGTGAGTGGGCGCGTGGGTAAGATAAGCCGTCGTAGCATTTAATGCTGACATGGAAACATTTAATGTTTACATGGCAAATTATTATTTTATTTCAAAATTCAAACCAACCTTGTTGAAAATATCTACAAAAAGGATTTTGTTTATTAAAATATAATTTTGGTGTTTCATTGGGATCTTGAATCCCTTTATAAATACCCTTATTTACTCCGAACTCATTTACTTCCTTCTCTTACATTCCTTCATTTACTTCCAATCATCAAAATTGCTTCATTCTTCTTTGCTTCATAAATCAAGAACCCTAAATCCCAAATTTCAATTTCAATTTCCTATGGCTCCTAGATCATCCCGTTCAAGATATGTAAATCTCTTGACTGTTCCATATGCTCCTTCACCAGATGTCAAACCGGCATCTGGTGCTCCTAGTAATGCTTCGGTCATCAAATTAAATCCAAACAATCCGATGGCAAGCTTACGAGGATCTCAAGGGTCCAATACCCTTATTGGAAGAATCCAAAAGTTTTAAAGGATTCTCCAATAGGACCCTCATTCTCTCTTAACCCACGCAAGTTGTTTCACAACTACTTGTGTGAGTTCTGGTACACTGCCAGTCTTTCTTCTGATTGTTCCTCCATCAGTTTCACATTAAAGGATGGAACAATCCAGTGTACCTTGTCAGCTGATGTATTGAGGGATACCTTACGCCTCAATTAATGGAGAGAGGGTGAATCTCCAGTCGTCTTGCCCCCAAATATAAATTTTCGTCAAGTACTTCTTGAAATGGGACACAAGGAGTGCTTGGACAATGGGGTGTTGAAAACGAAAGGTGCGATGACCATGAAGGGTCTTACACCTTCATGGAGGTATTTTTTCATCCACCTGGTGGAGAGCATGGGTGGGAGTTCTGGTGGACTTGACCAGATTAACTCCTCACAAGCAGAAATGGCTTACTGCTTGTGGAACGGATTGAGAGTGGACTTTGCAGATATTCTGTTTAGAAGCCTGGTACAAAAGCTGAAGGGCACAAGGGGTGTGTGTATCCCCTTTTCAAGGTTCCTCTCTCTTTGTTTTAAGCATATTCTGGGCAGAGAAGCTTATAATAGTATAGATTCACCGTACACTGCTCCAGATATGCTAAGGAATTTAGACTCTCTAGTATCTGAAGCTGGAGAGGTCGAAATTCCAGAACGAATGCAACTGGCATTCGCTTCAACTGATGCACCTATTGAAGGTGAGTCAGAAAGGCAACTGGGCGGGCCTCAAAATAATGAGGGACCCTCCAGTTCGTCTAATGTTGTGGTTGAGGATAGAGCAACCATAACTGAAGCAACCCCAATCACATCTATCCCTGGTAAATATACTTCGGTATCTGACCCTCCAACAGATGTACCCATCCAGGAAACTGGGGAAGGTCATCTGGAGACTGACCAGGAAACTGGTCAGCCCTCAGTTACATTCATGGATCTGGACATGAGTGTTAATGACGAGGAAATCCTTATAGAATCTTCGTATTCTGAAGGTACTGAAACAGACTTGGAGATTCTTGATGCTTCTGTACAAGCTCAAGACCCTTCATCTCCAGTCTCACTTCCAGACGCATCAATTTCACTTTCACCCCCCCAAGAAAATATGCCTACTGATATATCTTTACCAACATATACCGCTCCTTCACCAACTGGGCAATTCTCATTTGCTCGAGAAATGCCCCCACCACCGTCGCCGTTGTTCACACCTGAGCATTCTCAGCATGAACAACACATTGAATTTCCAGTCCTTTCTTCTTCCACCACTCCTTCTATATATTCAACTGCTGGCCTGACAACTGGGGAGACTTCCTTAAGTTTGCCTCCTCCAGTTGCTCCAGTAGTAACTGCAGTGGTCCAGTGACACCTTCTCCTTCGTCACTGGACAGTCAAGTTGTCTCACTTCAAGCCGATCTCCAAAACCTTCTAACCAGGGTGGAGGAGATTCAGAAGACACTTGACAAAAACACCAAGTCATTCTCCAGATACCACAAGGATCACCTGACAAACATCAAAGTGGTTGATCTGGGGATAAACAAGTTTTCTTCTAATGAAGACTTGGTGTTTAAAAAGCTAATGAGTTGGTCACTGGCTGCAACAATCTGGCTGGTACTTTAAAGGAAGCCTTCTAAAAAAGGGCGATCGAAAGCTAACTGAGTTGGTCACTTGCTCGAGAAATGCCCCCACCACCGTCGCCGTTGTTCACACCTGAGCATTCTCAGCATGAACAACACATTGAATTTCCAGTCCTTTCTTCTTCCACCACTCCTTCTATATATTCAACTGCTGGCCTGACAACTGGGGAGACTTCCTTAAGTTTGCCTCCTCCAGTTGCTCCAGTAGTAACTGCAAGTGGTCCAGTGACACCTTCTCCTTTGTCACTGGACAGTCAAGTTGTCTCCATTCAATCCGATCTCCAAAACCTTCTAACCAGGGTGGAGGAGATTCAGAAGACACTTGACAAGAACACCAAGTCTTTCTCCAGATACCACAAGGACTCTTTGACAAACATCAAGGTGGTCGATCTGGGGATAAACAAGTTTTCTTCTAATGAAGACTTGGTGTTTGGAAAGCTTAATGAGTTGGTCACTGGCTGCAACAATCTGGCTGGTACTCTAAAAGAAGCCTTTGACCTAACTCACTCCAAGGTCACCAGTTCAATCTCCAACCTGCTAGGAAATACTGTCAGAACTTCAGAGGTTGACTTGAGAGAGATTGAAAGGCAGGTTAAAGAACTTATTGAAAGACCTGGCCTAGATGTAACTGGCCTTGGAGAGCAGTTGATGTCTTCAGTTGGTCAGAAAATAGAGGATACGTTGGGTGCTAGAGAAGAGCAATTGGTTGAAAGGGTGATGTCTGAGATCACCAAGTTGGCCACTCCTCAGGTTGATCTGGCCCCACTTACCAGTGAGATCAACCAGTTGAGAGGCAGCATAGAGAGTTTGAGCACCCAAGTATCTCTACATGCTGAATCTATAGAGAAACTGACAACTGATGTGGGAAATCTGAAGAAGATGGATGATGAGGTTAAGGATAAGGTTGTCTCAGGTTTGGATGAGGACTCAAAGATTTTGAATGAATTGAAAACTGGTCAAGACCAAGTTGTTGCAAATGTCTTGACCCAGTCCAAGGAGACGAACCATTTATGGAGGTCCTTCAGGATGATGTGTGGCATTTTCAAAGAGTGTAAGGACTTGCAGTCATGGCAGCCTCTTGACCGGTTGCCATCTCACCCCTCTGAATGGGAAGCAATTAGGGCAGGTCTAGATGCTGCCAAGGGGGAAAGAAGTTCAGTCCTTACACGACCAGTTGCACCTGGAAGGACTCCATCTGGATCTGGAAGAGAATTGGTTGTGGCTACCAGTACTGAAGCTGGTGAGCAGAGTGATAGGGGAATGTTGGTTTGGATAAAGGTAAAGGTTTAGCTGGTGATGCATCTGCCCAGCCGGCCACTGAAGAAATGTTAGAAACTGGAAATACTGACATACTTCCTCCAGTTTCAGATAGTGATAGCAGAAGACTGGCCAGACTTGGAAATGACATTAAAGAAAAGAAGAAAATGAAACAAAGAAACCAAGTGGAAGCCAGGGCACATCTTGCTCAAATCAAGTTGCTTGATATAAGAGATGCCAATCTGTTGGGTATCACTAAGGAGGAGTATCTTAGGGTTAAAAATGATCCCAGGATAGTTGACCAGTTGAATGAAATGCTAGATGTAGAACTGGATAGACACTATGCTGAGGATGAGGCAGAATTTGATGCCAGAAGTTTAAACATTTCAGTGGAGAAGGCTAAAGAAATGAGGGCCAGTGAGATTCTGAAGAGAATTGCAAATGTCAAAAAGGTTGTGAAGGATGTTTTGAATCCACCAAGGAGAAGGATTCCACAACCAAGAAGACCACTGACAAAAGATGCAAGGGATGCTGACCTTAGCACATTCGTTGAACCAACTGGCGAAGTTTCAAATGAAGACATTAAGTCCGCTGTACTGGCTGCTGGTGCTGGGAGTATAAAAATCACAAATGAATCTGAAGCTAGAAATTACTACTCCCAGATCATGTCAACCAGAAGACATGGTGGTACTATTAGTAGTGTCAATGTTACAATCAAGCCAGGCACGAAGGTTTTTCAAATCGAAGTTAAGTATACTGGTGGGCCACTGGTTAGAACTGATGATCCTGGTGCCATGCAATATGGGTTCAGCGAATGGGTGGAGATGGTGAATGTGTTGGATGCTAAGGCACAAAAGAATAGGTTCGAGAAAGCATGGGTAAACTTTCTAAGGGGGAAGATTCAACATAAAGAAAATCTTGAGCAAAAGTTGAATATTGACCCTGAAGATACTCAGCCTATCTCTTCAGTTGCCAAAAGAAGAAGAACTGGCGAAGGGCCATCTCATTAAGTTCTTTCTTCAGTTTATCTACTTGTAATTTGTATTTACATTCTGTAACTTGTATAAATTTCATTCCCTTGTATAAATGAAGTTACGAGTTTGTAACCACAAGGTAGATAAAAGATTAAAATCTAACAAACCTAAAAGAAAAACCTAAGGCATTTATTGATCTATAAAAATGCCTTAGATAACTTAAATAGATTTAAATCGAACAAGTCTCTCCAGTTCACACTTGTACAGATACAAGAACTAGAAAAGACTTAGACTATATTTCTAGACAAATAGGGGGAATTTGTTAGGACCAGTTCACCTGGAATTGGCCAGTCACCAGTTCACACTGACCAGTCACCAGTTGCATCTGGTGACCCAGTAAAACTGGTGACCAAGATGATTTGTCGAGAAATATATTGAAGTCCAGTTGCACCGTACAGTTAACCCAACTGAAGACTTCCTCCAGTTGAGAACTGACCAAGTTGAAGAAGCATTCCAGTTGAAGTCGAAGACAACAAATGGAAGATAGAGAATGACAATGGCAGCGAAGCCCAGTTGACATTCTAGTCAGTTACAAACTGGAGACCATCAGTGGAAAGCCCTTACAAAGCTTTACACTGATTATGAGGAATTGACTTGTATGCTTTATGTACCTTTACCCGGATAATAAGCCTTATCTTATTATTTAAGTATTAAAAGGTACATAAAGGTGGTTATGTAAAGTCACTTTAACATGCGACTTTACACTGCTTTTTAAGGAATTAAATGCTATTCCTTAAATGCTCCCAACCACATTTGTACGGCTAAAGTTAACATTCCAATGTTAACTTTGCCTATAAATACAAGTCATTGCACAACCAAGAATATTACTTCTTCGAATAAACTTCGATAGAATTCACACTTTGCAAACCTGCAATATTCTTGGTGAACTTGTGCAATCTTCTCTCAATCGCTAAAAGGAACATTTCACAACTTTAAGTGTTTCGATTGTCTTGAGAAATTCCGAGTGTAGATCAATTGTATTTCATAGGTTGTTAGGATATTTACATTCGTGTATTATCTTGGTTCCGCATCAACCTTGTAATTTGTTTAATATCAATAAATAAATTACACATTGAAAAATATATTGTCTCATCAAGTTATCTTACAAGTTATTTGTATTATTGCATTGTTCTTTACTTATTGTCATTTACATAAGTAATCTATCTAGAACTTGGTATATACACACTGCAACTGGTCGTCTCCAGTTCAGTGCATATATTGAAAAGTAACTCCACCATCGACATAGAGGTGTCTTCAGTAGTACCATCTAACGAGTTGGGACTTACATTCCTCCAGTTGAGAACTGACCAAGTTGAAGAATCATTCCAGTTGAAGTCGAAGACAACAAATGGAAGATAGAGAATGGCAATGGCAGTGAAGCCCAGTTGACATTCTAGTCAGTTACAAACTGGAGACCATCAGTGGAAAGCCCTTATAAAGCTTTACACTGATTATGAGGAATTGACTTATATGCTTTATGTACCTTTACCCGGATAATAAGCCTTATCTTATTATTTAAGTAATAAAAGGTACATAAAGGTGGTTGATTAAAGTTGCTTTAACATGCGACTTTACACTGCTTTTTAAGGAATTAAATGCTATTCCTTAAATGCTCTCAACCACATTTGTACGGCCAAAGTTAACATCCCAATGTTAACTTTGCCTATAAATACAAGTCATTGCATAACCAAGAATATTACTTCTTCGAATACTCTTCGATAGAATTCACACTTTGCAAACCTTCAATATTCTTGGTGAACTTGTGCAATCTTCTCTCAATCGCTAAAAGGAACATTTCACAACTTTAAGTGTTTCGATTGTCTTGAGAAATTCCGAGTGTAGATCAATTGTATTTCATAGGTTGTTAGGATATTTACATTCGTGTATTATCTTGGTTCCGCAACAACCTTGTAATTTGTTTAATATCAATAAATAAATTACACATTGAAAATTACATATTGTCTCATCAAGTTATCTTACAAGTTATTTGTATTATTGCATTGTTCTTTACTTATTGTCATTTACATAAGTAATCTATCTAGAACTTGGTATATACACACTGCAACTGGTCGTCTCCAGTTCAGTGCATATATTGCAAAGTAACTCCATCATCGACATAGAGGTGTCTTCAGTAGTACCATCTATTGAGTTGGGACTTACACAAGATGAGCTTAATCATTTTAAAAGGAACGATGTTTGGGAACTTGTTCCTTGTCCCAGTAATCTAAAGAAAGAGCCAATTGGGAAAAGATGGGTCTTCAGAAACAAGATGGATGAAGATGGTCACGTGATTCAAAACAAGGCAAGACTTGTTGCAAAGGGTTACTCACAAGAAGGAGAGTAGACTTTGATGAAACTTTTGCACCAGTTGCTAGACTAGAAGCTATCAGAATTTTCTTAGCTTTTGCAGCTCATCATGAGTTCAAAGTCTATCAGATGGATGTTAAAAGTGTACTTTTGAATGGTGAATTAGAAGAAGTTGTGTATGTGCATCAGCCACCAGGGTTCATAAATGAAGAAAGACCCCATTGGGTGTACAGACTGAACAAAGCTTTATATGGTCTGAGACAAGCACCTAGAGCCTGGTATGATACTCTTACTAAACATCTTCTGAAAAATGGTTTTAAAAGGGGTGCAATAGATAACACTTTATTCATATTGCATGATAAAAGTGATATCTTACTTGTAAAAGTTTATGTTGATGATATTGTGTTTGGGTCTACAAATAACAAAATGTGTGAACAGTTTTCTAAAATAATGTCATCTGAGTATGAAATGAGTATGATGGGCTGAACTGACATATTTTCTAGGTCTTCAAGTGAAACAAACCAGTGATGGTATTTTTATAAATCAAGAAAAATATGTCAGAGATTTAATAAAGAAATATCAATTTGATTCAGTCTCATCAAAAGATACTCCTATTTCTGCACCATTAACTTTGGACTCAGATCCTAATGGAAAACCAGTGGATCCCACAAAATATCGTGGTATGGTGGGATCCCTCATGTACTTAACTGCTAGTAGACCTGACATAATGTTTGCAACATGCCTTTGTGCAAGATTTCAGTCTGATCCCAGAGAAGCACACGCAAATGCTGTAAAAAGGATTTTCAGATACCTTAAAGGTGTCCCCAGACTTGGTCTTTGGTATCCCAAAGGCTCAAGTCTAGATCTAATGGGTTATTCAGATTCTGATCATGCAGGTTGTAAAATAGATAGGAAAAGTACCACAGGTGGTTGTCATTTCCTAGGTGGCAAATTGGTTAGTTGGACAAGTAAGAAGCAGACTGCAGTATCACTCTCCACAGCTGAAGCTGAATACATTTCTGCAGCCAGTTGCCGCGCTCAGATTTTGTGGATGAAGAACCAACTAACTGATTATGGTGTTAAGTATACAAAGACTCCAATAATTTGTGATACACCAGTGCCATTGCCATCTCTCACAATCATGTTATGCACTCCAAAACCAAGCATATCGACCTCAGGTATCATTTTATTGGAGATCACATTATTAAAGGTGACATTGAACTTCATTTCATTCCCACTGATAAACAACTCGCTGATGTTTTTACAAAACCCTTGGATGTCAAAACGTTTAAAACATCTCATCAGTGAGTTAGGTATGCTAAATCCTGTATAGCATCACCTCAGGGGGAAGTGTCAAATATTTTTATGTTTAAAAAGAATTTTTCTCTAAGGGGGAACTTTGCTTTCAGAAAAATATTTTGACTGAAATGCTTCAGAATTTATGAGATGGTTCAGATTCCTTAAATCTGATCATGCTCAGATTTTGTGTATTATTTCTGAGATGAGTCAGTCCTTTATAATGTATTTTGGATACTTGGTCGTTGTGTGAACACGTGAAGGTTACTGTTTAACGTTTGAATAATGATGTTTTTAGCTGACGTGTCACACAAGTTGCGCCGTAAAAGGAAAGTAATGATCACTTTTTTCTTTAAAGTGTTGAAAAGTTTTGTGAAAATGTGGGGTCATAGCCGTCGTTGCATTAAATGCGGACGTATACCCAAAATTATTTTCGGACTTCAAACCCGATCAAAACTGATTTCATTAAAATAATATTTCATTTTTGGGTTTGAATTTCAAAATCATTTTATTTTATTTATTTTGGAAAAACCCTTTGTATTCCATCATAAATATAAATACTCTTCCAAAAAAATTCCTTCATTTACTTCTCCTTACATTTACTCCCAATCATCATTCTCTCTCTTTTGCTCATTCCTTCATAACTCCAAAACCCTAAATTCATCTTTTCATCTTTTCATATTCAGTTTTCCCCTGTAGAAATAATGGCTAAAGTAGTCAAATCTTTAATAGCTTTCGAATACAAACCATCCAAGGTAGTCAAGGCCAGTGCACAATGGCCAAAAGGGTTCGAGCCATCGACCCTTAGATTCAATATGAATAATTTCATGGCCGCACTGAACGCCAAAGGCAAAACTTTAATGGGGAGGATAATAAATTTCTTGAACAATCCCCTCTCCATTATGCCTTGACTGCTGATCCTCAAGTAATGTATCATCGATACTTACTTGAATTCTGGTATACTGCTACTCTTAGCAAGGATGAAAAGTCCATTGCTTTCTCTTTACATGAAGGCACAAAGCAGTATATCCTTTCACTTGATGGGTTTCGGGAGGCCCTTCATTTGAACTACCTTCCCTCTTCTTCAGCCTATGCAAAAAGGCTTAAAGGAGTTAATTTCAGGGAGGTACTGCAGGACACTGGTCATAATGACATGGTTGATGCAGACGGCAATCTGAAGACATCTGGACACATCTTTCTGTCTGGATTTGGAAATTGTTGGAGATATTTTTGGACTCAGATTGTCGAGTGCCTAGGAGGAAATTATGGTGGATTGGACCAGATTTCCTTAACACAAGTAGAAATTGGGTATTACTTGTGGCATGGGATTGAGGTGGACTTTGCTGAGATTCTTTTCTCTCAGCTTGTAACAAAATTAAAAGGAAAAAGAAGTCCACATATCTCATTCCCTAGATTTCTGAGCATTTGCTTCATAAACATGCTTGGAGATGCGTATCATTTTGAGGGGCTTGAATCTTCAGCGACGGAGTTCTGCAGGGATCTATCAAAGCTATCTACTTCAGATCCAGAACCAGAACTCTCCGCTGCAATGCTTCAGGTAATTTCTAAAACTGAAACAGCACGACCGGCTGGCTCAGAAAGGTTACCGAGCGGGTCGCAAAAGAATGCGAGACCCATTGGTGCACCTGGTGGTCAAATGTTGAAGTTGTTTAAAACCCAGCAACTTCTTCTACCCAACCACCACCTCCCTCGTCCACTGACCAACCTGAGGATCTCCCAAAAGATCCCTCAGGATCTCCAAAGGGCGTTTTAAAATGACGTAAATATAAGCAGTCCTCACAGCCCAAGGACATTAGTACCGAAGCAAACCCCTCTGGATCTTCCCAACAAGAACCAGAGGAATCAAGTCTAAAGGGAAACCCACAAGCAGCCATCTCCAAAACTTCTTTAGGAGGAGATGGTGAAGAAAATATAAGTGTGTCCGCCCAGCACACAATAGAGTCCGTGTCTGCACGCGCACCCCCTGTAACTTCACAAATCTCACACTCTACTGCAGCACGAATTGATGAAGTCTTTGGTGTGACACCACCTGAGACTGAGATTCCAGACTCTACGGCCGATGAAGTGATTTTTGATGATGGTACGAGAATCATTAAGGCAATCCCCGTGTCTACTGTCTCTGGCGATGAAGCTATGGCTGAGCCAACCAATAAATCTGGTAACGATGCATCTGCAGTAGCAGTTGTTGAACCAGAAGCTGGTTCAGGTACCAGTGATCTGAACCAGGGCATATCTGATCAGACTGAAGTTTTAACTGACCTCTGGGATGAAGATGAGCCACCTCAAGGGAATCTTGATTCCTTTGCTGACTTTGAGTTTGATGAGGGCTTATTGGAGGAGAATCAGTCTTCTGATTCTGAGCCAACCTTCGGCCTCACAAACGTCCAACCTCCCCCAGAAATCCAAAATATTGAACAACCATATCGCCAACCTGAAACTTCTCACCAACATCCATATTTTCCACCTGGCTCAACACCTGCCTATGTCACTTCACCACGTTTTCAACCACAACTCGAACACTTACACCCACAAATTCACCAAGTC
>CM067168.1:98467090-98496637 GCA_034093135.1 Erigeron breviscapus | reverse complement strand
TCGTGATCCGTCCGTTAGAACTGAATCACCTTTTACATCTAATTAAAGACCGATTAGTGTTTTCCATCTTTATGTATTAGTCCTAGTGTATGATTATACACCGATCATCAGAATTAAACTAACACATGCAGATATAGAACCTATAACAATATGAAGAACTCATTAACCATGGATCTACGACAAACAGTAATCACTATCCAACAGATCTAACAAGTAAAATAAGATAAATAAAAGTCTACATGATCACATCAATCCAAACAAGTATTCAGCCTACTATCCTGACATTATTTGTAACACCCGTCGTTTATAAAATATGGATTTCCAAAAAATTTGCCTAACGGCGTCAAAACAAGCGGAAGCATTTAATAAAACGTTTACAATTCCTACAGGAATTGTTATTTAATAAAACTGGTGTTACGAATCCATATCATAGCAACAATAAAGGAAATCCACAAATGTCATCAACTACATAATGACAAATAAGTCAACATATGGTCATTTCTTGTAAAACCCGAGACATTACAATAATCAAAATAATAAAGGTTCATAAGTGTCATCTAAATAAGTGAGGTCACTAGCAAGTAGCTAAACATCTTTAATCGTCTACCCAACCTCACATGCATCTCACCAATCTTCAACCACTAACCTGGGAAACACAGCACATTTCAACAAAACAAGTGTCAGCTAATTAAAGCTGAGTAAGATAACAGGTTAGTTCGACAAAAGTTCACCATTTAAATCCTTACTTCAAATTCATCTCATCATATGTAAGGCATATTGGAATCACATACATCTACATAATAATCAACATAACGGGTATCAAATCCTATGATGTCCATAAAAATCTAAGTCATCATTATCGTATTAAACATCGTCTAAAGGACGTCAAATCCTATATTGTGCCTATAACCTGCAATCGTCATAATTGTCTCATTCATCATCATCTAAGTTATCGACATTAACTTCATTACATCATCTAGATACATATCATATAGATACACAGGTTACATAATTTCATCATTATATATAGCTAATCAGTTATAATTACTTAGTCGTCACATATCATCTTTATCATCATATCATTACATCATCAGATCTTATCTACACATATAGTCAAGTAACTTACGTTACTTGATCGTCACATAAGGTTAAGCAACTTACGCTACTTAATCATCACACATTGACTTTATTATATCATCGTCATATCATGCCTACACATAAAGTCAAGCAGTTTTGTTAGAAATCCAAAAATAGTGATAAATTGTAATTAAGATTAGAAGACATTCTTGTTGTTAAGTCATAGATAGATGATTACTAAGGTTGAGGGGCTAATTGTGATAATTAGCATAGTTGTATTGTTAGACTATAAATAGCCCTCATACCTTAGAAATCATAAGAAGATCATAACAAACACTTCATTTTCACATACAATTAATTCCAAGCTTTCAGTTTATACGATCTTTCTCTCTCAAAACACACACACACACACCAAGAACACACACTTGCAAACCGCCATTGATGGATCGAATTCAGAGCTAAAATCGTGTTATAACAAGTGGTATCAGAGCGAAACATCAATCTGATGACGATCCATAACTGAATTCGATCACAATTTCATCAAAATCAAATCAAATCTCAAATTCTGTTCGAAATATCTCACCTACTGGTTCTTCAAAATTCACACATCTAATCTCATAAAATCACAGTTGTTTGTTCATCAATAGATTCGTGGTGATTGATAACATAATTCTGTCAATTTTCAAGTTCCAATTCGATCTAAAACTCGAGATTGAATTTTGAGTTTTGGCGCGTAATTTCAGGGATTTGAATCTGTTGTGTTTTGTGTTGAATTTTGTTCAAATTCATGTTTCGGACGTGAATTAAAACAGTTTGGAAGTGATTTCGTGATCAAACTCCTAGTAATTGTTAAGAAATCGAAGTTTTAAAAACTTGTCAATGGAGTTTTTCTGGAAAAGTGTTCAGTTGAAGAAGATGACCAAGACGATCTGCCTAAGATCGTTTTAGTTCAGTGCTTTGTGGTTTGTTAAGACGATCCTAACAAGATCGTTTTAGCTAAGAGTGTGTTGTGGAAGTGTTGATTCTGGCTAACTAATCCAAAAGGATTGGTTTGGTCATTTCATACACTTGAAAGTTTTTGAGAAAGAAAACAAGACGATCTTCATACCAAGATCGTCTCATTTTTTTTCTGAACGAACTTCAAACCAAGATCGTTTCACCTAAGACGATCTTCATCTAAACCGTTTCAATTTTCATACTTAGCCAAATTTTCCAAAATTTCCAAGACGATCCTCAAACAAGATCGTCCCAGTTTTCAAGACCGTTTCATTTTCCATACTTAACCAAATTTTCATCAAGACTTCAAAGACGATCTTCTCAAGACCGTTTCACAAGATCGTTTCACTGTCTATACTTAACCAAATTTTCATCAAAAAGTACCAAGACGATCTTAATCAAAGACGATCTCACCAAGAACGATTTTAACAAGATCGTTTCATTCTCTATTCATTTCAAGATCGTTTCAATTTCCTTGTTGATCAAGATCGTTTCAGTTACCTGTTTCAATCAAGATCGTTTCATTTCCTACTTAAATCAAGATCGTTTCATTTCATAACCTTACCAAGATCGTTTCATTTTCCAATTTTAAATTCAATTCAAATTTTTCAAATCAAATCAATCTCTAATGGCTTCTCGTGAAGCATTGGCATTAGGTTCTGATACACGACCTCCAGTTCTCTACCGTGGTTCTTACGGACTATGGAAGAAACGATTCATGGACTATGTGGAGAGTCAAACAAATGGTCATATGATGAAAGATTCCATTCTGAATGGACTTGCTGTTCATCGCCATCCCACTACTAATGCAGTTATTACAACTCATGAACTTTTGAATGTTGAGCAAAAGGATCGAACAGCTGCAGATAACAGAGCAAGGTCATGTTTATACAGAGCTCTACCAGATGAAATCTATGGGTCTGTTGATTCCTATGATACAGCAAAAGAGATATGGGATGAGGTGGCAAGACAGATGGAAGGAGCTGACGTGACTTCGACAATCAGATTGACCAACATTTTGACTGAGTTTGACAACTTCTCCAAAATGCCAAATGAATCTCTTGAGGCAGTTTACTACAGGTTCTGTAATGTCATAAATGAACTGAGAAAGAACAATGTCAAGAAGACTGAGATTGAGTTAAACATCAAGTTCATCAAAGCACTTGGTCAAGAATGGGAAGATTTTGGAACCCAAATCAAGCAACATCAAAACCTGACCAAGTTCACCATTCATACTCTATATGAATCATTCAAGCTCAATGAAAACCAAGTCCTAAGCAAAGCTTCATCGAACAAAATGCCAGAAGTTGTATCTTCTGATCCTTTGGCATTGATCGTTGAGAAGAAGATTTCTGAAGCTCTCAAAAGGCAAATGGTAGTTGTTTCTTCATCAGATGAGGAGGGAGATGATGTGATGGCTACAAGAGATGGTGTATCAGATGAACTATATCAAGCTCTTGCCGCAGTAACTAAGCATTTCAAGAAGAGATATTACAAAGCGAGGCCAACAAACAACAATCTCCGCACTTCTTCAACAAGTGCATTTCCCAAGAAGGAACACTATCATCCAAGGAGCAATGAGCAGAATGAAGCTACTGGTTCAAGATATGGTGAAAAGAAGGATGTTTATGAGAAACAAGCAGTTGAAAAGGGGAAAACATCAGACAAAAGGTGCTACAATTGTGGAATTCCTGGACATTTTGCTGTTGATTGCAAACAACCCAAGAAGCGGAACTATGAGTACTACAAGCAAAAGATGCTATTAGCCAAACAGGTCGAAGCAGGACATGCATTGCTTGCAGAAGATGACAAATGGCTGTTGCTCACTGATGATGAAGATCAAGATCTCTCCGCTAATGTTTGCTACATGGCGAGATTGGCCAAGAACAAAGTACTTGAAGCAGAAAGCACAGATGATGAGTACCCTGATGATGAGGTAAATCTCGACTCTACTTTTTCTTTGATTAAGGACAAAGAGTCTTGTAGATTAGCTTTATCTAAATTAACAAATCTTATCAATTCTTTAGCCAACAAAAACAAAAGGTTGAAAAATAGTATTTCTTTTTCAAAAAGTGAATTTTCAAATCTTCTTGAAGAACACTCAAAATTACTTTTTGAACATGATACTATTAAACAAGATTTTCAAACATACAAAGAAAAAATGTTGGTTAAAGAATGTGAGATGAATGTCACTCCGGACTCTAAGTTATTACTAAAATGTCAAAATCTTGAAAAGACCATTCATGATCTTGAAAAAGCCAATCAAGATCTTGAAATTCAAAAGACCAATGAATGGCTTCGGGCAAATGCGAGACAAATGGACGTTGATATTCTCAATAAGAAGCTCCAAGAAGCCAAACCAAACAATGTTGAACTCGAAAGGAAGATTTCTGATCTAAATCACAATTGTTTTCTTAAAGGCATTGAAATTGAGAATCTTGAAAAACAAGTTGAGGAATTTAAAAAGAATATACTTTTCTATCAAGAAAAGCTATATAAAGTTGAACAAAATCCTCTCTTGAATTTCACTGCCTATTTCAACAAGTCAAAAATTGACAGAACAGAACTTCTTCACGGGTTGGGATTTGAGAATATCACACCATTGCAAAAGGCCAAAGAGGAAATCGAACCCCTGTATGATGAAAAATTTCTTCGCCTTGGTATGATACAACAATTTATTCGTCCATTGGATGACGAATTTGAGACTGATGAAGTTGAGAGAATACCTAATCCAGATTTTTTGGTTAATTATGATGCAATCAATGATTCATACAAAACAAAGAAATCTTCAATTTTCAAATTGGAAGAAATTGATTCAAATTTTCAAAACCAAGAATCTGTTGGTACTTCACCTAAATCAACTAAAATGTATTTTCCAACCACATTTTTGGAAAAGGAAATAGAAGATTTACAACAAAAGGTGGAATCTCAACAAACAGTTATCAATCATCTCAAGTCTCAAAGTCCGAATCTAGAGGATAAATGTATTGTTGTTACTACTAAGAAAGTTTGTGAGAATGTTTCTACTCAAACTAACCAAAGTGCATCCGTAGAAAATTCTACCCAAACTACTTGTGATTCATCTACCAATACCTCCACTCAGACCTTGACTGATTCTTTTGAATGTACTTGTCAAAATACTGCTACTTTTATAGCTGATGAATGTGTGCAATCTGATCTTTCTGATGAAGAACTTGCACATAGTTTAGTTTTGATATGGTACTTCTATAGGTTTTTCACATACAACGCTGGTGATGAGTTAGTTGTTCACCCTAAGCCTAGTGCTAGTATAGGTGTTGATACGTCTACTCAATTTTCTTGTGAGACCAAAGATGTGTCAGTTCAAGTTGACCTAATTTCTGAGACTACCCATAATGTGAAGTTGGACACCAAGATTCCTGATTTCTCAAAATTTTCAAATAAATCTAAAATTAATCAATCTCCATTGGAATTTTCTTTTTCAAAAGATTTCACGAAAGTTGATTTTGATAAATTCATGGAGGGAGAATATATTTTTGATTCAGAAACTGAGAAAAAGATTGAATCTACCAAAATCAAAGTGGAAACAAAAATGGAATCTCAAAAACCATCGTCCAAAGCTCCAACTTCATATTATTCAAAGAAACGAGTTGAGACCAAACTCGTCAAGACTGAACCAAAGACCATTGCTACACCTGTGAAACATGTCAAAAAGGAACAAGCTGAAACCCCACACACAACAAAGTACACCAAAGTGAAACTTCCGAAAGACTATACTAATGCTTCTAAATCTAACTCTCAATCTAGTTCTTTACCTAAGGTATCTAAGTCTAGCTCAAATTTGCTAACTAAGGATGCATCTAATGGTTCAACTAGATATAGGGATAGATATGGATGGTTTTCTCATGATAAACCAAAGAAGCAAGAAGTTTCCTCACCACCAAAAGATTCCAAAAAGATGAAAGTTTTTAAAACCCCTCGTTCTAATCTTTGTAGCTTCAATTCAACAGGTGGAAAGAGCTTAAGTAGTGATGCTAAATGGGTTGCTAAGTCATTAGTACCTAAGATCACTAGTAATCAGAAAGAGGTTGAGAAAATGAAGAAAGAAGGAGGAGAAAAGCTGTTAATCGGTGGAAAGGTGTTCCTGTTAAACAAAACAATTCTGATTTGTCAATAAATGTTGAATGTGCCAAGGCAAGGCCTTGTGAGCTTGTAAACAATTTTAATTCTTGTGTGGATAATTTGAATGCTTGTAGACATGTTACTTTTAATTCGTGTGTGAATGTTCGTACATTTTATTCAAATATGTTTGTTGATAATATGCTTGTTGATGCTATGTTGATTCAATAACATGTTTGAATGCGCATCCTAAGTTATATACCCTGCCTGTTTTATCTAACCAAAAAGGACCCATTTTCAAGTGGGTACCTAAAACGGTTAAATTTCTTTGATTGCAGGAAATAACCATCTGTGTTTGGATACTCGATTCCGGGTGTTCGAAGCACATGACTGGAAATAAATCTTTGCTGAAGAATTTTGTTGAAAGATTCATGGGAACTGTTCGCTTTGGAAACAACAATTTCGCTCCTATCTTAGGTTATGGGGACATTGAACGAAATGGGATTACAATCAAGAAAGTTCACTATGTTGAAGGTCTAAGTCACAACTTGTTCAGTGTTGGACAATTCTGTGATAACAATCTTCAAGTTCTTTTTCGAAAATCTCTTTGCAAAATCCAAACCTTAGATGGAGTTGATATTCTTTGTGGCGATCGTGACGATAACCTTTTTACCGTCAATCTCGATGATAACCAACCAACCGATAATATCTGTCTCATTTCAAAGGCTACCTCGAAGAATTCTTGGTTATGGCATAGAAGGCTCTCTCATCTGAATTTCCAAACAATCAATACTTTAGTCAATAAGCATCTTGTTGAAGGCTTACCTGACTATAAGTATGAAAGTGAGCATGTCTGTCCTTCTTGTGCTGTTGGGAAAATTAAGAGAGTTTCTCATAAACCGAAGAAATCTCCAAATTCTTTAGCACCTCTTCATTTGCTTCACATGGATCTTTGTGGGCCGATGAAAGTACAAAGCCGAAATGGGAAGAAATACATCCTGGTTATTGTTGATGATTATTCAAGATATACTTGGGTTAAGTTCCTAGCATCCAAGATGAAACAACTCAGATGTTGATAGATTTCATCACCATTACTCAAGTAAATCTTCAACTTCCAGTTCGTTACATCCGTTCGGATAACGGTACTGAATTCAAGAATGCTGTCTTTGATGAATTCTGCAAATCCAAAGGTATTACTCATCAATTCTCAGCAGTTCGAACCCCACAACAAAACGGTGTTGTTGAAAGGAGAAATCGATCGCTGGTGGAAGCAGCAAGGACAATGCTTGCTTATTCCAAATTGCCATCCAATATGTGGGCTGAAGCTGTTGACACTGCTTGTCACACTCAGAATAGGTCCATTATCAATCAGCGGTTCGAAAAGACTCCTTATGAGGTTGTTAACAAACGGAAACCCAACATCAACTACTTTCACATATTTGGGTGTGTTTGTTACACGTTGAATGATCGAGAGAATCTTGGAAAATTCGAGAAGAAAGGTGATGAAGGATATTTTGTTGGTTATTCCAAAACATCTATTGCCTACCGAATCTATAATCGTCGAACAAACACAATTCAAGAGACGATGAATGTTTGGTTCGATGAGATGTCAGGCATGATTTTTGAGCAAGAAAGCTTGCTACCAACAAGTATGGATTCAAGTGCTTCAAGTCCTTCTACAAGGAATACTACCTTAGCTTCTAAATTCAAGAAATTTCCAACTCCAACCAGTGATGAATTAGATATTCTTTTTGAAGAATTCTATAATTCAAAACCGGTTCATGATCAAGAACCTCAGATCATCGTTGAACCAATTCCAACCAATGAACCTCTTCATAACCACGATCCAGTTCCTAACAACACTCATGAATCAGCATCAAGTTCTTCTGAGCAAATATCATCTTCAAATAATTCTATTCCATCATCCTCTCCTGAGAATCCTACTCAAAGGAATGTTCAAGAACAACCTTCTCAATTTACTCAGACAACCAATCCCCTGAACACTCCAAATGTGTATGTACCACTTGACTTTGATCATCCAGAATATGAGGAAAGAGTTATACCAAGTTATGACTCTATCTCTCAACAAAACTCAAGTTTCAATGATGATGATGTTGATCTTCAAGAACAAGATCCGCTTCCTCATGCTCACAAGTGGACACGTATGCAGAAAGACCATCCTACTGATCAGATAATTGGAGATCCACAAGCAGGAGTAACTACTCGTACCTCAGTAAATGAGTGTCTTGTTGCACTTTCTCTTAGCAATATTGAACCCAAAACGGTATCTGAAGCTCTTCAAGATCCAGAGTGGGTTAAGGCAATGCAAGATGAACTCGCTCAATTTGACAGACTGAAGGTATGGAGGTTAGTTCCAAATCCCAGAAAAGCTGATCCAATCGGAACAAAGTGGATATTCAAAAACAAAAAGGATGAGAATGGAGTGGTAGTAAGGAATAAAGCTCGACTTGTTGCTAAGGGTTATTGCCAACAACCTGGTGTTGATTTCGACGAAACTTTTGCTCCAGTAGCAAGAATGGAGGCCATTCGAATTTTCTTAGCTTATGCTGCATTCCGAAACTTCACTGTGTTTCAAATGGATGTGAAAACTGCTTTTCTGAATGGTGACCTCAAAGAAGAAGTCTACGTTGATCAACCTGAAGGTTTTGTTGATCCTCAAAGACCAAACCATGTCTACAGGTTAGACAAGGCTCTCTATGGTCTTAAGCAAGCACCCCGAGCATGGTATGATTCCTTAACTACTTTCTTACTTAAAGGTGGATTTACCAAAGGCATAATTGACCCTACCCTG
Source organism: Erigeron breviscapus (assembly GCA_034093135.1). Classification (NCBI taxonomy): domain Eukaryota; kingdom Viridiplantae; phylum Streptophyta; class Magnoliopsida; order Asterales; family Asteraceae; genus Erigeron; species Erigeron breviscapus. The sequence continues at coordinate 98,487,654 of CM067168.1, read as the reverse complement.
TTCATTCGCAAACAAGGTAAGCATGTTCTACTAGTTCAAATATATGTTGATGACATTATATTTGGGTCGACCAGTCAAACATTTTGCCGAAACTTTTCATCTCTAATGGTCAATCATTTTGAAATGAGCATGATTGGGGAAATGAATTACTTCTTGGGTCTTCAAATCAAACAATTACCAACTGGTATTTTTATATCACAAGGTAAATACATAAATGACATGTTGAAAAAGTTTGATATGACTTCATGTTCTTCAATTTCTACCCCAATGGCTGCTCGAACAACCATTAATACTGATACAAATGGGAAACCATTTGACCAAAAGAGATACAGAAGTATGATTGGTTCATTGTTGTACCTAACAGCATCTCGCCCAGATATAATGTTTGCAACATGTATGTGTGCTAGATATCAAGCTGCTCCAACTGATTTACATTTTCAAGCTGTGAAACGAATCTTTCGTTATCTGAAGGGTACACCCGATTTAGGTCTCTGGTATCCAAGGGATACTGGATTCAATCTAACTGCTTATTCAGATGCAGATCATGCAGGTTGTAAACTTGATCGCAAGAGCACTTCCGGTACTTTACAATTTTTAGGAGATAAAATTGTGAGTTGGTCTTCCAAGAAACAGAATTGTGTGATTGATTGTATTGTCTTCAATTCTATCTTTTTCCAAGGCATAGTTAGTGATAGAAATGGAATGAGAGTCTATGTTGAGAAATTTTTTATTTGGGTGTTTCAAATGGGAGAGAAAATTGTTCATGATGAGTCAATAGTTTCAGATTTTCACTTGACTTTAGTTGATTAAGATTTTGATTTCAAAAAGGAAGAATCTGAATTGACTATAGAGATAAGAATGAAACCGAAGATGAATAGATTTTCACTCAAGACAATTCAACAATTCAAAGATGCTCCAAAAGATGTATACTCATGGATTGAGGGGGAGCATGATTAATTCATAAGAATTTCATCTTAAACTTCATTCAATTGCTAACTCTCCAAAGTGTTCGAGTTAATGTGACAAAGATCAAAGCTTCAAAAAGGTTGAAAGATTTGTTAGAAGATTCAAGTCAAAGAAGTTAAGCTTCAAACGAGTCTTCATCAAATACACATCATTCAAGATCTTCAATTCATACAAGAACATTTTATCAAGAAACTCCAATGCATAAATCAAGGGGGAGAGTTCATATTCATGAAACTTCAGTTCAAGAAGATGAGATTCGTTCAAGAATTACAACCGAAGAATCAAAGAATCGAAGATTGAAGAATCAAAACCAAGATTCATCTCTTCTGCATTTCAAAAGACAACTCTGATTCATGATTCATCAATTCTCGAAGATTCAAGCCAAACATGCATTCATCATTCTCTGTTCAAAAAGAACATTGAGAATCTTCATATGATTTAACTTCAAGAAGTCCAAGATCAAGACTAATTCAAGTTCTCCAAAGACAAAAGAGAAAGCTTTGAAGACTTGTTTCAACATCTAATTCAAGTTCTCCAAAGACAAAAGAGAAAGCTTTGAAGACTTGTTTCAACATCCCAAATTGTCTTCACCACCGGGCTCATCAATTTCATTTTTTCAAGACAAGATAACACGTACTTCATTCATTACAATAAATCACTAAGGGGGAGAATGTTAGAAATCCAAAAATAGTGATAAATTGTAATTAAGATTAGAAGACATTCTTGTTGTTAAGTCATAGATAGATGATTACTAAGGTTGAGGGGCTAATTGTGATAATTAGCATAGTTGTATTGTTAGACTATAAATAGCCCTCATACCTTAGAAATCATAACAAGATCATAACAAACACTTCATTTTCACACACAATTAATTCCAAGCTTTCAGTTTATACGATCTTTCTCTCTCAAAACACACACACACACACCAAGAACACACACTTGCAAACCGCCATTGATGGATCGAATTCAGAGCTAAAATCGTGTTATAACAAGTTTACACTACTTGATTGTCAGATAAAGTTAAGTAGCTTACGCTACTTAATCGTCACAAGAATAGGGTTGAGTATCCATTCGTCATAGCTTGGTTGATCATACCAGATGGAATACTCAATCGACAAATATGGGTCACTCGGGAGATATCATGACTACCCCCTCGTGATCGACTCAGCACACTAGCCCCAAAGGACTAACATGGGTTAAGCTTAACACTTTTCGTCTCAGTTTATACTCGAGTTCATCTTAGTTCATCACAATCATAACATATCGTCACATATTATCACATATCATCACATAACGACACATATCGTCACATATTATCACATATCATCACATAACGACACATATCGTCACATATCAACACATGTCATCTTAAATCGACACAACACGTTAATCTTTATTGCATCTCATATCATTATATCGTCATTAGCTTTATCTCATTAGACACATCATTAATTTGACATTAAGACTATCTCAGTGCATGTCATTAATTCGTCATCAACATCATTTGCCATTAAGGCCCTATCGTGCATTATGACATAGCATTCCTATTTAAGTCTAGTGAACTAGATGTAATAGGCCATTCGACAACAAAAAACATCACCAACGACGTAATCAACATGTGTACAAGGCAACATTACATTCAATCAATCATTGAAATAGTCAACACGTATGCAAAGCAACAATACATTCTATCCCAATGATAAGGAATACTATTTGCTACAAGGCATTTGTTATATCAAGCATCATAGTCACCGCTATTCATACATAACAACATTCGAACAGTAATTAAGGGATGAAATACTACTTGCTATAAATTCATATTTCATATAGAATCTCATTCCCGTCCCACATAATAATCATAGTAAAGGTAACCCCTCAGAGCACCCATATCGTCCCCCACGTGGTTCCCATACCCCTACATATGTATGAGATGTTTACATTTTTGTTAAAATGATTAATCATTAAATCCCATGTTTATTGTGTTTCCCAGTGTGACAAAATATGTTATCTTACCTCAATGGAGTGCACAACAATCAACAAATAGGTTTACCGTGCTTCACAAGTGTTCCCGACAACCTATGGTACAAGAATGATTGAAATGTTAGTCAACTAGACACTTAAACGCACTTAGAACCCTTCTGATGGATGATATCGCCGAGCCCATGGGTGGTCGCGTCGATATCAGCTTCCAGACTCGCACCCTTCACTTGCAGACGACTTTTCAACCTCAAGACGACCAAATGAGACAAAACTTAGTTCTTAACAAATGTAGAAGACTCAAAGACCTTTTCATAAATGTAAAGTTTGACTCCGGAAGTGCTATAATGAATGAGTTATGACGTTTTCAAAACAGGTCTGCAGAATTCGTCCGAAAACCGACCACTATTGGAAATCGACATTTTTCGCTCATCTCTTGGCAAAACCAAAAGAAACTTTGTTCATATCAAATTTATATGACACATAGATGTTTTCAAAACTATAAGATTCATCTCCTAACTTCTTGAATTAAAGGAGATATGAGTTTTGCAAGACGACTAAAATTTCAGACCTGTGAAACCCTTTGTTTTCAATATCAATTCGACCCTCAAACGACCTTAGCAATACCCCACGAACTATAGAACTCATATACTCACTTTACATGACTCAATTGATGGTTTGAAACCATCAATTGTGAAACGTCCCACGGTGTATCAATATACCAAAGTATATTGAACACAGAACAGTTGTAGAGGGGGGTGAATACAACTTTTCACAATCTTTACAAACTTTTATCGCAAAACGTTTTAAGATTCAGATAAAGAATATTAAGCAAGTAAGTAAAGTGCAGGAATCATTAAAACAGTAAAGCAGTAAGGAACCAAAAACATTCTTGAACACAGATTGTTATTTTCAAATGTAATCCTTTATTAAGAAATAATCTATACAAAGAATTACAAGGTTGTTGCGGAATAAAGATAGCCTATAGATATCTAAACAACCCTATGAAATGACAAACAACAATCAATAAGTTTCAGCTCAAGAGAATCAGCCCAAGCTGATCTCGTACAGGCTAAGCTGTGTGTAAGAGCAGAGAAACTAGTGTGAAGAATGATTCTCAGGAAATGCCACTACATATGCAATCCATGAATGAGGCTTTTATAGGCACAAGTGCTCCTTCATTAGGTATCCGTTGCAGCTACGTGTTCTTCAATCAGTGGTTGATGAAGGAATAATCAATCGTGCCTGTCATAGTACTTGTGGTCCCCCACGTACTGACGCACATTCTTCATCTACCAATAGGAGTATGGACACGCATATGTAAAACAACCACCAACCTGGATCCTAGGAATCTTCCTAGTCACGTCATTTGTCCTTATCTTCAATCCAGGTTGTTATCTTCACTTGATTGTCAGACACAGATTGGGCCGTTTGTCAAGGTACCAATCTGCCCAAGTGTTTCCAAGCTGACTGCTAATCCCAAGCTGTCTTCCACTAACATCTTGGTCTTCTATCTTCAATCCTCCTCTTCTACTTGGACTGAATGCTAATACAATTTGATGCAGCTTGAATAACACTTGCTTCCATAAGATATTACAATTACAAGTATGAAGCATGATCTGGGTCAGAGACAGATCGTAAGCTGTGTCAGCTTAGTCTGACCCAGATCAGATTACAAGAACCAAAGATTAATAAGTGTTTATAGGTCAGATTTGTCATCATTAAATTTACAATTAACATTGGGACTCAACAATCTCCCCCTATTTGATGATGACAAAACCCAACTACACTTTTAACTATCAGCTTACAAAGAATCAAATGAAAATATGACTAACAGCTTGTGACCCTTTGAATCTTTTGGGTTCTTTTTAATCTGATATGAAATTTTAACCAAGAAACTAGATTTGTACAACTGCCTTTGCATATATAGAGAATAAATCAAAGATATTGTAACAACCCTCAAAATCCGACTAGGACAATTTACTTGGATTTATCTAGGTATCTATCCCTAGAGTTTTATCAAGAGAATTAACCTTCTAGACATTTAAGGCATAGTGATAATTGTCCTCTAGTTCAATGAAATACCGTAAATGACTAGCTATCTTAGAAATGCCATAAACAATCACAATAATCATTCAAGACAATCTCAAGCTATAAATTTGTTCTAATTGAACTTGGTGAAATGTCAATGAACCAAAAACTTCATTTCAAGAAGTCAAGTTATATAAATAATAATGTAAGACTCACAACTTGTGACAAAGTCAATAAAACTTACAAAATGTCCACAATTTAATCACCAAGCCAATTTAAGTAAATGTGACATGAAAATAAAATGACTATCTCATATGATATTCATAAATCAAAATGTTCATAAAAGTGCTTGAATAATAATAATAAGTATATATATGTCTAATATAAATACAAGTTTATAAATAATGGGATTAAGTAACAATTTTAAAACACAAAGGTATGTATATATACATATATATACACGGCACACATATATGTATATGTCCACACATTTTTTCTTGGAAATTTTAAAAGCTAGTAAACACTTTGAATACATGCATATATACATATAACCTATACATATACATAATATACACCTACAACAATTAACCTCTTTAAAATTTAAACTAAAAATCCCCTCCTTATTCCTCTCCCAAGGCCGGCCTCCCCACTCCCCCATATACTTCCTCCAATCAAAATACATCCTTCCTTATACTCCCCTGTTAGGACCAGTTCACCTGGTAAACTGGCCAGTCTCCAGTTGCATCTGGAGACCTAGTGAAACTGTCCAGTGAAACTGGAGACCTAGATGATTTGTCGAGAAATATATTGAAGTCCAGTTGCACCGTACAGTCAACGCAACTGAAGACTTCCTCCAGTTGAGAACTGACCAAGTTGAAGAATCATTCAAGTTGAAGTCGAAGACAACAAATGAAAGATAGAGAATGGCAATGGCAGCGAAGCCCAGTTGACATTCTAGTCAGTTACAAACTGGAGACCTAGATGATTTGTCGAGAAATATATTGAAGTCCAGTTGCACCGTACAGTCAACGCAACTGAAGACTTCCTCCAGTTGAGAACTGACCAAGTTGAAGAATCATTCAAGTTGAAGTCGAAGACAACAAATGAAAGATAGAGAATGGCAATGGCAGCGAAGCCCAGTTGACATTCTAGTCAGTTACAAACTGGAGACCATCAGTGGAAAGCTCTTACAAAGCTTTACACTGATTACGAGGAATTGACTTTTATGCTTTATGTACCTTTACCCGGATAATAAGCCTTATCTTATTATTTAAGTAATAAAAGGTACATAAAGGTGGTTGAGTAAAGTTGCTTTAACATGCGACTTTACACTGCCTTTTAAGGAATTAAATGCTATTCCTTAAATGATCTCAACCACATTTGTACGGCCAAAGTTAACATCCCAATGTTAACTTTGCCTATAAATACAACTCATTGCACAAACAAGAATATCACTTCTATCGAACAAGTTCTCTAGAACTACTTCTTCGAATACACTTCGATAGATTTCATACTTTGCAAACTTGCAATATTCTTTGTGAACTTGTGCAATATTCTCTCCATCGCTAAAAGGAACATTTCACAACTTTAAGTGTTTCGATTGTCTTGAGAAATTCTGAGTGTAGATCAATTGTATTTCATAGGTTGTTAGGATATTTACATTCTTGTATTATCTTGGTTCCGCAACAACCTTGTAATTTATTTAACATCAATAAATAAATTACACATTGAAAATTACATATTGTCTCATCAAGTTATCTTACAAGTTATTTGTATTATTGCATTGTTCTTTACTTATTTTCATTTAAATAAGTAATCTATCTAGAACTTGGTATATACACACTGCAACTGGTCGTCTCCAGTTCAGTGCATATATTGCAAAGTAACTCCACCATCGACATAGAGGTGTCTTCAGTAGTACCATCTATCAAGTTGGGACTTACAAGTGGTATCAGAGCAAAAGGCTAATAAACTTGCCTAGATCTGCTAAGATGAACACTACTGAAGGTGAAGATGGTTCTGGTTCAGGTGAGGCCCCCTTGAATAATAATAATAAGTATATATATGTCTAATATAAATACAAGTTTATAAATAATGGGATTAAGTAACAATTTTAAAACACAAAGGTATGTATATATACATATAACCTATACATATACATAATATACACCTACAACAATTAACCTCTTTAAAATTTAAACTAAAAATCCCCTCCTTATTCCTCTCCCAAGGCCGGCCTCCCCACTCCCCCATATACTTCCTCCAATCAAAATACATCCTTCCTTATACTCCCCTGTTAGGACCAGTTCACCTGGTAAACTGGCCAGTCTCCAGTTGCATCTGGAGACCTAGTGAAACTGTCCAGTGAAACTGGAGACCTAGATGATGTAGTAAACTGGCCAGTCTCCAGTTGCATCTGGAGACCTAGTGAAACTGTCCAGTGAAACTGGAGACCTAGATGATTTGTCGAGAAATATATTGAAGTCCAGTTGCACCGTACAGTCAACGCAACTGAAGACTTCCTCCAGTTGAGAACTGACCAAGTTGAAGAATCATTCAAGTTGAAGTCGAAGACAACAAATGAAAGATAGAGAATGGCAATGGCAGCGAAGCCCAGTTGACATTCTAGTCAGTTACAAACTGGAGACCATCAGTGGAAAGCTCTTACAAAGCTTTACACTGATTACGAGGAATTGACTTTTATGCTTTATGTACCTTTACCCGGATAATAAGCCTTATCTTATTATTTAAGTAATAAAAGGTACATAAAGGTGGTTGAGTAAAGTTGCTTTAACATGCGACTTTACACTGCCTTTTAAGGAATTAAATGCTATTCCTTAAATGATCTCAACCACATTTGTACGGCCAAAGTTAACATCCCAATGTTAACTTTGCCTATAAATACAACTCATTGCACAAACAAGAATATCACTTCTATCGAACAAGTTCTCTAGAACTACTTCTTCGAATACACTTCGATAGATTTCATACTTTGCAAACTTGCAATATTCTTTGTGAACTTGTGCAATATTCTCTCCATCGCTAAAAGGAACATTTCACAACTTTAAGTGTTTCGATTGTCTTGAGAAATTCTGAGTGTAGATCAATTGTATTTCATAGGTTGTTAGGATATTTACATTCTTGTATTATCTTGGTTCCGCAACAACCTTGTAATTTATTTAACATCAATAAATAAATTACACATTGAAAATTACATATTGTCTCATCAAGTTATCTTACAAGTTATTTGTATTATTGCATTGTTCTTTACTTATTTTCATTTAAATAAGTAATCTATCTAGAACTTGGTATATACACACTGCAACTGGTCGTCTCCAGTTCAGTGCATATATTGCAAAGTAACTCCACCATCGACATAGAGGTGTCTTCAGTAGTACCATCTATCAAGTTGGGACTTACAAGTGGTATCAGAGCAAAAGGCTAATAAACTTGCCTAGATCTGCTAAGATGAACACTACTGAAGGTGAAGATGGTTCTGGTTCAGGTGAGGCCCCCTTGAATAATAATGCACAACCTTTTCAAAATATTAATACAAACCCTCCTCCTCCTACTGCCCCAAATCACGTCCATGTACACTATTCTAACACTCATGTTCCCAAATTCGATGGAAACAGTGAGACTTTTGGTACATGGAAGGCTAGAATGCTTTTGCATTTTGGTGGGATCGAAAGATATATGTTGAAAATCCTTAAGGATGGACCATATATACCCATGTCTCTTGGGGTCAGTCCTCTTCTTGATCCAACTGGAAGAAGAGGTTCAAGAGAAAAGCTCGAAGACCATTGGTCTGATGAGGATCGTAGACTTATTGATCTGGACACCTGACTCAAGAACATGATCCTTGGAGCTGTCCCTGAAGATCTAATTCCAACACTTGTGTTGTTCCCCAGTGCCAAGTCAATGTGGGATGAATTAGTTATTCAGTTTGAAGGAGGTGATGACACTATTGTCACCAGGAAAGTTGCCTTGAACAAGAAGTATGAATCCTTCTTTGCCTTACCCAATGAAAGTCTAACTGGTACATACACCAGATTTTCTAGCCTCATTAATCAGGTGAGAGGCTTGGGTGTAGAGAAGGATAAGGATATTCTTATTGAGAAGTTTTGTGATATTCTTCCTTCCAAATGGGAAAACATGGTTCTTGTCTTGAGACAAGGTAAAACCTTGCACAGCCATACTCTTGCATCGCTCTATTGAGCCTTCAGATTCACTGAAGATAACAATGCTGCAAGACTGGTGGCTGAGCAAGATGCCATGAACCATGCCCAGAGTTCCAAGGTTGCTAGTGTACCTGAGTGACCTTGTGCTGCCTTAATGTCTGCAGAGAGTGTCCAGGCACACTCAATGAAGGAGATGTTAAACAGTTTCTTGAACTCTGGCCTAACCACTGAAAACAATGATGGTTGTAATGAAACTGACGATGATGATCTGGTAGCCATGATTGTTAAAACCTTTAACAGGTTTAAGCATAAATCTAAAAGATTTAATGGCCCCAATAATGCTTCCTGCTCCAGCTCTCTGGATAAAACCAATCTTACCTGCTATAAGTGTGGTAAGAAAGGTCACTTTATGAAGGAATGCAGATCTAGTCAGTTGAACAACCAAACTGGCCCCCCTATCCCTAATTTCAATCGGCCTGATGATAGCTACAAAGCTAAATACAAGAAGCTTAAGGCCCAGATTGCCCTCCTGTCCATGGAAAAGGAAAAGGATCAGTGCTTAATGGCACAAACTGAGGGAAAATAGGAGTACTCTGATGACTCATCAGTTGATGAAGAAGAGGAAAGGGACATGTGTTTCATGGCCTTGGAAGATCAACAGCAGCAGCACATGGCAAAAGAAGATGTCATCACTGGAAGATGGGTGGACATCATCTTGAAAAAGGTATGTGACTATGATAACCAGGTTGACCATGAACTTAAACTGGACCTGGCTGAATCATTAAGTGGTGATTTAGCTTATGTGGAAACTGTAAGAGCTAATAGTGAAAGATATCTTGACACTATCTTAATTGAACTGAATAATAGTTAAACCACAACTTAATGATTTACAAAGTGTCCAGTTGGCTCTCAAGGAGTCAGTTTTAAAGATTGAGGCTTTAAAACTTGATAATCAAAAATTATTTTCTGATCTTGAAAAAGAACAAAAGATTATCAAGTCATGGGTAAAAGCATCTGGTAAAAACTATGATGCATTTTCAAGAACTATCGATGCCCAGAAGAATGCATGGAAATCTGGAGATCTGGAGATGGCAGCTCTCATACCAGATCTTCATGCATTGCCTCCAGCTCTCAAGGTTGAAACACCTTATGATCAACCTGAAGCTGTTGAAACTGAAACCATTGAGACCACCCCCATTGAGGTTAAAACTGGAGCCAAACAGGCTAAAGCTCCAGTCAAAAAGGCCACTGGTAACAAGCCTTTACCTCAAAAGTCTAAGGAGCCCAAGACCCGACAGACTAAAACTCCAACTGAACCAAGGTCCAAGGTTCAGTTGCCTGATGAAAATAATATTTTGATTAATCTGGAAAGTCAACTCCAACTTTTGTCTCGACAGGTTCAGAGTTGTACTGCCCGGATTAAAAATCTGGAAGGAGGTTCATTACCTCCAGTTTTCAAACAAAATATTAAACCACTCCCTTCAAAAACTAAACATAAGAATGTTCCATCTGGAACAAAATCTGGTAAAAATAAGGGGAGTAAGTATCAACTACCAATCGTTTTTACTCCTGCACCTGGAGCTGATGAAAAAGCTCCAGATGCAGCCTCCAGTTCAACACCACAACAATGTACTGTGACTTCTGTAGAGAAGTCCAGTGAACCCATCAAGAAAAGATGGGTTCACAAAAATAACTGATGATTTTTGTGGTTGTGCAGGGCGATCGAAAGAAGAATATCTGGTATCTGGACAGCGCAGCTGGCCGGACTATGACCGGATGTAAGCCCCTGCTTGAAGAGTTCACTGTCCAAGATGGACCGACAGTGACGTTTGGTAATGATCAATCTGGAAAGACTGAAGGATATGGTGTGCTCAATAATGGACAAGTCGAATTCAAGAGAGTTGCATTTGTGAATGGTTTGAAATACAACCTGATCAGTGTCAGCCAACTTTGTGATGATGGCTTCAGAGTTTTGTTCGATATTGCACAAGGCACCATATTTAACAAGGATTGGAAAGTGGTGATGGTTGCACCAAGAAAAGGGAATGTGTACATCATGGATATGGAACCAGCTCCAAAAGAGCAATGTTTCTATACCAAGGCTGATGAGGACACCAACTGGCTATGGCACAAAAGATTATCCCATCTAAATTTTAAAAATATTAACAAGTTGTCTCGCAAACAACTGGTTGATGGGATACCTCAGATTTCTTTCAACAAAGAAAAGCCATGTCCAGGGTGTGAGATGGGCAAGCAGAAAAGAGCCAGATTCAAAACTAGGCAAAATTTTAGCATCACTGAACCTCTTCACATGCTACATATGGACCTCTTTGGTCCAGTGAATGTTCAAACTAGAGCTGGAAAGAAGTACACTCTAGTTGTGGTTGATAAATTCACCAGATATTGCTGGGTGGTATTCCTCAAATCCAAACGTGATGCACCTGCTGAAATCATCTCTCTCATCAAAAGAATTGAGCTCAAATACACTCGAAAAGTTTGTCAGTTGCGAAGTGATAATGGTACTGAATTCCAAAATAAGGTACTTGAAACATTTTGCAATGACACTGGCATCTCTCAAAACTTCTCATCAGTTCAGTCTCCAGAGCAAAATGGAGTTGTGGAAAGAAAGAATCGCACACTGATAGAACGGCCAGAAGTATGCTATCTGAATCTGGTCTTCCCACCAGTTTTTGGGCTGAAGCAGTTGCAACTGCTTATCACACCCAAAACCTGTTGATGCATGTTGATGTGACAACAGCAACTTAGATTTGATTATGTCTTATTCATTTATATGTAATTGATAGATTATGGACTTCGTGTTTTAGTAATGATTGATTACATGTTTTAGTGTTATTTATATGTTTATATATGATGTTTGTTATGTATATCATACAAGTACAAACATAATATATGTTAGGTTTCTTGTACATAAGTACTTGGAAAATAACTAAGCATAGATGTTGATGGTATTTAGTACTAACGAAGATAATCTTCGTTAGGAACTAACGAAGATAATCTTCGTTTTATGGGCTGGACTGCTAAGTTCGTAAGAACAAAGCCCAGCAAGCCCAATATCAATCGTGAACATATATAAACGATTGGAAACCCTAAATTGGGCATTCCAGTTGATATTATACACACCAAAGGCGACTATGTTCGTTTCTAAGCTATAGAAAACGAAGATAGATCACATAAGGCTGATTATATTGATATAATTAGCAATATATACGATAACTAATCAAACTAGTTATCTCGTGAGGATTCCGCACTCACGACATAACAATAGACGATCTCAAGAGTTGGTGCACTTGTTTCCTAAACAAGAATACAAGACTTCAAAGCAATTGTTCGATGCTATTGAAGCTCATTGTGAAGGTGATCCATTATTAAAGCAAAATAGAATTAAAATGCTTAAGAAACAATTTGATTGCTTCAATGCCACAAAGAATGAACAAGTTGAGGATCTTATTCTGAGATATCAACATCTTCTTGCTGAATTAGCTTATTTTGACCTTAGATACACTCCTACTGAGATAGTGGATAAATTCCTGGATGGTTTGCCGAAAGCATACAAAGAGTTTTGTCATGGATTGAAAGAAAGAGCTGATTACGCATCTCTTCGAATAGATGGAGTTATATCCACTCTAAGAAACAGAGAAATGAAGGATAAGGCAAAAGATCTTCAAGAAAACTTCACACAGGATCCATCTCTCTATCATGCCACTATGAAAAATCCAACAGCTGACGTTAATGCTTTCTTTTCGGGAGTTGGTAATACTGGTGAGACAGACAATTGTGGTGCACAAATGGATGGAGATGATTCTTTTGGATTCATGGCTACTGATGCTGGTAACAAGGGTAAAAGGGCTAATGACGGTGCAAAGACTGGAAATATGAAATTCGGAAACATTTCATCTTCTTCTGCGGGTTACAAATCCATGCCTATGAATATGAAATCAGCTGAGGGTAGGATGAATGTATTTGCTGCAATGTGTGCTGCACATGAAGCTTTTGTTGCAGGAAGAATCATAGATCCAGCACTTATTGATGAAGATTACGATCAGATAGATCCAGATGATGTTGAAGAAATGGATCTGAAATGGCAATTGGCAATGATCACCAGGAGAGTACAAAAGTTTATGAATAGAACAGGAAGACAGCTTACAGGAGGTACTCAAGGATTTGACAAGTCAAAGGTGAAATGCTATAACTGCGAAGGTTTTGGACATTTTACCAGAGAATGTCAACGGCCTAAGAAAGAGGCAAATGTTACTCCTGCACGTCAAGATAGAGGTGGTAATCGTCCGTTCAATCAAAATCCTACTAGAGCTCTTTTGTTAACTGATGATCCTATTGCAAATGTCACTGGAAATGACAAGGCTATAGTAGCTGTTCAACCAGATGGTTCTTATGTTTGGAATCTCCCTCATGATGAGAACAATAACGCTTATTTGGCCGAAATTCTTGATGATATGGCTCAAATAGTTGATTCTCCAGATGATTTCATGGACACCACAGTCTACCACAGTGAAGAGCAATTGTATGAAAATACTAAAAGTTTGAATGTGGAATCTGTTGCTGCTGGTGTATATGATACTGATTCCGAATCTGACAATGAGTTAGAAGAAGTCAAGAACCTTGATGAAGTGAAAGCTACTGAAGAGGTGAAAGCAGCTGAGGTTAAAGATGATTCTGCCACAGAAAAGAGTGAAAAGACTATTGAGGAGCAGATGCAAGATTTCGAGATTCCGGCTGGCATGACTGTGGATGACTTTGTTGCTTATATGGCAGATTGCAAAGAGGCAGACCAACAGGTATCTTATTCTTTACATACTATTGTTCATGTTTGCAAAATTGTTAATCGCATGTTTGATGAACTTGAACAAAAGAATGAACAAATTAAGAAATTAGAATCTGTTGTCAATACTGCTCATGATGAAAGAGATAAATTAATTAAAAAGGGTCTAACTGTAAATGATAAGGAAAAATTTTTCAAGGAAAAGATTAGATCCTTAGAATCTGACATTAGAGCAATGAAAGATAAAGTCAATCATTCTGTGGCTATAGAAAGAGTAAGTAGTGAAGCTTATTCATTGTTAGTTAGAAAGTGTGCTACTGTAGAAAAGGAACTTGCTGATGCTAGGATAGAAATCTTGGAATTTAAGGCTAAATCTGATTCTGCTAGACATTCTGAGCTTTTGATGCATATGAAAAAGTTTGAGAATTCTTCTTCTAAGAGTCTTGAAACTGCTAAGATTTCTTATAAAGATGTGCCTCCTCCTTTCAATAATAACTATACTCCTGTTGAACCTAATATTCCTGAAATCCTTCTTCAACCTAGTGTTGTAGATGGTAAACCAAAAGACTCAATTTCCGAGGCAAAATTGCCTGAGGGAACAAAAGAGTCTAAAGGAGTTTCTTCTCAACCTAACAAGGAAGAGAAATTGAAAGGTGTTGCTTTAAATCAGTCTACTTCTTATGGACAGAAAGACAGTATTGTACACTTTACACTTCATAAGAGTAATAGGGTCTATACTGAGTTAGAATTCCCATTAGAATCTATTGACCCTAAGAGGATTGATAAAGTTTGGGATGTTGCTATTGAGGATATGAAGAAATTAAGTCAGCAACGTCTCACTCCATTACCTAAGCAGTCTAGGATTAGAAAATCTGAAGATAACTTAGCCGTTAATGAAGAAGCAACTAAGGTTTTAAAGCACATCTTAATGCCTGCACTTAAGAAATCTTCAAGTAAAGATAGACATGAGAAAGATGGTGCTAGGAAGTCTAGGGTTTCACCAACTAAACAAGACCCTGAAAATCTGTAGGTACCGATAAAAAGGTAGATACAAACAAAAAGTTCAAGGTCCTCTCTTGCTTTGCTTGTCATGAAAAGGGTCATGTTTATAGTGTATGTCCAAATTGTAAGTCCCAACTTGTTAGATGGTACTACTGAAGACACCTCTATGTCGATGGTGGAGTTACTTTGCAATATACTTGCTGAACTGGAGACGACCAGTTGCAGAGATATATACCAAGTTCTAGATAGATTACTTATATAAAAGACAATAAGTAAAGAACAATGCAATAATACAAATAACTTGTAAACAATCTTGATGAGACAATATGTAGTTTTCAAAGTGTAATTTATTTATTGATATTAACAAATTACAAGGTTGATGCGGAACCAAGATAATACACGAATGTAAATATCCTAACAACCTATGAAATACAATTGATCTATACTCGGATTTCTCTTCAACAATCGAAACACTTAAAGTAGTGAAATGTTCCTTTTAGCGATTGAGAGAATATTGCACAAGTTCACCAAGAATATTGCAGGTTTGCAAAGTGTGAAGTTATTCGTTTTTGTGAAGTAACTTGATTCTTGGTTGTGCAATGACTTGTATTTATAGGCAAAGTTAACATTGGGATGTTAACTTTAGCCGTACAATGTGGTTGGGAGCATTTAAGGAATAGCATTTAATTCCTTAAAAAGCATTGTAAAGTCGCATGTTAAAGTGACTTTACATAACCACCTTTATGTACCTTTTAATACTTAAATAATAAGATAAGGCTTATTATCCGGGTAAAGGTACATAAAGCATACAAGTCAATTCCTCGTAATCAGTGTAAGCTTTGTAAGGGCTTTCCACTGATGGTCTCCAGTTTGTAACTGACTAGAATGTCAACTGGGCTTCGCTGCCATTGCCATTCTCTATCTTCCATTTGTTGTCTTTGACTTCAACTGGAATGCTTCTTCAACTTGGTCAGTTCTCAACTGGAGGAAGTCTTCAGTTGCGTTAACTGTACAGTGCAACTGGACTTCAATATATTTCTCGACAAATCATCTTGGTCACCAGTTTCACTAGTCTCCAGATGTAACTGGTGACTGGCAAGTGTGAACTGGTGACTGGCCAGTTCCAGGTGAACTGGTCCTAACACAAATAGACCTCGAAGATCAGGTTCTCCTTCAAAGGCTTCCACTTCAGAAGGAAAAAGGGGGTTGGGTAATAATAAACAGGTTTATGAGGCTAAAGTTCAATCTTCTCCAAAACCGTTTACTATACCCCAACGACGTGAATCTCCACTGAAAGGTTCATCAGGAAATGCTCATAGGATTTCAAATCGTTTTCAAACACCCACGACCTGATCGTTCTGTTCCTAAAAGTCAAAATTCATTCTATGACCAAATTCATTCGAGTGTTCGATTTTCTTATGGCCCTCATTCTCCTAGATCTTCTCCGACGAGAGGTCAGAAGTCTTCTCCTGTGAGAAGACGAAATGAGAATCATGTTCTACCCACGGCTTCTAGCAATGGGTATTGGACTGAACTGATTCTAAGGGATGAGAAGGGACGACCCAAACCTCAGAAGGTTTGGGTCCCCAATGAAAACTAATTTCTCTCATTTTATGTGTAGGGAGTTCCTAGGAAACCAATCCATTTATGGTACCTTGACAGTGGATGCTCCAGGCACATGACAGGGGACAGGAAACTCTTGTCCAATTTTACTGGTATAAATGGGTCGTATGTTTGTTTTGCTGGATCCAAGGGCGGCAACATCACCGGTCAGGGAGATGTCGTCAATGGACAACTTACTCTAGAAAGAGTAAACTATGTGGAACAACTTACTCATAATCTAATGAGTGTCTCACAGATCTGTGACAAGGGCAACAATGTTCATTTCACAGAAAGGAGGCATTCATCTTGAAGCCGGGTTTCGTTATTCCAGAAGAATGGATTATGCTCAGAGCTCCTAGGAAGAGAGACATCTATGGCTTAGTTTTAGGTGTTGATAATCCAACGGAGCCCCTCTGTTTGTTGAGCAAAGCAAATGAGTCTGAATCTCTTCTCTGGCATCGAAGAATGGGACATATCAACTTTCGGAAGATGAATGAACTTGTTAATCTTGGATTAGTTGATGGTGTTCTGGTTAAGAAGTTTGGGATGGAAGATAAATGTGTACCATGTTTGAAAGGAAAGCAACACAAGAATCCTCATAAATCAAAGGTGCACAACACTATATCCAAACCATTTGAACTACTTCATATGGATCTCTTTGGTCCTGTGAACGTAAGAAGCATTGGAGGGATGTTCTACTGTTTGGTGATCACTGATGATTACTCAAGGTACTCATGGGTATTTTTCTTGAAGACAAAGGACGAGACCACAAACCGGTTTATGGATTTTGTTAGACAAGTTGAGAATGTCCATGAAGTTAAAGTTAAGAGAATCAGGAGTGACAATGGCACTGAGTTCAAGAACAATACTCTTACGGTTTTTGCTTGACCAAGGGTATTCAACATCAATTTAGTGCACCGTATGAGCCACAGCAGAATGGAGTAGCTGAGAGGAAAAACAGGACTTTGATAGAAACAGCTAGGACGATGCTTGCTGATTCAGGGTTTCCTGTTACTTTCTGGGGGGAGGCAGTGAATACAGCTTGTCACATTTTAAATCGGGTTTTAACAGTTAAACGGTTCAAGAAAACTTGTTATGAAATTTTGCATAACAAAAAGCCCAATTTGCAAAATGTTGAGCCATTTGGTGTTCCTTGTACTTTTCTTACGGTACTTCCTCAGGGTAAATTTGATCCTAAATCAGAGGAGGGTTTCTTTTTAGGTTATGTACCTAGTACACAAATTCGGCGTGTGTACAATCAGAAAACTGGCAAAGTAAATTTTGGTACAAATGTGGTAATTGTCAGTCATAAACCTGCTGTACACATTGGTCCTGCTAATGACTTCGATTATGATGGTGTCTTCACCTCTTTTCGTGGTCCTGTTTCTTTTACAGGTGTTCCGATTGTGGAAGATGTAGTTACTCTTCATGATCCACTTGAAGGCGGGCCGATTCCTGTCTCTTCTCCTGTTTCTTCATCATTCATTAAGCCTGCTTCTAAATCTGGAGAGTCAAGTGGGACCAAAGAAGCAGACTCTACTTTAGAGACTGCTCCTAAAAATCTTACTGATCCTTTACATATACCGCTACCTGATGATCCTTTCTATGATACTGACGACACAAAAGGTGAAAATCAGGAAGAGCCTAAAACTCCAGAACATCATGTCCAGACTAACTTGGGGAATGATCTTACAGTTGACACGGTTCCTCAAACAAGAGTCAACAAGGATCATCCAGTAGAGCAAATCATTGGTGATGCTTCTACCTCTGTTCGCACGAGGAATCAGAATAGGAAAAATTTGTCAAATATGTTTGCTGAAGTTAAGGATTCTGAGGCAATTACTTGGTACTTGTACTTTTGCTTCATCTCTCAGGTTGAGCCTAAAAATGTTGGAATGGCTCTTAAAGATCCGTCATGGGTTGAGGCGATGCAGACGAATTGGCTCAGTTTCGGAAGCTTGATGTATGGAAGTTAGTTGACTTACCTCATGGTGAATCTCCTTTATCTACGCGATGGGTTTTTTGTTGTAAAAAGGATGACAAAGGTGTTGTCACTCGCAATAAGGCTCGGTTGGTAGTTAGAGGATTTGAGCAACAAGAAGGTTTTGTTTACGATGAGACTTTTGCACCTGTAGCTAGACTAGAAGCTATTCGATTATTTCTGGCATTTGCTAGTTATCAAGGTATAAAGGTGTATCAACTTGACGTAAAAAGTGCCTTTTTGTATGGAGAAATTAGAGAAGAAGTGTATGTAGATCAACCTCAGGGGTTTGAGGATCCAGATTTCCCCAATAAAGTATATCGTCTTGATAAGGCTCTATATGGTTTACATCAGGCTCCTCGATCATGGTATGAAAAACTGTCTACTCATTTGCATGAAAATGGTTTTACTCGAGGTTCTATTGACAACACGTTGTTCATCAAATGGAAAGGGAAGGACTACTTGCTTGTACAGGTTTACGTTGATGATATCATTTTTGGTTCATCTGATAAGAACATGTGCAAGGAGTTTGAGCAGAGCATGAAGGCTAAGTTCGAAATGAGTGCTATGGGGGAATTATCTTTCTTCCTTGGATTACAGGTGGATCAACTGAAGGATGGGTTCTTTATTCATCAGAGCAAGTATGTTCAAGATATTCTTACTAGGTTTTGAATGACCGATGCTAAAGATGCAATTACTCCCATTCAGACTAATCATGGGCTGTGTCCTGATAAGACTAATGATCCAGAAGTCGATGCAACTCAATATCGGGTTATCATTGGTTCCTTGATGTATCTGACGGCTTCACATCCAGACATTACCTTTGCTGTTTGTATGTGTGCTAAATATCAGGCTAATCCGAAAGAGTCACATATGAAAGCTGCGAAAAGGATTCTTCGTTATGTGAAGGCCAAGCCTCGTCTAGGGCTTTGGTATCCCATGTATGGTTCCTTTGAATTCAAAGCTTATACTGATTCGGATTATGGTGGCTGCAGTTCGGATAGGAAATCAACGTCAGGTGGATGTCAACTTTTAGGGGGGAGAATTATATCGTGGCAGTGCAAAAAGCAGACATCTGTTGCACAGTCTACCTGTGAAGCAGAGTACATAGCTGCTGGTCAATGTTGTTCTCAGGTACTTTGGATACAGCAACAATTGCGCGACTATGGTATGGATATCTCAGACTCTCCTATTTGTATTGATAATAAGTCTGCCATAGATATTACTAAGAATCCGAAAAACTTTAAAGTCACCAAGCACATAGATATAAAGCATCATTTTTTGCGTGACTATTTTGAGAAAAAGCTTATTCATTTAGAAAAGGTTGTTACTGATGATAACCTTGCTGATCTTTATACTAAAGCTTTTGATAGACCTCGTCATGAGTTGTTATATCAACTCAATGGTATGAAGAATGCCGAGTAGTTTCTCTCAAAGAACTTAAATTTTCTTTTTGTGTCTTAGTAGTTTAAGTCGTACATAGATAGAGTCAAAAATATAAAAAGAGTTGTCTTAGTATAAGTCTGTATATATCTAGTGTCAGAAAAATACAAAAACATCTGAAAAATAGAAAATCCAAAAATATAATAAATAAAGTAAGGTTACTGCACTACATGTTTAGACGTGACGATACTTTAGCTTTTAAGCCTACTTAATTGTACTTTAAAATGCTCAGTTCAGTGATACCATTATATGATGTATCGATAGGCACAAAGTACCAAGGTTTCCTTATAATCTGAACTTAATTGTATACAATGTTCTTATGGGAAACGTATTCAGATATATGGCTGAGAATACTTGTTCTTAAAATAGGCAAGTCCTTAAATCTTATGAAAGATCTTGCATTATAATTATGTATATTTGGTCTTTATAAGAAGGTCTCGGATACATATATGTGTATGTATTGCTTTTTCGGATGTATATTTGTGACAAGATATACAAATATCAAATAAATCTGTTGAAAATATGAAGCTAATGTGGCCTTTGAGATTCGAACAAGTAAGTCCTTGGGGTGTCTTTGTATACC
>CM067168.1:98449513-98466090 GCA_034093135.1 Erigeron breviscapus | reverse complement strand
ACGTAGTTGGTGGTAACCCGACCGCAAATCAATTTTAGAAAAGAAACGAGCACCTTGGAGTTGGTCAAATAAGTCATCAATCCTTGGGAGAGGATAGCGATTTTTCACCGTGAGTTTGTTTAGTTCCCGTTAATCGATACACATACGGAAAGAGCCGTCTTTCTTTTTGACAAATAGAACCGGTGCACCCCACGGTGATTGACTAGGGCGGATAAAACCCTTTTCTTGAAGTTCTTTGAGTTGGGCGGCCAACTCTTGCATTTCGGTTATGGCTAGGCGATAGGGTTCCTTGGCCACGGAGAAGCATTTGGGATGAGATCAATACGGAAATCGAGTTGACGAGATGGAGGCAAACCCGGTAGGTCATCCGGGAATACATCTATGAACCTATTAACCACGGGCACGGCTTTTAATTCGACTTTAGTGACGTTGACATATACACTACAGCCTCTTCAAAAGTTCTCTGTGCTAATCGTGCACTGGCATCAGTACCAGTCACTTGCTTTTGTTGCACAATGCTTTCAGTAGCAAAGGCTTTTTCAACTGCACTTACCTTCTTTCTTATCAACCCTTCTTGGTCACCAGATGATGGAACGATTTTTCCCCCTTGGAATGATCACCAGTCCTGGACTTGAGATCATTCCATAATTCTTCCATCATATGCCTGTCCAGTGAACCAAAAGTTCTTCCAGTCACTGGATTTGCATCAGCCACAATCTTCTTGAGTGCCAGCACTTCCTTTTTAACATCTTCAACTTCTTTTGGCAAGTGCTTTGGCAGCTCAACCTCAATCATCTTCAGAACTTCTGGCAACATAACATCTTGAATTGATCGAAGGACAGATCCAGAAATCTCTTCAGTGATTTCTTTAAGCATACTGGATCTGAACTTCCTTGTACATTCATCACTTATAATGCTAACAACTGCACCCTGTCCCAGTGTGGGTCTACTTTCCAGTGAACTAACCCTTGTGACCAACTTTTCAATCTCTTCTTTCAGACCTGCCAGTGGTTGAACAATCTTACTATCCACTGCAGTCTGAACAGAACTAACCAGCTTCTCTTCTAAGCCCTGGACTGCCACTTTTATATTTTCAGAATTATGATTGGTGGCAAGTACCAGTTCATCTAACTTCTCAAACACCAACTTCTCATTCCCAGCAAACAAGTTCATTTCTGAAGCTAAATTATTTGACAATAAGGATTTGAAATCAGAAATAACCTGGGAAGAGCTCTGGAGTGATCTCTCCAGGTCCGCCACCTTACTAAGAAGGCCTTGGACCTCGGCAGAAGATGAAGTGGAGAGACCACTGGGAGGTTCCAGATGAGAAGACAATCTGGTCATTAGAGGTACTTGTGCCCAGACCTCTTCAGTTTCAGTAGACTCAGTATTTACAACTGTTGAGTCTGGCACACGTTGTTCAGTGATGTTGACTGGAGTTTCAATAGGTGGTGGTTGAGTTTGTGAAGTTTGAATGGTTGGAGTGAAGTATGGAGTTGATTGTGGAATAGAAGGTGGTGGAGGTGGTGGCATGTTTGATTCTGGTGGTGGTGGAGGCATTTCTGTTTCTGGAGGAGTAATATTTGTTTCTGGTGGAGGTGGTGGCATTTCTGGTTCACTTTCAACTTGCTCAACATCTTCACCCAGAAAGTTCATGTTTACATCAAAATTTTGACCTTCAGAAATGGGAGAATCAGCCTCATCCCAAAACATATCACCAGCAGTTGCATCACCAGCCGATGTACCAGCCTGTTCACCAGCCTGAACATTCAAATCAATCTGAGCCTCTTGCTCATCAGACTGGACAACCTGCTCAACCTGCTCAACAACCTGTTCATCAAACTGAGCCATATTTTCCATCTGTTCATCAATCTGCCCAACAACTTGATCATTCTCATCCTGTTCAACATTTTCAATATGCTCAACATTCTCCTCTTCATAAATTGGAGACCCATCCAGATCCATTACATCACCAGCCTGTCTTGCTGGGTTTACCTGGACTCCACCTCTCATCAGACGCCTACTCGATCTAGGTCGTCTGGAAGACTCAACATTTGGTTGTTGACCTTCTGGAGCCACTTGCCTTAGTGGTTGTACCATCTCTACAACCTGAACATCTTGGTCATCACCAGGTCTTTCAACAACTTGTACTCTACCTGGTGCCTCTGCTTGTTCCCTTTGAAAAGTTAACATGGATGGAGGAATATCTACCTCACCAGCCCTTGATTGAAGGTTGGTTAGATCCCTCAAAAACTCACTCACAGAAAAGTGAGTAGTATCAAAATCATACTGGTCTCCTAGACCATTTCTGAACATAAGGGAAAGAAAACGGATATATGGAATATGGGGTTTTCTCCCTTTTGCTTTCAATCGATCCACCAAATCATTAAACAAGATCTGAGCAAAATCTACTCTTATTCCGAACCACAAACAATAGGCAATCTGGAGCTGGGTTTGATTTATCTGATCAAGACCCCCAGAACTACCTCCCAGACATTCAACCAAATGTGTGAAGAAAAATCTCCACGAGTCTGTCAGCCTACTCATATATATTGTGCCTTTTCTCAACAACTGGCCATGGTCATCAAGAATTTCTGTGTGCCCCATCATCCTGCACACTTCCCTGTAATTAATGCCAGAGGGAAGTTCGATGGGCATCTCATTCTGGTCAAGATAGTTCAACTGTAAAACAGACCTGAGTAAACTCACTGAGAAACTTAAAGATCTGGTACCTCCCCTAAGAGTATAAGAAATTGATGAGGTTTCTTCATTATAAAATGCCGAGTACCAGAATTCACACAAATAGTCATGGTACATTCTCCTGGATTTAGGGTTAATGCACCATACAGAGGGCATGAGAGAAAGAAAGTATTCAATCTCCCAATTATAGAACGAGCAGGATGAACACTGGAAAGTTTGGCCATCCAGTTATTCATATTGATTCGAATGGCTTTTGCTTCAAGAGTAATATGTCTCGGTTTAGCAACATTATCAACCGGAGCATATTCGGCAGATAAAAGATTTTTGGGCGAGTTTGATTGTCTAGGTGCCATTTATGATTGATAGATGAAGATGAAATTGAATAAATTTAGGATTTATGAAGAAGAAATTAATGATTTGCAGTAAATATGAGAGATTTTATGATTGGGAAAAAGAATGAAGGAATGAAGAATTGAATGAAGGAATTTTAAGATTTGGGAGTAAATGTTCGAAGTAAATGCAATTGAAATTGAAAGTGGGTATTTATAGGAGAGACAATGTGGAACTCAAACGATTTATTTGAAATTATCAAATAAAGTTTTTGATCGGGTTCTGAGATCCGCATTAATTACATCACATCATACATAAATGCATGACGGTTTACAGCCCACAAACAGTAACAAGTTGTACTTTTTGAGTTCCCAAAGTAAAAAGACCATCATTACGTTGAAAAATATCCATGCCACGTAGGATTAAAATATCTTCAAAAAGGTTTGCTTATGTGGCACACACAAAGACCAAGTATTTAGAAAATATTATGACAAATTTCAGTGCATCTGGAGGTTGACTAGACACTCCAGTATCACTGGTGGATTAGTCCAGTGAACATGTACTGATGGTACACTGGAGGGACACTCAGTAAAGTACCAGTGAAAACCATTTTGAAAGACTGGTAACCTCAAACGTGCACGTCAACTAATACAGACAAATGAGAGGGACACATTTACAAGGAGACATAAGTCAACTCAAACACGCACTTCAACCTATCCAGTTACCAGTGAGAGGGACACATTTACAAAGCACCAGTAATATTTTCTGAAGAATTTATCCAGTGAGAAAATAAATTCCCCCTGAACTTAAAACACTTTTAATAGAAAAATATTTTTCAAGTCTTCCCTGGAATGTTGTTCCAGAAATCTAATAATGCAAAGATAGTACACAAAGGCGTTCAATATCTGAGCAGTCACCAGATTTAAGGATTTAACATTCCCAACTCACCAACAAGATATTCAAAAGTTTTGACATCCAGAGGTTTGGTAAAAATGTCAGCGAGTTGTTTGTCAGTGGAATAAAATGGAGTTCAATGTTGTTTTTCATAATATGATCACGAATAAAGTGATACCTGAGGTCAATGTGCTTCGTTCTGGAGTGCATGACTGGATTGTTTGAGATAGCAATGGCACTGGTATTATCACAAAAGATTGGAGTCTTTGAATATTTAATACCATAATCAAGCAACTGGTTCTTCATCCAGAGTATCTGAGCACAACAACTTGCTGCAGACACGTATTCAGCTTCAGCAGTGGACAATGAAACTGAAGTTTGCTTCTTACTGGTCCAGCTGACCAGTTTGCCACCTAGGAAATGACATCCACCAGTTGTGGATTTCCTATCTATCTTACAACCTGCATGATCTGAATCTGAATAACCCATTAGATCCATGCCTGAGCCTTTGGGATACCAAAGACCTAGACTGGGGACACATTTAAGGTACTTCAGTATGCGCTTTACAGCAAACATATGAGATTCCTTTGGATTAGACTGATATCTGGCACATAAACATGTTGAAAACATAATATCTGGTCTACTGGCAGTTAAATATATCAGTGAACCAACCATGCCTCTATAGACAGTGGTGTTCACTGGTTTACCATCTGGATCAGAGTCCAGTGTTAGTGGTGCAGAAATTGGAGTTGGTTTAGATGGTGAAGAGTTCATATCATATTTCTTTAAAAGATCTCTAACATATTTCTCCTGATTAATAAAAATGCCATCTTTGTTTTGTTTAATCTGGAGTCCAAGAAAATATGTTAATTCACCCATCATACTCATTTCATATTCAGTGGACATGATTTTTGAAAATTTCTTGCACATGTTTTCATCAGTAGACCCAAAAATAATATCATCAACATAAATTTGTACCATTAACAGATTACCTTTCTCATGAAGAATGAATAAGGTATTGTCAATTGCACCTCGTTTAAAACCATTTTTCAACAAATGTTTAGTCAGAGTATCATACCAGGCACGTGGGGCTTGTCTGAGGCCATATAGCGCTTTGTCCAGACGATATACCAATGTGGATGCTTTTCATCAACGAAACCTGGAGGTTGTCTGACATAAACTTCTTCTTCAAGCTTTCCATTCAAGAAAGCACTCTTTACATCCATCTGGTAGACCTTGAACTGATGATAAGCAGCGAATGCTAAGAATATTCTTATCGCTTCAAGTCTAGCCACTGGAGCAAATGATTCATCAAAGTCGACATCTAACTGGCAGTAGCCTTGTGCTACCAGTCTGGCCTTGTTTCTGATTACGTGGCCATCTTCATCTACTTTGTTTCTGAAGACCCATCTTGTTCCAATTGGTTCTTTCTTTCCAACTGGGAAAGGAACCAGATA
This sequence comes from Erigeron breviscapus, assembly GCA_034093135.1. Taxonomy (NCBI): domain Eukaryota; kingdom Viridiplantae; phylum Streptophyta; class Magnoliopsida; order Asterales; family Asteraceae; genus Erigeron; species Erigeron breviscapus. The sequence continues at coordinate 98,460,709 of CM067168.1, read as the reverse complement.
CCAGACCTTGTTCCTTTCAAACCGGTGAAGCTCTTCTTGCATAGCAGTCACCCAGCTTGGATCTTCCATAGCCTCGTCAATCTTCTTTGGTTCCATTAAAGATAGAAAACTAACGTATAAGCATTGATTACTGGAGGCTCTTCTGGTCTGAACTCCTCGACTGGAGTCACCTATGATCTGATCAATAGGATGAGCTTTTGTCCATCTGGAGTACTGACCAGGATTGTTACTGACAACAATATCAGTGCAAGAATTCAGTTGAGTCTCCTATGGAGTTGCTTCTGGAGGAGGATCTTGCCAGAAGGCTTGAAGTACTGGTTCAGTGTGAAATTCTTCACCAGAAGACATTTCTGGTAAATTCTCAACTGACACTGATACTGGAGAAGTAGTACGCACATCTGATCCAATATTAATTTCAGAGGGTAGTTTGAAAATAATAGAAGGATAGAATGGAGTACTACTGGAGAGTTTCTTTTTCTGAACAAGTTCCAGATCAGGATGACTGGAAACTGTGTCTTTTGAATCTTCATTTTGTCGTTTATAGGATCAGATTCACAAAAGACAATTGGAGTTACTGGGGGAGTGTCAAGGGCTGGCTTCTTGTTGATTGAGGCATTTGATTCATCAAATGTTACATGAATTGACTCATGGACCTTCTCCAGTCTCTTGTTGTAGACTCTGAAGGCCTTGCGAATGGCTGAATAGCCTAAGAAATACCCTTCATCAGCTTTGGCATCAAATTTGCCTAATTGACTGGAGTCATTCAGGATGTAAACTGGACATCCAAAAACGTGAAAATAACCAATATTTGGTTTTCTATTTCTTAAGACTTCATAGGCTGTCTTTTTGTGTCTTTTGATGTACACTGATCGATTCTGGGTGTGGCAAGCAGTTGCAATTGCTTCCGCCCAGAAACTGGTAGACAGACCAGATTCAGCAAGCATACTCCTGGCAGCTTCTATCAGCGTTCGATTCTTCCTTTCCACCACTCCATTTTGTTCTGGAGAGCGGGCTGAAGAGAAGTTCTGGGAGATGCCAGTGTCAGTACAGAATGACTCCAGAGTTGCATTCTGGAATTCTGGTCCATTGTCACTTCTTAACTGACACACTTTTCGACTGTACTTGAGCTCAATTTGCTTGATAAGACTGATGATTTCAGCAACAGCTTCACTTTTAGACCTCAGAAAGATCACCCAACAATATCTGGAGAATTCATCTACGATCACCAGGGTGTATCTTTTACCAGCACGAGTCTGAACGTTCACTGGACCAAAGAGGTCCATATGAAGCATATGAAGAGGTTCAAATATGCTGAAATTCTGTCTGGTCTTGAAACTGGTACGCTTTTGCTTACCCATCTCACATCCTGGACATGGTCTTTCCTTTTTGAAGGAAACTGAAGGTATCCCATCTGCAAGATGTTTTCTGGACAACTTATTAATATTCTTGAAATTTAAATGGGATAACCTTTTGTGCCATAACCAGTTTGTGTCTTCATCAGCTTGAGTATAGAAACATTGCTCTGAAGGAGAGCTTTCCATATCCATCACGTACACATTCCCTTTTCTGGAGCAATCAACACTACCTTCCAGTCCTTGTTGAATACGATACCCTGAGCAATATTGAATAAGACTTGATAGCCATCATCACACAGTTGGCTTACACTGATCAAGTTATATTTCAAACCATTCACAAATGCAACACGTCTGAACTTGACTTGTCCATTGTTCAGAACACCGTATCCCTCAGTCTTTCCACAACCATCATTTCCAAAAGTAATGGAGGGTCCATTAGAAATGGTGAACTCCTCCAGTAGGGTCTTACATCCGGTCATCGTCCTGCCAGCTGCACTGTCAAGATACCAGATATATTTCTTTCGATCGCCCTACACATACACCAAATATTGATCAGTTAGATTTGGGAACCCATCGACTGATGGGTTCACTGGACCCTCCCTTATAGGTCCCAGGGGCAATCTGGTTTAGTTCACTTTCTTCAACAGTGGTCTTAGTTGAAAAGACCACTGGGTTGATGATTTTGAAACCTTTTTCATTTTCTCAACTGGAGAAATAAATTTGTCTTTCTTAGCAAAAGGTTTTGTATTTTGTCTAGGGCCAGATGAAGTACCCTCAATAAAGTTTAATCTTGCATTAAAACTTTGTGATTGACGAGTCAGAATTTGAATCTGGCTCTCTATCCTGGACAAAATATTTTCTTCAGATGATACCTTAGCCTTTCCAGTCCTAGGCTTTGGTAAGGGATTGGTCTGAGGCAAAGGTCTATTCCGATAGGCCTTTTTAACTGGAGCAGTCATCTGGAGCTCTCCAGTCTTAACCTCTGGGATTGAACTGGGTAAAAATTGGTCTTGGGAGTTACAGGCTCATCATAAATAGTGGTGGGCCTGAACTCCTCTGGTAATCGATCGATTACTGGTATTAATGATGCTATATGAGTATTTCCATCTAAATATGCACGTTTTTGAGCAGGAAATTGTTTTAATACAGCATCATATGGCTTTTTGGTTTCTAGCCATGATTTTATTACCAGTTTTTCTTTCTCTAAAATGATCTCAAGATCTTGTTTTTCTTGAATCAATTGTTCAGTTACCAGAACCTGGCTTGAAATGCCAGTTCAATGTCTTGAAGTTCCTTTAATTTTGATTTTAAAGCATTTATTTCAGAAGAATCTGTTTCTAGAACCATTTACACAATCAGATCTAACAGTTTCTACAAAAATCAAATCAGAATTAAGAGCTTCAGCAATGTCCAATTTTAGTTCTTGGTCAGTTGCATTATCATAATCACTAACCTTCTTGATAACAATGTCCACCCATCGTCCAGATGTGACATCTTCCTTCACTAGGAGCTCTTCGTCTGCCAGAGCCATGTAACAGCAATCTCTTTCCTCTTCTTCATCAGCAGATGATTCATCAGAAGGAACCCACTTCTCTTCAGTTGTTGCAATCATGCACTTATTAATGGTTTCAATTTGTTGTGCCATGAGAGCAATTTGGGCCTTAAGCTTTTTATATTTCATTTTATAGCTATCATCAGGCTTATTATTTGAAGAGAATGGACCAGACTTGGATACAAACTGGTTGGACCTGCACTCTTTCATGAAATGACCCTTTTTGCCACACTTAAAGCATGTCAAATTGGTCTTGTCAGTGGAAGAACTGGATGCAAATTGTCCAGATGGCTATTTGCTCTTGCTTTGAAACGGTTAAACGTTTTAGCAATCATTGCAATAAGGTCATCATCTTCAGTTTCATCACAACAGTCTGGAGAGACTTGACTAGATTCTCCAGAATCCATGAGTTCAGACACCATCTTCTTCATAGAAAATACATTCTCAGAAGATATCAGTGCTGTACTTTGTGGTTCAGTATGACTAACCACATTAGGACTACTGAAGGCATGGTTATAGGCATCTTGTTCTGCCACCACTCTCTAAGCTTGATTTTCTTCAGTGTACCTGAAAGCTCCATAAAGAGTTGAGAGAGTGTGTGTGTGCAGAGTTTTTCCTTGTCGTAGGACTAGGATCATGTGAGACCATTTGGTGGGTAGAATGTCACAAAATTTCTCCAGAAGTATATCCTTGTCCTTCTCAACCCCAAGACCTCTCAATTGGTTTATGATACTCATAAATCTGGTGTAAGTACCAGTGAGAGACTCGTTAGGTTAAGCAAAAAATGACTCATACCTCTTGTTTAAGGAGACCTTTCTGGTGACAATGGTGTCATCTCCTCCATCATGTTGGTTTAAAAGTTCATCCCACATGGTTTTAGCACTAGGAAAAAGAACTAGTGTGGGAATTAGGGTTTCTGGAACGGCCCCGAGGATCATGTTTTTGAGAAGGGTGTCTAGATTCACCAATCTCCTCTCCTCTTCTGACCAAAGTTCCTCCCTCTTTTCCCTTCCTCTTCTAGATCCAGAAGGATCAAGAAGGGGATTGAGAGGTGATGTAGGCACATAAGGACCTTCGTTTAAAATTTTCATCATATTCCTCTCAATACCAGTGACATGCAAAACCATCCTAGCCTTCCACGTACCAAATTCATCACTGTTCCCACTGATTTAGGAACAGGATTATTTGAGTAGTGCACATGCACGTGTGGAGAAGCAGGAGTAGGAGGAGGAGGTGGATTAGTGTTATTAACAATTGGTGGTTCATTTTGATCATTAATATTTGCATTAGGATCGGGACCAAGACTAAAACCTTGTGTATTTTCTTGGTTAGCCATCAAGAAACAGATCTAGGCAATGTTTAGCCTTCTGCTCTGATACCAAATGTGAGTCCCTTAATTACGAGATGGTTAACCAGGAAAGTGTAAAATACAACAAGTCTAATAATCACTAGAATGGACTAGTATAACTTGTAAATAAATGCAAGAATATATAAACAAAGTAATACAAGACTTAAAGCAATAAACAAGTAAAGTGGAACATTGTGTATTTTTCAATGGTGTATTTTATTTATGATGTTAAATAAAATACAAGGTTGTTGCGGAATCAAGATAATACAATTAAGTATGTATCCTAACAACCTATGAGTTACAAATAATCTATATTTGTCAAATAACTCTTAGGATCGAGATACTTAAAGTTGTGAAGTATCCCTGTTTAAGATCGAGAGTATTTGGACAAATTCACTTTCATGCAAAGTGTATGCTTAAAAAGTATTTATGTCAAGGAAATGACTTTGTATTTATAGGCAACAAAATTCACCAGTGAATTTTGTGCCGTACAAATATGGTTGAATACATTTAATGATCCGACAAGAACATTAAATGTATTGGATAAGGAATAAGGATAAAGTCACATCAAGTGCAAGTGATCCTTTTATCCAACCACCTTAACACACGTATACTTTGGTAAAGAACAAGTGGATTGTTCTTTGGAAAGTGTGTAAAGGCATAAGTCAATCCTCGATATCAGTGTTCAGACTTGTAGGATCTAGAACACTGACAATCCTCCAGTGTACAGATCTGGTAAGACTTTCCAGTGGACTCCGCCATTTGTTAAGTATTCTTTCTTCAGACTTCAGTCTTTGACTTCAGTCAGAATGTCTTCAGTAGAGTAGATCTGGACTGGGGTGAAGTCCAGTAAGCTAATCTGGAGAATACTCCAGATTTCCTATACAAGTATTTGCTACTGGTCTTCCATTATTTCTGGACAAATCTTCAGAGGGACTCCAGATTCCAAGTCTGGAGTAGGTCCAGTAGAACACTTTCTGGACAGATCTTCAGTAAGGCTCCAGTAGTCGAGTCTGGAGCGAGTCCAGTAAATCTGGACTAAATCTGGACCTAACACTATATAAATAATATATTATGAAAACCTGATGTTCTTAGCATTGTCTTGAATACTTCAGTCTTTTGCTTAGAAACCCTTCCTTTGGATTGACTTCTCTGCAAATACACTGAAAAAGAATTTCGAGACAACAAAATTTTAATTGCTATACCCGAAACTCGATCTTCTGAAACTTCAGATTTGAAAGACAAACTTCAAACTCTCTGTATCGTCATAATAATCAACTAATGCACCATAGCTTGTTGTAGTTCTCCTCCTCAACGATAAATCCCTCCGAATTAAGCATATGCAATCTTCCTTCTTGGATATATTGCTCGAGTCCCTGCTCGCCTTGCATAACCGGCATGTAATAGAGAAGTAGAATTTCCAACAATCAATCCTGAACTAGTTGACTCCCATGAAAACCAGAAACTTTGAAACTTGAATCACAAACTTCAGGAACATGGAACCTATTTCAAAAGCAATCTAAATCATGTCTCGAAGTCTCAATGTGCTTCCTTGTGCTAATACCTGCACATACAAGCTTAAAACAAGATAAAAATAATAATGTTATTCTTCATTATTTCATCACTATTACATTTGATAGTAACGACTTAATCTAGAACTACATCTTCATTTTCTTCTCCAAATTTGTTATTCTTCACTATCATAAGTCATAAACATATGACATTATCTTAGTCTAGAACTACAAATCTTCAAGAACTTGAACCAAACTAAACCCTTATAATCGAGATTTTAAGGTTCAAAAAGTAAGAATCTTAAGATCCCTGTCTTATCATTCTACCGATATTTATCTAGAATCTTAAGAACCCTGTCTTATCATTCTACGGATACTTATCAAAAATATAGAATCTTAAGATCTCGGTCTTATCATTTTATGGATAACCTAAACTAAGGTCTTCCAACGCAAACTTATATAGATTCCGTTTCTAAAGTCACTTGTCTTTAACTCTGTAAAAACATCTAACTGAAACCTAATATCTTATACTTTTGCAAACGATATCTTAATCATGCAAAACTCCTTTTACCATATGGAATACTCCTATGATTGCCTCATCAAACTAGTATCCAACTTGGTTAAACTAGATAACAATTATAAATACTCCTATGATAGCCTCATCAAACTAGTATTTATCTTTGTTCAGTATAGATTTGCATGATCCAAATCTTGCTTCCGTGGTGAAATCTTGCTCAACAACCTACAAAAAAGAATATATGTCCGTTGTCCTGCACATCTCAACACGCACATCAAATCTTCTCAAAGTAAAATCATACAATCTGAAGAATTGAATAAAGTAGCAAGATAAAAATGAATATACTTAGCAATCTATTATTAGCCTAAATCACTTTAAGGTCAAATAATTCACTGCAAGCACTTTCAAATTATGCACATAACATATCAAAATTATTTAGAATCTCTGTTCCAAATCTTTTTGATTCAAAAATCTTTAAAAGATCAAATTCAAAATTATGAACAACTCTGTGTCCATTCTAATGAAAATTTTCTTTCTAAGATATAAAATGATTCTTTTAAAGATAAAATTCAAAACTATGAACATCTCTGTGTTCATTCTTAAGAAAATCTTCTTTCTAAGATATAAAATGATTCTTTTAAAGATAAAATTCAAAACTATGAACATCTCTGTGTTCATTCTTAAGAAAATCTTCTTTCTAAGATATAAAATGATTCTTTTAAAGATAAAATTCAAAACTATGAACATCTCTGTGTTCATTCTTAAGAAAATCTTCTTTTAAGAATCAATGCAAAGGCATTAACTCAATATCCCTTTATTGAAATCAACAACTCTGTGTTCTTTTCCTTAAACCCATATTCTGTTAATGTGACATACTTTCTTTTAGCTTTTGATCACAACACTATTGCTTAACTACCCTACTTGTTTATTCACTGTTCCATAAGAACGTAGTTGAGTCCTCTTGGAAACTAGATTCTATTCTGACTATATCTCTCGTGCAATAGGAACTTTTATTTAAACAATACAATACAGATAAAAATTTAAACATTTCACGAAAAACATAACACACACACACACATACACTAAACATAAACGAATAACATAGTTACAAGAGCTAAAGTTACTGCTGATTGGATCAGATTAGCATGTTACATAAGCCTACTAGCGAGAAATAATTCTCTTATTATTAGTTATGAACAGTGATCCAAAAACGATTACCAATATGTTTGTCCTCTTAAACACTCGGTACTTCCAGTCTCCTTTTTGGTTGTAACACTTTCGACATACCCTGGCCAAGGACAGTCACCATGCAACCCGAGTAGCCTAATATGTCACTTAATCATGTTTGCGAACTTATGTGCCCCATATTCAGATACACTCTCACAATCGACACAAGCACTAAAATTAAGACATTTGGTGAGTAAAGTGAGAAAGTCTTTAAGAATCAAGTCAGCGGTGACAGGTCGGTGATTCCTCACGCGCAAAGCGACTTGACTTGACTCACGTACGGAAATATACTCAACATTGCATAATGCCAAGTACTTGCATATTTGTGACATTATTTTAAGCACTTATTGTTGATGCATGTTGATGTGACAACAGCAACTTAGATTTGATTAGTCTTTTAGATTAAGACATTATGTTATTTTATGTCTTATTTATATATGTGTAATTGATAGATTATGGACTTCATGTTTTTGGTAATGATCGATTACATGTTTTGGTGTTATATATATGTTTATATATGATGTTTGTTATGTGTGTTATACAAGTACAAACATAATATATGTTAGGTTTCTTGTACATAAAGTACTTGGAAAATAACTAGGCATAGATGTTGATGGTATTAGTACTAACGAAGATAATCTTCGTTAGAAACAAACGAAGATAATCTTCGTTATATGGGCTGGACTGCTAAGTTCGTAAGAACAAAGCCCAGCAGGCCCAATATCAATCAGAAACATATATATATGAATGGAAACCCTAAATTGAGGTAATCCGTTCAACTCACACACCTCGACGACTAAGTTCGTTTCTAGCATATAGAAAACGAAGATAGACCACATACGGCTAATTATATACATATAATTAGCAATATATTCGATAACTAATCAAACTAGTTATCTCGTGAGGATTCCGCACTCACGACATAACAATAGACGATCTCGAGAGCGATCTGTAGCTATCGAGGGACTCACAAGTGGTATCAGAGCAATTCGATATCTTATCGAAGGTTCGAGATCGTTTGTTTGATTGTTATTCTCCCAAAAACCTCCCGAAACCCTTTCTGTCGTTAAGTTCGTTCGCTTTACGAACTTAGCAAAACGAAGTTTGAAAACGAATTTAACTTAAATTCGTTCTAAGTTCATCAAACGAAGATAGAAAACGAATTTATCTTCATTTTCGTTTTGAATCTTCATCAAACGAATTTAGTCTACGAACTTAAGCTATCTTCGTTCAGAACCTGTTCTTACGAAATTAACCTATTTTCGTTCCAACTCTTATCTTCGTTTGAACATTAATTTTCAAAAATGGCTTCCTCATCTTCAACCAACAATGTTGTTGCCCAATACCTCAATTCTCTCGTTTATCATGATCATCTTGTAGGACGTACTAATTCTCCACCAAAGTTAGTTTCATTAGCTGACTTCTGGGCGTGGAGAGGTCGATTTGAAGATTTTATTCAACGAGAAGACTTAAACATGTGGCTCATGATCACTGAAGGTTATGAGTGGCCCACTCTTACTGTGAATGGAGTTACTTCTACATACAAGGTGGGAGAATTAACAGGTGAAGAAAAGGCTAACTATGCTATTGAAGTAAAGACTCTTTCCACTCTTCGTATGTGCATTCCTCAAGAGTTGGTGCACCTGTTTCCTAAACAGGAATACAAGACTTCAAAGCAACTGTTCGATGCTATTGAAGCTCACTGTGAAGGTGATCCACTATTGAAGCAAAATAGAATTAAAATGCTCAAGAAACAATTTGACTGCTTCAATGCTACAAAGAATGAACAAGTTGAGATCTTATACTGAGATATCAACATCTTCTTGCTGAATTAGCTTACTTTGACCTTAAATACACTCCTACTGAGATAGTGGATAAATTCCTGGATGGTTTGCCGAAAGCTTACAAAGAGTTTCGTCATGGATTGCAAGAAAGAGCTGATTATGCATCTCTTCGTATAGATGGAGTTATATCCACTCTAAGAAACAGAGAAATGAAGGATAAGGCAAAGGATCTTCAAGACAACTTCACACAAGATCCATCTCTCTATCATGCCACTATGAAAAATCCAACAGCTGATGTTAATGCCTTCTTTTCTGGAGTTGGTAATACTGGTGAGACAGACAATCGTGGTCCACTGATGGATGGAGATGATTCTTCCGGATTCATGGCTACTGATGCTGGTAACAGGGGTAAAAAGGCTAATGAAGGTGCAAAGACTGGAAATATGAAGTTCGGTAACATTACATCCTCTTCTGCTGGTTACAAGTCCATGCCAATGAATATGAAATCAGCTGAGGGTAGGATGAATGTATTTGCTGCCATGTGTGCTGCACATGAAGCTTTTGTTGCGGGTAGAATCACAGATCCAGCACTCATTGATGAAGATTACGACCAGATAGATCCAGATGATGTTGAAGAAATGGATCTGAAATGGCAACTGGCCATGATCACCAGGAGAGTACAAAAGTTTATGCAAAGAACAGGCAGACAGCTTACTGGAGGTACTCAGGGCTTTGACAAGTCAAAGGTGAAGTGCTATAACTGCGAAGGTTTTGGACATTTTGCCAGAGAGTGTCAACGGCCTAAGAGAGAGGCCAATGTTACCCCTACACGTCAAGATAGAGGTGGTAATAGTCCGTTCAATCAAAATTCAACTAGAGCTCTTTTGTTGACTGTTGATCCTACTGCAAATGTCAACGGCAATGACAAGGCTATAGTAGCTGTTCAACCCGATGGTTCTTATGTTTGGAATCTTCCACATGATGAGACCAATAACGCTTATTTGGCTGAAATTCTTGATGATATGGCTCAAATAGTTGATTCTCCTGATGACTTCTTGGACACCACAGTTTACCACAGTGAAGAGCAATTGTATGAAAATACTAAAAGTTCGAAATTGGAATCTGTTGCTGCTGGTGTACATGATTCTGATTCCGAATCTGACGATGAGTTAGAAAATGTCAAGAACCTTGATGAAGTGAAAGCTACTGAAGAGGTGAAAGCTGCTGAGGTTAAAAATGATTCTGCTACAGAAAAGGTTGAAAAGACAATTGAAGAGCAGATGCAAGAGTTTGAGATTTGGCTGGCATGACTGTGGATGACTTTGTTGCTTACATGGCAGATTGCAAAGAGGCAGACCAACAGGTATCTTATTCTCTACATACTATTGTTCATGTTTGCAAAATTGCTAATCGAATGTTTGATGAAATTGAACAAAAGAATGAACAAATTAAGAAATTAGAATCTGCTGTCAATGCTGCTCATGATGAAAGAGATAAGTTAATTAAAAGGTCTATGTTAGTCCCAACTTGTTAGATGGTACTACTGAAGACACCTCTATGTCGATGGTGGAGTTACTTTGCAATATATGCACTGAACTGGAGACGACCAGTTGCAGTGTGTATATACCAAGTTCTAGATAGATTACTTATATAAATGACAATAAGTAAAGAACAATACAATAATACAAATAACTTGTAAGATAACTTGATGAGACAATATGTAGTTTTCAATGTGTAACTTATTTATTGATATTAAACAAATTACAAGGTTGATGCGGAACCAAGATAATACACGAATGTAAATATCCTAACAACCTATGAAATACAATTGATCTACACTCGGAATTTCTCAAGACAATCAAAACACTTAAAGTTGTGAAATGTTCCTTTTAGCGATTGAGA
>CM067168.1:98414084-98441600 GCA_034093135.1 Erigeron breviscapus | reverse complement strand
TTCACCAACAACAAGAAAAAGACAAAGCTTTTGATAATTTGTTAAATATTTTAAGGTATGAAGGCGATTTGTTGACAGTGACTGAAAGGGGGGTGTTAAATGCTTTGGAGGTAAGAGAAAGAGAACTTGCAAGTGAAAGAAGAGTTAATGCTTTAGAAGATCAAGTTCAAACTCAAAAAGCAGAGTATGATGCCAAGCTTGCAGCATTTGATTTATGTTTGTTAGCGCTGGAATCTTGCCGACCGGCCTCGGTTGCTTCTGTAACAACCCTACTTTTTAAATATCATATATGAGCTAGTTATGTTGCCTATGATCTCGCAAGCCATAGTTATACTTAAAGCTAGTAGATAATGCCCCTAAATTAGCAATCTAAAGCTATTGTTCAATTCTAAATATGAATTATAAAGTACCATTGAACAAAAATTTATTTATGATCGATCAGATTATCTAAACAATAATGTAAGTCTCACAAGTTGAGATAACTATCAAAAATCCTTACGAAGGTCCAACAACTTAATCATTTAGCTAATTAAAGTAAATTCGGTCACAAAAATAAAATCTCTACTTCAAAATATGTTATAAGTTCGTATGCGCATGAAAGCGTTTAAATCATAATAAGTATATATATATATATACATATACGCTTAAAATAAATACAAGTTTATAATCAAAGGCATATGTAACATATTAGAAACACAAAAATGTATACATACAAGCATATATACATGACATATATACATATGCACATATTAGAACAAACACTAACTTATAACTACAAACTAACACATTTAACCTTACAAAATATATACACACTTACACCTAAATTATATACACATTATATACAACATTTTTATAAAAAAAAAAAATACAAAACCCTTCCCCATGCCCTAAAGAGGCCGGCCCCCCTTTTACACCATACACATGCCCTTTTCAAACTTCACACTCTTCATTTCTCCCTTGAAACTCACACACACACTTACACTTCTTACACTCTTCTTTTCTCTCTCAAGAAAACTCTTCCTTTTCTCCTCCTTCTCTTCTTCTCTTTATTTCGGCCAAGACAAGAACAAGAACAAGGTAAGCTTAAATCAACATAAACATATATTAATAATAAGGGTTTTATGTTAGATTGATAAAGGGTTAATACAAGCAAGGTTCAAGGGTTGTTTGAGGCTTAGATTTAGGGTTATTTGAGGGTTCAAAGGCCACGAAAATCTGCCCAAAATCTTCATCCAAAACCAAGTTCAAGAGGGTATAATCTTCATCCTTTTTACTAGATCTAATCTCGTTTTTGTTTATATTCAAAGTTTTATCAAAAACTCATACTTTCTTCTTGTTTTCTTTGTAATATACACTTAATGAGGGCAAAGTTGATAGGATCTTTCTTTCCATGCTCATGCATGTCGAATCTAATAAGAAAGATCCAAGGATTCAACAAGTTTAAGACCCAAAAGGGTGGTTATAGATTCGTAGCTTTTAAAGTGACTTTCTTGTTGATAGATCTATATGTTTTTGTATATTTTTGAAGAGTATATTCTGAGATTTTTCATATAAAAGATGTTTTTGTATTGTTGAAAGTTAGATCTATAAAAGTTGATATTAAAAAGTGTTGATTCGAATGCATATATGCTAGATTTAAGAAAGTTGGATCTTTTGTTGGATTATGAGATGGATATGGACTTGTTATAAGTGAAAAATATGTTAATATGAATGTTAATATTCTGGAAAAATTGGTAAAATATCAAAGGTATAAAGATTGAATCAAAGCATGTTAAAATAAGCTAGAAATCACAAACCGAAAACGCAAAAATGCATTTTGAGCACACACATGCACCATAATCTTATGACCAAGAAAATATGATAAACCTACTGGAAAAATGTTGAAATAAAAGCACAAAACTCAGATCTATTGGTCCATGACAACAATAAGCTCAAAAATCACCTTTTCGGGTCAAATAATCACTAACCGAAAGCACTAAATTGCACATATCACACCACCACCACTCTCACGATTTTGGACACCAAAATATGATGAACTTTCTGGAAATAATGAAACAAGAATGAAAATCCATTTTGAAGCACTTTAATTGCTCAAGAATGAGGCTAAAATCACTATTTCGGTAAACGATTTTTAATTATAAAACCCTCAAAATGAGCAAGACACAAGAGAGGTTGAATTGATATGATTTTGTATGGATAAAAGTTGCCTAAAAGGCCTGAGATTTTTGGCCAAAATGTTTAGTGGTGATTTCTATGAATTTTCTTGAATTATTGAATTTAAATAGTAATTAAAAGACATAAAATCCATAAATAAATTATGTAAATCAAGAATGAAGTTAAATCAACTTAACCATTGATAAAAATAATTAAAACCTACTGGGGAAAAATAGTCAAAAGACAAGAGACATGTGTTACATAATTTTGAGATAAATAATTTAGTAAAAACAATTAATTAAGTATTATCATTAAAATAAATGGAAAATACACAAATAAAAGTATAAAACATGAAATTATAAATTAAAGAGCATCTATATCAGTAGATAATTCAAATGAAATTATTCATAATTTATAAAGGCAATTGTGACACTTAAAAGTATTTTTAAGGAATTATTTAGTAAATAAATCAATAAAGTGAATAAATAAGTAATTAAATATTATTAAATTAAATAAATAAATACAAACCAGAAAAATATACTTAAAATATTTATATTATGAGACCACTAATGTCAAATATTATTACTAAGCAAAGTGTGCAATGGAAATCATATAAATCCAAGCCAAACTACCGAAATTCCATTAAACGTACAAAAACGTATAATGAGAAAACGACTCTTACCACCAAATCTCTTATACCCAAACAATGAGAACATCATAATGCACTTAAATTCCATAATCTAATAACAACCAAAGATGGGCAAGTCTACTAGTATACATCTCATGATCTAGCTCACTAGTTCATGTCACGCGAACTTACGCCGCGATTATATACGTTATGGTTTAGGCTTGCTTGAGGCGCAACAAATCTAAACGAAGGAATCACGTTTGATCAGCCCCTATTCACTCTCTAATCAAGTGAGTCATAGCCCCCTTTCAAACTCTTTTATATGTTTACTTACGGGGTGAAAAGCATGAATAATTAAAATTGCTTTCTTATATGAAATGAAACTTTGAAGAATGATAACGATATGGGAATTATATTGTATGTTCAACATGTTATATGTTATATGATGAGCTTGAGTACTGTCAAACGGTGGTCCCATGTACACTACTATTAACTCATTTGAGGCCTGTAGTTAGAGGGTTGCGCAACTAGGACTTGTCCCCTCATCCACTATTATAGGTAACGGTGGGATGTTTGGTCTGCCTTGGTGGCCACCTTCATCGCCAGTCTGGCCTCGCGGTGCTCTAACTACTGTATATTTATGGGCGTCTCCATGGCACGACCCTTGGTTATCTTTATGCACGTGATTGACAGCATGTGCTTATCATTATCTTATCATTTGGGACATTATATATTGATTATTGGGACATAACCGGTCTTAGTAGTGGCTCAAGCATATACTCATCGAATTATGTCATGGTAGTCTTACCATTGACCCAGAGGTATTGATATTATATTATGGATGGAAATTGTGGATTGAACATACGGTTTGGGTATGGACAGTATGATGGAACTCTTGGAAATTTACGACTTATTCTTTCTTGAATTGGATTAAATATATGTGTGTTGTTAGCATAACCCTATGAACTCACTCAACTCTCGTAGTTGACACTTTTTCTCATGCTTTTCAGGTCTAGGGCAATAAGTTAGCTTTTGGACCGCTTCATGGATGATGTGTTTACTTGTTGTATGTGGACTAGTAACGCAAACATTTGATCTTTTGGTTATGAATTTGGTTATGTAATGATTATTAAACGTCAACTTGAACTTGTTACCTTTTTAATTTGAATGGCATTTGAAACTTTATGTTGATGTTTATTACTTAAATCTTTTGTACCATGTCGTTCTGTGGCATCTCGTGTTTCCGCTATAGTTGGGGTGTTACACTTCTAGACGGGATGATCCTGATTCCGATGATCACCCCGAGGGGGAGAACCAAGGAGAGGGTCAAACAAATATTGGAAATACTTCGGCAAGAGTTGATGTGAATGTTGAGGATGTGGTAATGAAAGAAAGATCTGAGGGTGGAAACCAAGATATCATTGAAGAAGATCAAACTGAGATTGAAAGAATTGCTGACATCAAAAGAAAATTTAATGAAGTGTTTGGAGTTGATACTGATGATGAAGAAGATGAAAATGTTGAGGTTAATGAAGAAGAAGGTTTTGTTACCGAAGATGAGATAGTTGTATATGCTGAAGGAGAAGCTGATATTGAGGCCATAAAAGATAATGTAATCTTGGATGAGCCAGAGATAGTTGAAACTCCAGTGAACGTAGAAGCTGTAGAGGAACCAGTGTTTGAAGAATTTGCAGATCTTGATTACTTTGAAACAGGTTCTTCAAGCAGAGTTGAAGTTGGAGAATCATATGTTCCTGCTAGCTCAACTCCACAGCATTATAATTTCAATGAATTTAATAGTTTTGATGATCTGAGAAAGACTCCAGAAGCAGCAGCACAGAATTTCAAGAAGTCTACTTTCAAACAAGTGTTGACTGAGGCAATCAGATCTGAAGAAGTTACTCCTGATTATTTTCCAACTGAATTGACTGAAGAACAATGGAAGTTTATTAATCGAGGGTACTTCTTAAGAGATAAAGAAAGAATGGTTGCTCTTGGTGTGAAACCCAAACAAGCTGCGATAAAATCTAGATTTCTGGAAGAAAGAGCATTTCCTATCTTCTGTGGTGCAACAAAAGTCACCAAGAATGAGAGACCAGAAATTGATTCGATGTATAAGTTTAAGGATGCAAACAAGTTGAAGAGTATAAAGAGCTTCTTAAACTTACAAAGCTATACAATCCTAAGCTTCTTGAAGAACAAGAAAGTACAGAATTTTGGTACTTGTCAGAGTAATTCTCATCAAAAGGATATACATTTCTATTCCCTGCTTTCATGTGAAAAGGGAAAATAACAAGATTTACAAATTCAGTGAAACCCAGTTCAAGCTTCTACCAGTTGATGACATTATCTTTCTTTACAACTACTTTCTAAATGCCGTACAAAGATATCATGAAGATATTGTTGCCTTTGATGCCGTCAAGAGATATATGTCAAGTTGCATCCAATTTGCATCATTGGAAGACTTTCAGATTGGATTTGAACTTGTTAAAAGAAAGATCAATGTACCCTATCCCGACCAAAGTCTTTATACTGAAGATATTGAGAAGCTAAGTATTGGTCATATCATTGAAAAACCTTCCTTTGGAGTTGTCTTTCTCAATAGCCGAAAGAAGAAGATTTTCATTCGTATGGATGATCTTGCTTCTTATTCTGATGGAACATTAGAATTTTGCAAGAATGTTTTGGTGTGCTTGAAAGAAGATGATCAAGATGAAAAGAAAAAGGAAGTATTTGATAAAGTGATCTCCAAGATTAATCAAAGACTCGAGTACAGAGACAGCATCAGAATGATGAGAGAAGCAAAGAATGTTAAGAAGTCTAAGTACGTCGTACGTCAAAGAGGAGGTTGTTGGATCAATACGAGCCAAGTCATCTTCCAGGTCCACAAAATATTCCACCAAGAAACTTTGAAGCAAATATGATTGTTCCTGACAACAAACCTGGAGGAGACAACTGGTTCTGGCATCCTAATAAAGAAAGACCAAATACAAGAGCTTGAAGACTGACAAAGACTGGATAGATTTTTGACAAATCACTACTAAGGGGGAGATTGTTAGAAATATATTTGTAGTAGTTGATTTGTTTATCTTTATGTACATTTGTACTTAGAATGTAAATGTCTAAGTATGGAAGGGGGCATAGTGTAAATAGACATATGTATATAAACCCCCTTCCACATATCAAATTGTAACCTTTTCACCCATAATACAATCTAATCTTTCCCTGCCATCTCTCAACAGTCTCTCTCTACTCTCTCTCTAAAACCGCCATTGATACACACACACTAACATACACATAAGCTCAAATTCTAATCTTTACAATGAATTGTTAGTAATAATCTTGAGCTTAATTATGATAACAATGGTGGATTTATGGATAGTGTGTGTAAAGTGTGTTTGTGTGTGAAATGGAGGTTGAAGATGAAGTTAGAGAGAGAAAGTAATTTAGAGAGAAGGATGTATGGAATTATGATTAAAAGTCTTTTTTTACAAGTAAGTGGTTAAGGGGTTTATATACATATCATCCTATTTATACTAAAACCCCTTCCACAATAACTAATTTACAATTTAACACCATTTTATAATTCTAACAATCTCCCCCTTGGTGTTGAATTGTAAATGTTGCATCGTCTTCGGTCTTTAAATAAACATGATGAGCCCATTTGTTGAAAATCTTCAATGTTGATTGGACTTTGAAGCTTTCTCATTGTCTTCAACGTCTTGTATCAACCTTGACTTTGAATCTTCTCAACAAACAAATATTCTTGACGATGACTTTCTAAAACTTGATCTTCTCTTGCAACTTTGAATACTTTGGAAGCATCTTTGAAATCTTTGTAACTTTTAAGCTTTCACAACTTGAACTTTTGAATGTTGATTTCAACTTGATGTTGCTTGGAGAAGTAACTTGAAGTTTTGAGTAGCATGCGGAAGCTTGGTTTTGACTTTGAATTCTTTGAATTCTTTTGGATGCGGAAGCTTGATTTAACTTTGAATTCTTTTGGCTTTGCGGAAGCTTGGTTTTGACTTTGAAATCTCTTGGCATTTTGGAAGCTTGGTTTTGGAATGCGGAAATTTGATTTGACTTTAAAACTTCAATTCTTGATCTAACTTGTCTCTGAATCAATAACCATCTAGGAGCACTTGATTCTTTGATCAATAAACATTTGCTCCCCCTCAATCAAACAACTATCTCGAAGCAAATTATTCAATAACAAATCTTTAATCTCTTGCTCCCCCTCGAACAAACAATCATTTCAGAGCATATTTAATGACTCATGAGTTTACTCTTGCTCCCCCTCAAATGAACAATCTTTGGATCTTAACAATCCAAGTATCTATCAAAAGAACAATCTTCATTCAATTTCAAACTTTTCTAATCATCAAACAAATGGTCAATTATTCAATAAATCTTTCAAATATCGACCATGTACATCATCTTGAATATACTCGATCTCGAATCAATCTTAGAACTTTCAACTTATCACGATAATTATTCACTCTCTTCACCTAAACTAACGATCCTTTGGACAACCAAACACTATGAATTATCCTCAATCATTTAATTCACTAACATCCTTTGACACAAAACACTTGAATTATCCTCAATCATTTAATCATTTCTCCCCCTTATGATGAATATGTGAAACATGTTCATCATACAATAATGATTGATAGCATAAACGGTAGATGACAACAATCAACAAGCACGCAAATTAACCCAACCCAATTCCCAATTCCCAATGAACCTATTGGTGAACTAGAATTTGAGGTTGCGTTGTTGGAAAAAGATTTTATAATGGTGTTTGTGTTCTTTGTGTTTGTGTGAAGAGAAATGAAATCCGGATAAAAATGATCCGTTGACACAACCAAAAATTGAAAGGATTAATGGTGTGGCCTAAAAATACGATTACTATTTTTAGGACTTCCCATTATCATCGAGAAATGCACAAAGCTTATCTCTAAATGGTTCGGTCTATGGCTTTTCAACCGATAGATTGCTTTAAAGAATGTAATTCATGGTCAGTGTCACAAAGGCGTTCAATAACCATGTCTTACTATCCTCAAAGACTTTTGGGTAAATAAATCCGAGGTCACATAGACTTCTCGTTTACTCAACAAATTCATAAATGAAAATGTGAGACCTACGTTCAACGTTGGAAAAGATGTTAGCATTGGTAGGATTTCCATTCGATCATCGTGGAATATCAAAATATGATATCACTACGAATGTTCCGGCAATATCACAAAGATATGCAATGTCACAAAGACATATAAAGACTCTATGTGTCCTAGTCAAATGAAAGAATATTTCAAGTACGCTCTAGACTCAATAGTGATCAAATGAAGTCGGGAACCGGAGTAAAGTGTCTCTCTTTTTCAATATCAACATCTTCCAAATGAAGAGTCGATAGAAATGTGAAAATCTCCGTGAGAATAAAACAAGCATTTGTTAAGAAATACTTGAGTGGTTAGGTAAAGATGTGCATTGCTTCACTGGGTCCATGAAGTCTTCTTCAATATCGAGAAATCAACAAATGAAATCCGATAGAAACGTGTTGACCCGGCTTTTTAAGAATTTTGGGGAGGGCTTTTATTTCTTTTAGCCCTTTCTCACATCATTTCACCGTAACCTCTCACTTTTCGACTACTCCCTCATGTCCTATTTGCACAAACATCATCACCACGCTCATAAACCCTCACAATCTAAAATTGAGAATATAACTCCGGGGTTAGATCTCATCGGCGATGATAAGATCATGGAGTATTTATGAGTGACCTAAACTCTCATGTGAAAATCTAACACCGAACTTCTTTGAATTTGATCGAAAATGGTTTGAAAATCTTCCAAAGTGTTTTAAAATGTAAAATGAGTTTAAACACTTGGAAGTTTTGGTTTTATAAACAAACTCCCCCTAAAATGTATGCATGATATAAACAAAGTTTTTGCATATAAAGGGTGAGTAAAAGTTTGAAAGTTGCTCACAAACATAAAAAAATGAGACTACGAAGACAGTACACAAAGGCGTTCGATGCCTTGCATCTCATCCTAATACTTTGTGAGAAACTAAAAGACAAAGTATATAAACAAAACGATGAAAAGAGAAAATCTTTTTGGATTTTTCAAAAATAAGAAAATAACAAATCTTTTTGGATTTTTCAAAAATAAGAAAATAAAAATCTTTTTGGATTTTTCAAAAATAAGAAAATAACAAATCTTTTTGGATTTTTCTAAAAGTAATGAAATTATAAACACGGTTTTGGAACGGGTTATACACTGATGTGTGCATAAGCCACTTATTCATCAAATCATTTGGAAATCACTTTTGGAACCCATTTGAAATTGGGTCCAATAGTTTTTGAATTCTTTAAAGTCCAAATGTACGTCTCATCGATTTGATGAATCGAAGTTGCATTCCACGGTGAACTAAAACCCGGTGGTTTAGTTGAAAAGAGTTTTCGTGGAAGCAACGGTGAAAAATCATTTGATTTCTTTGAAAAGCTTGCAATCTTGGGAGATTGATTTGAGAAATGATTTTTTGGAACAAAATCATTCACTTTTTGCACAACTGCTTTCACAGGTTTTGGTGCAAGATCAAAAAGTTCTGAAAATGAATATTTGAATGATTTTGACTCAATTGACTTATCTTTTGGAATCGGTTTCCATTTAGAATTAGTCAACTGAGATTTTGCTTGAGAAATGTGTGATGAATTATCCTCGAAGGATAGAAAAGATACTAAAGTAGTTGTTCCATCACAAATAGGTTTCTTAGAGTACTTCTTACCCTTTTGCAAGGAGTAATTAGTAAACTGAGAGACCTTTCTTTCAAAGGTTTTGAAGATTTACCCGTGTAAACCCTCTTTGGAACATCAACTTTTGGTTTGGATGAATTAGATTTTGGAGAACATTTTGACACCTCGGTCTTTGGAATCGTAGAATTACTCGATTGTTTCATAGGTTTCTCAAGCTTTGTGTCCAACACTTTTGATTTAAAAAATGCAATTCGGTTTTCAATCTTTTCAAGTTGTTTTGTAACCGAAGCATTTAAATCAGAGAAAGAAATTGTTGACACATCAGATTTTAATTTCGAAACAAGAGTATCTTTCTCAAAAAGTTTAGATTCCAAAGATGAAATGTAATCTTGTTGATCTTTGATAATTTTCGAAAATCTTTGTTCTTTGCTCACAAAAATTGTGGACTTATTTCGCAACTCAAGGTTAAGCTCAGAAATGTTTTGTTGCAAAACAAGTTCTTTTGATTGATAGTCCAAAACAATTTTATTGAGCTCTTTGGAAGAATTGTCCAACTCATTTGTTAATTTGAAAATCTTTGATTGCAAATAATCATTTTCTTTTTGAAGACTTTCCATGTTGAACAAAATGAGATCATTTGCAGATTTGAGCTCTTTATTCTCGGATTTGAGTTGGTCAATTTCAAGTCGAAAACTTTCCATAGTAGACAAATTGAGAGTATTATCAGACTTGAGATCTTTGTTCTCAGTTTTGATTCGGTCAGCTTCAGACAAACAGAGATTTTTAGCAGTGTTGAGCTCTTTGTTCTCAGATGTGAGATTCTTAATTTCAAGTTGAAACCTCTGGTGTTCTCTCACAAATGTTTTAAAAATATCCACATCGACTTTGTTTTCTTCAAAAACAACCACTGCACATTTATTATACTTGGTACACCAACAAATGTGATTGTCATGACGACGTATTTCTTCCCAACTTGGTTCTTCACCCTTTAAAAAATCTAACACCTTTGTAACAAACTCGTTCGAAAGTTGTATTGTCATTTTGACACAAAACTAGATGACAACTTAATGAAAGGCAATCCAAGACAAGAACTAAAATTTAGCCCAACAATTAAGAACCTAAAATTGAAACCTAATGAAAGCTAAGCCCAATTAATTCTTAATGCAAATTCTTGACCCAAAGAAATCTTTGAGTCCAAATTAAAACACTTAAGCCCAACAAAGAAAAGATTTAAGTCCAACAATCAAAACTAGTCCAAAACAAATTTAGATCCAAAAGAAATCACAGCCCAAAAACACTTAATCAATTAACTAATTTGACTAAATGGACTTTTTCTTGCAAGACACAAATACTTCTAAAAGGAATTATGGAAAGAAAAAATAACCAACTACCGAAAATAAAAAACTTTAAACAAAAACAAAAGAAATCTAAAATGTTGTCAATAGAAATTCAATATAGAGATTCACGTGATATAAGATTCCCTCTGAAACAATTTTATTTAATAATTAAAACAATGAAGAAACATGACAATTCAAAAGTCCATAGCATGCTTGTACTATTATCTCTGACAACATGTTTTCTCCTAGACACAAAATTATGAATATTCAACAATAAAGCATCTTGTGAATATAAAAGTCTTAACCCGTGACACACCCTGCAACACGTTATCAGTCAACAAATTACTTTAGACAACAAATTGATTTCTCTTGTACGACCACTTTTCTATTTCTCCAAAAAGAAGAGCTAAACTCTCATTCACCCTCAAAATACAATTTCTCTCTCTCTGGATTAGTTATCTTCAACACAAATATCACCACTTCTTCTTTATCACAAATTTCAAGTCTTTCTCATGTCAATCTTTTTCTTAAAAAATCCTTCTGTTATTTCTACTTCTTGCACACAACAGAATAAACACTCACAACAGAATGATTTACAAGTCAAGCGACCCAAGTCAACACAACAAACAACACAGTCAACAGTCAAGATTCAAGATGAAGAATGAAAGTGCTATTTGCCTTGGATGCCGAGCTCAGTGCTCGGCAAATGGGGTGTTCAAAACAAAGTTCTCAAAAAAAAATTAAGTTTTCACACAAAGGCTGGGAAAATGATAAAAATCAAGTAGGAAGAAGTTTTGTAAAATTTTGTGAAAATTTTGGTCTATTTGTACTGTTTGCCGAGATGTGAGCTCGGCAAATGGTTGAAATAAGAAATTTTCTGTTTGAATGGTTTGCAGAGGTATGAGCTCTGCAAATGGTGGTTTGGAAGGAAAATCGACTAAGTATTAAATTTTGCTATTTGTATTGATTGCCGAGCAGTGAGCTCGGCGGATAGTTGAAATGGGAAAAGTTTTGGCTATTTGTATTGATTGCCGAGCAGTGAGCTCGGCGGATAGAAGAAATAGAAAAATTGGTCGAAAAAATTTAAGTGTTTTTCAGTTGTATTGAATGCCGAGCAGTGAGCTCGGCAGTGTGTTGTTTTGGATGGTTGGTTGATTTGGCCGAGTGTGAGCTCGGCAAACACGAGTTTGGATGATCGGGTCGTGAAATTAGCTCGGCAAATGCAGATTTAGGAGGTCAGTTAACTCGGCAAATGGTGATTTTGTGACTTGGTGATCGGAAACTGGATATTTGAAGAACACGGCGGCCGGATAAATCAACAACCTTGCCGGAAAACTTAAAACCACAATTTCTCCTTTGATCCTTCGAATTGAACCTCAAAACTACCACCAAAATACTCACCAAAGAATCACGAACAAACCCTCAGTAATTAATTGCTCGAACAAGTCTCGCCGGAAAACATGTCAGATCGCCGGAAAACTCAACAGACATCAAACCTCAATCAATTGAAAAATTGAAAGTATCATCAAGCTCATAATTTCACCGTGAAAACAACTTGATGATTTGCAGCTTTAATCGATGAACAATGAAGATACAATCGAAGAAAGAAGATAGAAGAAAACTTTTTGTTTTTCTCTTTTTTTTCTGTTTTTCTCCTCTCTTTTTTTTATAAAAAAAATTGTAATCGATGTAAACTATGTTGATGCACACGTGATATGTACTGTAGCAGAACTTGAAAACTCAACTTGTTGACTTTTCCCCTTTTTTTTTATATATGAGTTTGCCGAGATAAATCATAAAAAATCAACAAATTGTGTAATTTTCGAACAGCAACTCAAACTTAATCACTAGATTTAGCAAATTGAAGACAAATCCACCTCTAATCAGTACTTAGAATCACTAATCAGCCTCAAATTCAACAGTAACGGAAATTTCAGAATCAAATTTAAGCTCAAATCGACGAAAATTTCGAACAAAATCTGTCGTAATCGTGATTACGGATCGCTCGGGTGAACCGATTTTGCTCTGATACCAATTGTTAGTAATAATCTTGAGCTTAATTATGATAACAATGGTGGAATTTTGGATAGTGTGTGTAAAGTGTGTTTGTGTGTGAAATGGAGGTTGAAGATGAAGTTAGAGAGAGAAAGTAATTTAGAGAGAAGGATGTATGGAATATGTTAAAGGCTTATTACAAGTAAGTGGTTAAGGGGTTTATATACATATCATCCTATTTATACTAAAACCCCTTTCACAATAACTAATTTACAATTTAACACCATTTTATAATTCTAACATTCTATGCATAATATCAAGTTCATTAATGACAATCACATTACAAAGACATATTACAATATAAGCCCAATCAATCTAGACTGCTATTGACATAGAGGCGTACTTACAAAAATCAAGATTAATTGATGATTTTATGTTTCGGTCACTGTTCACACGAAGAACACGAAGAACATGAAGTGCTTCGTGTTAAAGAATTAAATTTCGATTTTAATTTCTGGGCATTAAAATTCATAAAAATAAGTTCAAGATCATGTTAAAGTGGCTTTAAATTCATTTTGATCGTGATATGAATATGTTTTTGGATGCATTTTCTGGGTTTCGACGAACAGCTCGTGCTGACGTCACACGAAGAGGATTTTCACTCGTGCTGACGTCACCACGAAGCAGATCGTGAAACTTAGAAATTTTAATTTTTAATTTTTAACTTTTGTTTTTCTTTTCATTTTCGTTTGTTTTGTGCAGGTATGGCAGGACAAGGTGCTCGTGTCTTTGTTAAGGAGCATAATGCTGCGATTGACATCAGCATTACTCAGCAGGGATGCACGGAAGAGTTTCACAGTATCTTGCGCGCTCGCGTATTCGATTCGCTCTTACCGAGAACCCTCCTTTGATCATAAGCTATATTACGCAGTTCTGGAACTCAGCCAGACTAGTGCAGATGGGTGATCTGTGACAACCGTCACCTGGGCGTATTTTTTCGAGTTACTTTTCCGGTCATTTTAGTTCGTTTCGTTTATGTACGTTCCTAGTCTTTAAGACTTTATTAATGGAATAACTGAGTTTATGTTCTTTTCGAGCTTTGTGAGCATTTAGTCTTTGGAAGGATTGTGCGTGGACTTAAGAATCGAAGGAATACTAGTTGTCTTGTAGAAATGTCAATTTAAGTAATGTACTTTAAAAGTTAATAATTAAAGTTTTGATTATCAAAAATGGTCGTGTTTATAGTCGTTGGATAGCTATTAAAAAGTTACAAATGATTATGTCGACAAAATGAATTAACGGGTCTCGAGTCTTCTTGAATTGTCGGGTCAAACGAAGTCTTGTAGGGTCTAAGTGATGGTCAAACTCGGTCAAAGGGAATGGGAGCATCAAAACCCTAGCCTACACACCCCATTCTCTCTCATTTCTCACAAACCCTTTCTCCCTCGTCTCTTTCTCTCCCAGTTGTCCTCCCCCCCTCTCTCTCACTAGAATTCTTAAGTTCAAAGACATTTGGTGTTAAACTCAAAGGATTTTTAAGTTCAAAAACGACCTTGGACTATTTTAACATCAAACAGATTAAGTTCAAAGAAAATCCTAAGTTCAAAGGAATTCTTAACATCAAAGGATTTTTAAACTCAAAGAAGACTTTAAGTTCAAAGGATTTAAGGTCAAGAGAAATTTTAAGTCGACATTCTTATTTAACCTCAAAGACATTTAACCTCAAAGCTTAACATCAATAAGATTAAGTTCAATGGAATTAAGTCAAAAAATTTCAGGTCAATGAAATTTAAAGTCAATTGAATTTAAAGTCAAAGAAAAATTAAGTTTAATAGTCAATGACTTTTCAAATGTTTCAAGTACAACGTAGTTATATATATATATATATATATAACACGATATTATACAAGACATAATGGCATTTCTTAAGACACTATATATATAGATATATATATATATATATATATATATATATATATATATATATATATATATATATATATATATATATATATATATATATATATATATATATATATATATATATATATATATATATATATATATATATATATATATATATATATATATATATATATATATATATATATATATATATATATATATATATATATATATATATATATATATATATATATATATATATATATATATATATATATATATATATATATATATATATATATATATATATATATATATATATATATATATATATATATATATATATATATATATATATATATATATATATATATATATATATATATATATATATATATATATATATATATATATATATATATATATATATATATATATATATATATATATATATATATATATATATATATATATATATATATATATATATATATATATATATATATATATATATATATATATATATATATATATATATATATATATATATATATATATATATATATATATATATATATATATATATATATATATATATATATATATATATATATATATATATATATATATATATATATATATATATATATATATATATATATATATATATATATATATATATATATATATATATATATATATATATATATATATATATATATATATATATATATATATATATATATATATATATATATATATATATATATATATATATATATATATATATATATATATATATATATATATATATATATATATATATATATATATATATATATATATATATATATATATATATATATATATATATATATATATATATATATATATATATATATATATATATATATATATATATATATATATATATATATATATATATATATATATATATATATATATATATATATATATATATATATATATATATATATATATATATATATATATATATATATATATATATATATATATATATATATATATATATATATATATATATATATATATATATATATATATATATATATATATATATATATATATATATATATATATATATATATATATATATATATATATATATATATATATATATATATATATATATATATATATATATATATATATATATATATATATATATATATATATATATATATATATATATATATATATATATATATATATATATATATATATATATATGTGTTGATGTACTTGACTGTTCGTGTTGTTATTGATTGATTCTAGGGTGCTTGTGCTTGTGCTGCTTTCAGGTGAGTTTCGTAGCCCCTCTTTTTACAAGTTTTGGGGTGAAAAGTATACTTATTTTTCAAACAGCTTTGTCGATTTCTGTTTATGTTCAATATTGACTAGTGTGGGAATTAGGGTTTCTGGAACAGCCCCGAGGATCATATTTTTTAAAATAGTATCAATATTAACAAGTCTTTTGTCCTCTTCTGACCAGTGTTCCTCCCTCTTTTCCCTTCCAGATCTAGATCCAGTAGGATGAAGAAGTGGATTGAGAGGAGATCTAGGAATATAAGGACCTTCATTTAAAATTTTTATCATATTCCTCTCAATGCCAGTAATGTGAAGTATCATCCTAGCTTTCCACGTACCGAATTCATCACTGTTCCCACTAAATTTGGGAACAGGAGTGTTCGAATAGTGCACATGCACATGTGGAGAAGCAGAAGTAGGAGGAGGTGGTGGAGGATTGTTATTAATAATGGGTGGGTCATTTTGTTCATTATTAATAATTGGTGGATCATTGAGATTTTCTTGTGTATTCTCTGGGTTGGCCATCAAGAATAACGGATCTAGGCAAGTATATTAGCCTTCCGCTCTGATACCAAATGTAAGTCCCCTCACTCGATGGTTTAACCCACAAGAGTAGAATAACAAGTCAAGTATGCACTAGATTGGACTAGTATTGCTTTAAATATAAATGCAAGAATATAAATAAAGCAATAAAGACTTATGCAATAAACAAGTATGTAAATGGTGGAACACAAATGTAATTTTCAAGTGTATTTTATTTATTGATGTTAAACAAAATACAAAGTTGTTGCGGAACCTAGATAATACAAAAGTAAGTATCTAAACAACCTATGAATTACAAGTGATCTATAGTTGCTAAATAAACTCCTTGATCGAGATACTTAAAGTTGTGAAGAATAACTGTTAAGATCGAGAGTATTTAAGCAAATTCACCAAATTGCAAAAAAATGAATTTGAATGAGAGAAATGACTTAGTATTTATAGGCAAAAAGAATTAATATTTAATTCTTTTTGTCGTACAAATATGGTTGCATGCATTTAAGGAAACTACTTTAGTTCCTTAAATGCATTGGTTAAAGTATAAGGATAAAGTCACATTGATGTGACTTGTCAACCTTTTAACCAACCACCTTTACACACGTATTGTACTTTTATCAATGGACAAGTGGGTTGTCCGTGTAAAAGTGTGTAAAGGCATAAAGTCAATTCCTCGTAATCAGTGTTCAGACTTGTAAGGTCTAGAACACTGTCAAGGTCTCCAGTCGGGAGATCTGGTAAGACTGTCAGTGGGCTCCACTGCTTGTCAGTCTTCTTTCTTCAAACTTCAGTCTTTGACTTCAGTGAGAATGTCTTCAGTAGAATCGATCTTGACTGGAGTGAAGTCCAGTGAACTAATCTGGAGGATTCCAGATTTCCTGTACAAGTAAATAGCTCACTGGTCTTCACATAATTTCTGGACAAATCTTCAGAGGGCTCTAGTCTTTAAGTCTGGAGTGAGTCCAGTGAGACTGGACCTAACAGGGTCATCAACACTGCTTCCATAAAGATTAGACTTGTAGAAATTGATTTTTAACCCCAAAACAAGAAAAAAGACTCTCATAAGTCTAGTGATACACTCCACATTGGATTTAGATCAAGCAACAAAACGTCATGGTTTCATGTTAGGTCCAGATTTACTGGACTCGCTCCAGACTCGACTACTGGAGCCTTACTGAAGATCTGTCCAGAAACGTGTTCTGCTGGACCTACTCCAGACTTGGAAACTGGAGTCCCTCTGAAGATTTGTCCAGAAATAATGGAAGACCAGTGAGCAAATACTTGTATAGGAATCTGGAGTATTCTCCAGATTATCTCACTGGACTTCACCCCAGTCAGATCTACTCTACTGAAGACGTTCTCACTGAAGTCAAAGACTGAAGTAAGAATAAAGAAGACTGACAAATGGCGGAGTCCACTGGAAGTCTTACCAGATCTGAACACTGGAGGATTGTCTGTGTTCTAGACCTTACAAGTCTGAACACTGATATCGAGGATTTGACTTTAAGCCTTTACACACTTTCAAAGAACAACCCACTTGTTCTTTACCAAAGTATACGTGTGTTAAGGTGGTTGGATAAAAGGATACACTTGCACTTGATGTGACTTTATCCTTATTCCTTATCCAATACATTTAATGTTCTTGTCGGATCATTAAATGTATGCAACCATATTTGTACGGCTCAAAATTCACTGGTGAATTTTGTTGCCTATAAATACAAAGTCATTTCTTTGAGAAAATCACTTTTTAGCAAATTGGTGAACTGTTTAAATACTCTCGATCTAAACAGTTATACTTCACAACTCTAAGTATATCGATCAAAGGAGTTTATTTAGCAAGTATAGATCACTTGTAATTCAAAGATTGTTTAGATACTTACATACGTGTAATATCTAGGTTCCGCAACGATCTTGTATTTTGTTTATACATCAATAAAGAAAATACACTTGAAAACTACATTTGTGTTCCACCATTTATTTACTTGTTTAAATATTGCTTAAGTCATTTATTACTTTGTTTATATTCTTGCATATTTATATTGAAGTAATACTAGTCCTATTCTAGTTCATACTTGTGTTTTTTTTTTTTTTTTTTTTTTTTTTTTTTTTTTTTTTTTTTTTTTTTTTTTTTTTTTTTTTTTTTTTTTTTTTTTTTTTTTTTTTTTTTTTTTTTTTTTTTTTTTTTTTTTTTTTTTTTTTTTTTTTTTTTTTTTTTTTTTTTTTTTTTTTTTTTTTTTTTTTTTTTTTTTTTTTTTTTTTTTTTTTTTTTTTTTTTTTTTTTTTTTTTTTTTTTTTTTTTTTTTTTTTTTTTTTTTTTTTTTTTTTTTTTTTTTTTTTTTTTTTTTTTTTTTTTTTTTTTTTTTTTTTTTTTTTTTTTTTTTTTTTTTTTTTTTTTTTTTTTTTTTTTTTTTTTTTTTTTTTTTTTTTTTTTTTTTTTTTTTTTTTTTTTTTTTTTTTTTTTTTTTTTTTTTTTTTTTTTTTTTTTTTTTTTTTTTTTTTTTTTTTTTTTTTTTTTTTTTTTTTTTTTTTTTTTTTTTTTTTTTTTTTTTTTTTTTTTTTTTTTTTTTTTTTTTTTTTTTTTTTTTTTTTTTTTTTTTTTTTTTTTTTTTTTTTTTTTTTTTTTTTTTTTTTTTTTTTTTTTTTTTTTTTTTTTTTTTTTTTTTAATTTTTTGTTTTTATTTTTATAAAAATCCTACAAAACTTGTTACAATTTAAAGAAAATAGTCAAAATAAATTTAAAAAAATTAAAAAAATTTTAAAAAAAAATTTTAAAAAAATTTTAAAAAAATTTTAAAAAAATTTTAAAAAAATTTTAAAAAAATTTTAAAAAAATTTTAAAAAAATTTTAAAAAAATTTTAAAAAAATTTTAAAAAAATTTTAAAAAAATTTTAAAAAAATTTTAAAAAAATTTTAAAAAAATTTTAAAAAAATTTTAAAAAAATTTTAAAAAAATTTTAAAAAAATTTTAAAAAAATTTTAAAAAAATTTTAAAAAAATTTTAAAAAAATTTTAAAAAAATTTTAAAAAAATTTTAAAAAAATTTTAAAAAAATTTTAAAAAAATTTTAAAAAAATTTTAAAAAAATTTTAAAAAAATTTTAAAAAAATTTTAAAAAAATTTTAAAAAAATTTTAAAAAAATTTTAAAAAAATTTTAAAAAAATTTTAAAAAAATTTTAAAAAAATTTTAAAAAAATTTTAAAAAAATTTTAAAAAAATTTTAAAAAAATTTTAAAAAAATTTTAAAAAAATTTTAAAAAAATTTTAAAAAAATTTTAAAAAAATTTTAAAAAAATTTTAAAAAAATTTTAAAAAAATTTTAAAAAAATTTTAAAAAAATTTTAAAAAAATTTTAAAAAAATTTTAAAAAAATTTTAAAAAAATTTTAAAAAAATTTTAAAAAAATTTTAAAAAAATTTTAAAAAAATTTTAAAAAAATTTTAAAAAAATTTTAAAAAAATTTTAAAAAAATTTTAAAAAAATTTTAAAAAAATTTTAAAAAAATTTTAAAAAAATTTTAAAAAAATTTTAAAAAAATTTTAAAAAAATTTTAAAAAAATTTTAAAAAAATTTTAAAAAAATTTTAAAAAAATTTTAAAAAAATTTTAAAAAAATTTTAAAAAAATTTTAAAAAAATTTTAAAAAAATTTTAAAAAAATTTTAAAAAAATTTTAAAAAAATTTTAAAAAAATTTTAAAAAAATTTTAAAAAAATTTTAAAAAAATTTTAAAAAAATTTTAAAAAAATTTTAAAAAAATTTTAAAAAAATTTTAAAAAAATTTTAAAAAAATTTTAAAAAAATTTTAAAAAAATTTTAAAAAAATTTTAAAAAAATTTTAAAAAAATTTTAAAAAAATTTTAAAAAAATTTTAAAAAAATTTTAAAAAAATTTTAAAAAAATTTTAAAAAAATTTTAAAAAAATTTTAAAAAAATTTTAAAAAAATTTTAAAAAAATTTTAAAAAAATTTTAAAAAAATTTTAAAAAAATTTTAAAAAAATTTTAAAAAAATTTTAAAAAAATTTTAAAAAAATTTTAAAAAAATTTTAAAAAAATTTTAAAAAAATTTTAAAAAAATTTTAAAAAAATTTTAAAAAAATTTTAAAAAAATTTTAAAAAAATTTTAAAAAAATTTTAAAAAAATTTTAAAAAAATTTTAAAAAAATTTTAAAAAAATTTTAAAAAAATTTTAAAAAAATTTTAAAAAAATTTTAAAAAAATTTTAAAAAAATTTTAAAAAAATTTTAAAAAAATTTTAAAAAAATTTTAAAAAAATTTTAAAAAAATTTTAAAAAAATTTTAAAAAAATTTTAAAAAAATTTTAAAAAAATTTTAAAAAAATTTTAAAAAAATTTTAAAAAAATTTTAAAAAAATTTTAAAAAAATTTTAAAAAAATTTTAAAAAAATTTTAAAAAAATTTTAAAAAAATTTTAAAAAAATTTTAAAAAAATTTTAAAAAAATTTTAAAAAAATTTTAAAAAAATTTTAAAAAAATTTTAAAAAAATTTTAAAAAAATTTTAAAAAAATTTTAAAAAAATTTTAAAAAAATTTTAAAAAAATTTTAAAAAAATTTTAAAAAAATTTTAAAAAAATTTTAAAAAAATTTTAAAAAAATTTTAAAAAAATTTTAAAAAAATTTTAAAAAAATTTTAAAAAAATTTTAAAAAAATTTTAAAAAAATTTTAAAAAAATTTTAAAAAAATTTTAAAAAAATTTTAAAAAAATTTTAAAAAAATTTTAAAAAAATTTTAAAAAAATTTTAAAAAAATTTTAAAAAAATTTTAAAAAAATTTAAAAAAATTTTAAAAAAATTTAAAAAAATTCAGATTAAAAAAATTTTAAAAAAATTTTAAAACAAACAAAAAAAAACATTTTTAGAATTTTATTATTTTCTTATTTGTGATATTATATATATATATATATACTGTTGTGAAATAGGAAAGAAGAAAAAAAGATTTCGAACTCATGGCGGAGAAGAAATATGGCAGCGGGGAATGGACGGAGAAGAAAGGCCTTTAGCCCCTGAAATTCTTATATATTTACAAAGTTTATATTTAGTTTTGAAAATTCATTCTTTGAATCCTTATTTTCTAATATAAACCATATGGTATTGAAATGTGTATTATGTTGTATTGTTATTTTAATCATTCTTTTAATGTAAAAGAAATAAGAAATAATAAAATATTAAGAATAGGTGAAGAATAGGGTTATAAGGAGATGATGTTCTTGGAGAGAGAAAAGCTGACGTGCAAAAGAATAATAGGGAAAGAAGTGGGGGTTATAAGGAGAGGCTAATTATATATATCTATTAGTAAGTTTGGCCCCCCTCACAACTTCTACTATTCATTTGCTGACATCATGCCGATGTCAGCGTTTTTGTTTTTTCCCCTATCTTTAACGATCGTTATTTGTTGTCCAAAAAAGGTTGCAAACTAGGTCCTTTTCTCTAACGAGCGTCCACGGCCGTTAACTTCTGTTTGGGTATCTAACGTTTTCTGTAACCGCCGTTAAAGTATATTGTATTTGTGTCAAATTAATATTGTCTAACGGTCTTCCAATTTAACTAACGATCGTCATTTGTTATTTTCAGCTCTAACCGCCGTTAGAGTATATTGTATTTGTGTCAAATTAATATTGTCTAACGGTCTTCCAATTTAACTAACGATCGTCATTTGTTATTTTCAGCTCTAACCGCCGTTAGAGTATATTGTATTTGTGTCAAATTAATATTGTCTAACGGTCTTCCAATTTAACAAACGATCGTTAGTTGTTATTTTGAGCTGTAACCGCCGTTAGAGTGTATTGTATTTGTGCCAAATTAATATTGTCTAACTGTGATGCCTACATGAGTTATATGCCACTTGCAAACCTTAATGCTTAAATTTATTTTGCATTGTTTAATGCTAATGTTTATCTATTTTTTTTACTTAAATTATTTCGTTTTAAAACTTAAAAATTTGCTGTAATAGAAACTACAGATATGTTAACTAATGTTACACTTTTTGTAACTATCATCAAACATTGCTTATATTTTAACGAAGTCTATTTACAATATGTTAACCCAACCGAAGTGACGTTGATTTCCGATTTCAATGTCAGCTCCAGGTTTTGGGCGGCCCATCTGGTTAGTTCAGCTATCACTGCTATTTGAAGTCTAAGATGGGCGATAAAAATGTACCAACACGTTTTTCCACTATCAACAGCTTATTTTCCCTTAAAATAAACGGTCAATTCGTACATATATATACATACAGTTCCTATATCTATACAAATCACCTTCAAATAAGTTAAGTTTATAGAAGATGACGAAGATAGAAGTGAGATCAAGAGCTCCGGGAAAGATAATACTGGCCGGAGAACATGCGGTTGTTCATGGATCAGCCGCCGTGGCTGCTTCAATTGGCATATATACATCTGTATCTATACGTTTACATTCACAACTTTCTTCTTCTGGTAACTTTTTTTTTACACACCCATCAAGTAAATTTAACTTTTTTACTGTGCCCACTATGTGTTTGATCAAATGTTTTAAAAAGTTTTTAGTATTTTTGTTAGTTATCCATTTTGTAACTGACCCATTTATCAGTTGTATTTTTTTTTTTTTTTTTTTTTTTTTTTTTTTTTTTTTTTTTTTTTTTTTTTTTTTTTTTTTTTTTTTTTTTTTTTTTTTTTTTTTTTTTTTTTTTTTTTTTTTTTTTTTTTTTTTTTTTTTTTTTTTTTTTTTTTTTTTTTTTTTTTTTTTTTTTTTTTTTTTTTTTTTTTTTTTTTTTTTTTTTTTTTTTTTTTTTTTTTTTTTTTTTTTTTTTTTTTTTTTTTTTTTTTTTTTTTTTTTTTTTTTTTTTTTTTTTTTTTTTTTTTTTTTTTTTTTTTTTTTTTTTTTTTTTTTTTTTTTTTTTTTTTTTTTTTTTTTTTTTTTTTTTTTTTTTTTTTTTTTTTTTTTTTTTTTTTTTTTTTTTTTTTTTTTTTTTTTTTTTTTTTTTTTTTTTTTTTTTTTTTTTTTTTTTTTTTTTTTTTTTTTTTTTTTTTTTTTTTTTTTTTTTTTTTTTTTTTTTTTTTTTTTTTTTTTTTTTTTTTTTTTTTTTTTTTTTTTTTTTTTTTTTTTTTTTTTTTTTTTTTTTTTTTTTTTTTTTTTTTTTTTTTTTTTTTTTTTTTTTTTTTTTTTTTTTTTTTTTTTTTTTTTTTTTTTTTTTTTTTTTTTTTTTTTTTTTTTTTTTTTTTTTTTTTTTTTTTTTTTTTTTTTTTTTTTTTTTTTTTTTTTTTTTTTTTTTTTTTTTTTTTTTTTTTTTTTTTTTTTTTTTTTTTTTTTTTTTTTTTTTTTTTTTTTTTTTTTTTTTTTTTTTTTTTTTTTTTTTTTTTTTTTTTTTTTTTTTTTTTTTTTTTTTTTTTTTTTTTTTTTTTTTTTTTTTTTTTTTTTTTTTTTTTTTTTTTTTTTTTTTTTTTTTTTTTTTTTTTTTTTTTTTTTTTTTTTTTTTTTTTTTTTTTTTTTTTTTTTTTTTTTTTTTTTTTTTTTTTTTTTTTTTTTTTTTTTTTTTTTTTTTTTTTTTTTTTTTTTTTTTTTTTTTTTTTTTTTTTTTTTTTTTTTTTTTTTTTTTTTTTTTTTTTTTTTTTTTTTTTTTTTTTTTTTTTTTTTTTTTTTTTTTTTTTTTTTTTTTTTTTTTTTTTTTTTTTTTTTTTTTTTTTTTTTTTTTTTTTTTTTTTTTTTTTTTTTTTTTTTTTTTTTTTTTTTTTTTTTTTTTTTTTTTTTTTTTTTTTTTTTTTTTTTTTTTTTTTTTTTTTTTTTTTTTTTTTTTTTTTTTTTTTTTTTTTTTTTTTTTTTTTTTTTTTTTTTTTTTTTTTTTTTTTTTTTTTTTTTTTTTTTTTTTTTTTTTTTTTTTTTTTTTTTTTTTTTTTTTTTTTTTTTTTTTTTTTTTTTTTTTTTTTTTTTATGTTTGATTTTGAGCTTGATTTGCAATTACAAGTCGTGATTGGCTCAAAAGTCCAAAAGGCTTATCAAACATGAGCTAAATGCAAATAAGCCAAAATAAGCTAAGCCGTAACCCCCTTAGAATGTGCAAATTGTGTTTGAAGATGCTATATGTTATAAGCACTTGAAAATGGAAGAAACACCCTTTAGATGTTCAAGATTTATTAGTCTTCAAATCTGATTTCAATATATGGAAGTTATAAAACAATGACTGGTACCCAAGTAAAAGATACCGGCGCTTACAAGAGAGACTTAAACAACCTTGATAACAATAACTAATACATATTGCAAACAACCAAATTATGCAAACATCCAAATGGAAACCTCTTGGTAGTTGGTAGCTGTTTTCTATATACCCATTGGAAGTCACAAAAGTTCCGGGATGTGGATACACTATATTAATAAGTAGATTCAGGATCTTTTAGAACAAATATAAAGCTGATGAAAGTGTGTGGCATTTCTTAGATTTGAGCATCTGATTCTAGTGGTACATATTGATAGATAAATACGTCTGAGTTGTGGAGTAATGTGTCCTGCCCTTTCCGTGCACGCTTTCCTATCATCTAAGCTTCTGATAACATCTCTTCATTTAACAGAAAACAGAGCTTGATATTTTTCTCCTATAAGATGCTTAGGGGGTAAATTGTTTATGTCTTGGCTAACAGATTGAGGTACAATTGGGCAAAGTTGATGGTACTATGACTAACAGGTTGTTGCAAGGTAAAATGGAGGTGAATAAGGCTAACAAAATATTAAATTTGCAAACGTAGCTTGAACAAAAGTAGAAAAAGCTATTAGTTTTCCTTTGGAACTGGACTCATGAACAATATCCTTTCTACTTATGTAATTTAAATAAATGGTCTTTTTAACTAGTATGGGCCACTGCCAAATTTAGTCAATTACAAAGAAATAAAATAGGTCCAGAGTGGTCTACATTATTGTATTAAAAGTCTAAAATGGACTAGAAGTTAACATTTTTGTTTATGCATAAAGTGAAAACACTTGTCCAATATCAACAGCTACCATAACTTCTACTAAGTTAAACAATCATTATCATTATGAAATCATGTATTTATTACAAAAATGTAAACCCCTCCCTGTATATATACACACTCTCAATTATAAGTTTATAACACTCCGGAAAAAAGTAGTTGCTGGTGAGAGCTAGCCCTATGTCCAAATTTTATAATCTGATTCGCATTAACCATTTCTTAATATATACTTTTTAATTTTTATTCCACCTCGTAACAAAAGATGTTATAAACAAAGTGTTGTGGTTACCTTCATCTGCAAGTTTGATCTATATATGCAAGCCATTATAACAATGAATATATCAGCAAATTTTGATAACATGGACAAACAAAGCTTATAAAATCCCTTGGAAATAGCAAACAATTTAATCTCGGAATATGAGCTTATATATGAAACTCTTGTTGGATTAGTGTGTACGTCATAACACAAAACTATACTACCGCTTACACACGAGCCTACGGGGTCACACACAATGAACATTTAGATACCCGGATATATGTATATTATATACATATATATAATCACCAAAATAGATGGAGATAAGATTGACTTTTATCAATTAACTAGTTGAGTTAATTAGCAATATTTATTTAATTAATCTATATGATTTATTAATTATTTAAATATAGATTTAAATATTCATATATGATATGATGCATGAATATAAAAAGGAAGAGAGTAAACAATTGTCTTCTTGTTTTGATTTCTCTTTTGGCCGACTACTACAAAAAGGATGGCTACGTGATGAAAAGGATTGGGCAGCTTTCTTTTTAATATAATATGTGTGTATGATTCACACTACATAATAGAAAGGATTCGGCAGCTATTTAATAATCCATTCGGACTAAAACAAAAGGATACTTTCTTAAAGGACATTGTTTTATGAGTTTCAAATATCGATCTTCCGTTCCTACAAAATTAAGTTCTTTAGTTTTTGGTTGGGAGGATTAAAAAGACCAAGCTAGGAGTTTGGTAGTTTTGATCTAGGTGATTAAGGTCTAGCAGCCTTCGGGTATTGTTTGAAGTGTTCGTGTGGATCAACTGTAGAGATATTCAGTTTTCAGATGTTTTTCAAGGAGATGTCGAGACCCAATTCGCTTCAAAATGCAAAATCAAAGATGGGGACGACTCGGACAGTAGGGATGAAGTTCAAGATCCTGAGGCACCGGATGACGGGACAAAGCTACCGCAAGCATCTGAAGATCCAGGAAGTTTTCTTATTCCTTGCACTATTAATAATGAATATTTTTCGTGTGCATTAGCTGATTTAGGGTCAAGTATTAATGTTATACCTACTGTGATTTATGAGAAACTTACCCTTTGTTTGCTAAAACCCGTTAACATGAGTATTCGGTTAGCCGATCAGACTTACCGAAAACCCAAGGGGATTGTCGAACGAGTCCATGTCAGGGTTAAGGATTTAGATTTTTGGACTGAGTTTGTTGTGCTTGATTCAGTAAGTGAAGTAGTGACACCCTAATCTTAGGCCGACCATTTTTGCATGCTGCGGATGCTACCATCCATGTGCTTAAACGTGAAATATCGTTGTCTGATGGTCAAAATAGGATTAGAGTGTCTGATTTAGAAGAAGAGGATGAGTTGATTAGAGGAGAATGTCTTAGGATGGAAGTAATAGATGATGACCAAAACCCTAATGGACAGTTAGATACGCCAATAAGTGAGGAAACCATAGAGACTAAGCCCAAGAGAAAAATCCGTTATGAAAGTTTTATGGAATTGAAAGAACTAAAGGAGAAAGTAGATGAACAGTTAAGAAATGGCCGAGAAGTAGCAAATAGGATTAGGAGGATCTTAGGAAATATTAAGTGGGAAGAGCGTGTAGCCGACCTAGAAAGAGAA
>CM067168.1:98365950-98413084 GCA_034093135.1 Erigeron breviscapus | reverse complement strand
ACCAATATTGAACAGAACTTGATAGCCATCATCACACAGTTGACTGACACTGATCAGGTTATATTTCAAACCATTCACATATGCAACTCGTCTGAATTTAACTTGTCCATTGTTCAGAACACCATACCCCTCAGTTTTTCCACAACCATCATTTCCAAAAGTAATGGAGGGTCCATCAGAAATTATGAACTCCTCCAACAGGGTCTTACATCCGGTCATTGTCCTGCCAGCTGCACTGTCAAGATATCATGTATGTTTCTTTCGATCGCCCTGCATATCCACCAGATATATTAGTTAGATTTGGGAACCCATCGACTGATGGGTTCACTGGATCCTCCCTTATGGATCCCTGGGGGTATCTGGTTGAGTTCACTTTCTTCAACAGTAGTTTTAGTTGAGAATACTACTGGAGTTGATAGTTTAGAAACCTTTTTCTTTTTCTCAATTGAAGGAACATTTTTATCTTTCTTAGAAAAAGGTTTGGAATTTTGTTTAGGGCCAGATGAAGTACCCTCAAAGTTGTTCAGTCTTGCATTACAGCTTTAAACTTGACGAGCCAGTAGTTGAAACTGGCTCTCCAACCTTAACAAAATTGTTTCTTCAGATGACACCTGAGCCTTTCCAGATGACTGGACCTTAGGCTTAGGAAGGGAACTGTTCTTTTTCTTTTGAACCTGGGGTTCTTTAGAAGCAGTCTGAGGCAAAGGTTTCTTTTGATTGACCTTTTTAACTGGAGCAGTCATCTGGGATGCTCCAGTCTTAACCTCTGGAAGTTGAGCTGGGATAATACAAGTTTTTGGGGTAGAAGGTTCATCATAAATGGTACTTGGTTTAACCTCCTCTGGTAACCGGTCAATAACTGGTATTAATGCTGCAACATGAGTATTTCCATCCAGATATGCACGTTTTTGGGATGGAAATTGGTTTATTCCAGCATCATATGGCTTTCTTGTTTCTAGCCATGATTTAATGACCTGTTTTTCTTTTTGCAAAATTATTTCAAGGTCATGTTTTTCCTGGACCAGTTGTTCAGTTACCAAAACTTGTGCTTGAAAAGCTAGCTCAATATCCTGGAGCTCTTTTAATTTTGATTGTAAATTGAAAGTTCAGTGAAATCTGTTTCAAAACCTTTTGACATGTCAGATCTAACAGTTTCAACAAAAATCAAATCAGCATTAAGAGCTTCAGCAATGTCCAATTTTAATTCTTGGTCAGTCTCAAGATCATATTCACTAACCTTTTTGATCACTATGTCCACCCATCTTCCAGATGTGACATCTTCCTTCACCAGATGCTCTTGGTCTGCCAGAGCCATAACAACAATCTCTTTCCTCTTCTTCATCAACTGATGAATCATCAGAGGGAACCCATGCTTTTCAGTGGTTGCAATCATGCATTTATTATTTTCTATTTGTTGAGACATGAGAGCAATTTGAGCCTTAAGCTTTTTGTACTTGGACTTATAGCTATCATCAGGCTTGTTATAAGAAACAAATGGACCAGACTGAGAGACAAACTGACTGGACTTGCACTCCTTCATGAAATGACCTTTTCTGCCACATTTAAAGCATGTCAGATTGGTCTTGTCAGTAGAGGAACTGGGTGCATGTTGTCCAGTGGGCCTATTTGCTCTTGCTTTAAAACGATTAAACGTTTTAGCAATCATTGCAACCAGGTCATCACTGTCAGTTTCATCACAGTCTGGAAGATATCATTAGTGACTCCAGAATCCATTAGTTCAGACATCATCTTCTTCATAGAAAATACATTCTCGGAAGATATTAATGCAGCACAAGGTGGTTCAGTATTACTGACCAATGTGGAACTACTGGAAGCATGATTTAAAGCATCTTTTTTAGCCTCAATCCTCTGGGCTTGATTCTCTTCAGTGAATCTGAAGGCTCCATACAATGTTGACAGAGTATGGGAGTGCAAGGTTTTACCTTGTCTCAAGACCAGAATCATGTAAGACCATTTAGTGGGAAGAATATCACAAAATTTCTCCAAAAGTATATCCTTGTCTTTCTCAACCCCCAGTTCTCTTAACTGGTTTATAATGCTCATAAATCTGGTGTAAGTACCAGTTAGAGACTCATTGGGGAGAGCAAAAAATGACTCATACTTTTTGTTTAGGGAGACCTTTCTGGTAACAACAGTGTTATCACCTCCTTCATACTGGTTCACCAGTTCATCCCACATGGATTTAGCACTGGGATAGAGAACTAGTGTGGGAATTAGGGTTTCTGGAATAGCCCCGAGGATCATGTTTTTAAGGATGGTATCAAGATTTACCAGTCTCCTCTCCTCTTCAGACCAGTGTTCCTCCCTCTTTTCCCTTCCAGATCTAGATCCAGTTGGATTAAGAAGTGGTTGAAAGGAGATTTAGGAATATAAGGACCTTCATTTAAATTTTAATCATATTCCTCTCAATGCCAATAACATGTAAAATCATCCTAGCTTTCCACGTCCCAAATTCATCACTGTTCCCACTGAATTTAGGAACATGATTGTTTGAGTAGTGCACATGCACATGTGGAGAAGCAGGAGTAGGAGGAGGTGGGGGATTATTGTTAATAACAGGTGTTTCATTTTGATCATTTTGAATAGGATCAGGACCAAGAGTGAAACCTCCTTGTGTATTTTCTGGGGTGGCCATCAAGAATGCAGATCTAGGCAAGTTTGTTAGCCTTCTGCTCTGATACCAATTGTAAAGTCCCTCACACGATGGTTTAACCCACGAGGGTAAAATAACAAGTCAAGTATGCACTAGATTGGACTAGTATTACTTTAAATATAAATGCAAGAATATAAATAAAGTAATAAAGACTTAAAGCAATATTTAAGCAAGTAAATAAATGGTGGAACACAAATGTAATTTTCAAGTGTATTTTATTTATTGATGTTAAACAAAATACAAGATTGTTTCGGAACCTAGATATTACAAGTATGTAACTATCTAAACAATCTTTGAATTACAAGTGATCTATACTTGCTAAATAATCTCCTTGGATCGATATACTTAAAGTTGTGAAGTATAACTATTATGATCGAGAGTATTTTAGCAAGTTCACCAAATTGCAAAAAAGTAATTTGTACGAGGTATGTGACTTGGTATTTATAGGCAAATAAATTCAACAGTGAATTTATTATGCCGTACAAATATGGTTGCATGCATTTAAGGCAACAACTTTAATTCCTTAAATGCATTGGTTAAAGTACAAGGATAAAGTCATATTGATGTGACTTGTCATCCTTTTAACCAACCACCTTTACACACGTATTGTACTTTTATCAATAGACAAATGGATTGTCCGTGTAAAAGCATGTAAAGGCATAAAGTCAATTCCTCGTAATCAGTGTTCAGACTTGTAAGGTCTAGAACACTAATAAAGCTCCAGTCAGGAGATCTGGTAAGACTGTCAGTGGGCTCCACTGCTTGTCAGTCTTCTTTCTTCAAACTTCAGTCTTTGACTTCAGTGAGAATGTTTTCAGTAGGATCGATCTGGGTGGAGTGAAGTCCAGTAAGCTGAAATCTGGTGACTCCAGATTTCCTATACAAGTGAGATGCTTACTGCGTCTATTATTTCTGGACAAATCTTCAGTGACGCTCCAGTCTTCAAGTCTGGAGTGGGTCAGTAAATCTGGACCTAACAAATCTCTCCTAAGTTTAGTCCTTAAACGGACTACAGTGGATTGAACTAAAACTTCAATCCTAGGTTGAAGGGATCACCTTCTCGAACGTCGAGGTTAACACTAACACCTCATTTTCGCCCGGGTAGCACGTCATAAAAAATTCCTGGTTGTGGGTAGACCCTCATGGTTGGGAATTTTCAAAGGGTTGTTGATTTTTCAATCAACTCAACTGGTTTTGACGATCAAACAGTCATCAAAAAGAATAGGGATAGTCTCTCTATTATTCACAACCGATTACCAAATGAATTAAATGAATTATCCTTTTTAGTAACTTTTGTATTTGAACAGGGAATAAAGATTAAGAAAATCGTCGCGAAGATTTATTTGAGGATTCTCAAGGTTAGATAAGATATTGCAAAGGTATGGAATAAATAAAGTTCTATTTCAAATAGCCTTCAAAAACAAATTAGCATAACAAATTAAAACTAGAATTAAGCATAGGTGATGGTGGTTTTTATTTATGCTTTTAAATTTATAAATGTTGTACAAGTAATTATCCTAAAACACACACCTACGGGCAAAGAACCCGATCAGATGTAGTATAGTTTAGTGATAAGAACAGGATCGTTCGCAGGACGCGTTGCTTTACCTAATCTAGTAATATGTGTAATTCTAGCGGTTGTGGGGTTGTCACGATTTCCTATTAAACTAATTAAAATACTGAAAAGTAAATAGAAGCCGCAACTGCTTATTCAGCGAGAGGCTTAGTCTGAAAATAGTTTGAAAAAGCAAATAACAGTAATTAAATTAAAATACTTGTTTGGCATCTCCGATCTCATGGTACGACCAAATACTATCCTACCCATTTGCTAGTCTGTTGGAAACTTAATCACGGCTCAGATTCACTTTGCCTAATTAACTAGTGTTGTCGCTAGACTCACACTACCCTATAAACAAATTCTCGTTAGATTCATTGTTTAAGCATTAATGACCTAAAGTTCGTGTTACTAATTCATCTTTTAGTTACCCGGCTCTTAAGCCATGACCAGATAATAATTATCTCTGGTGACCACAGTGCTCGTTTCCAAGTCAAAGGATCACGTCTGACATTGTTAAGCATCATGTTCTATTCATCCTAATTACTATGGTTCTGGATCCCTCGGTTACAAGTGAATCACCTTTTACATCTAGTTAAAGACCGACTAGTGTTTTCCATCCTTATGTATTAATCCTAGTGTATGATTATAGACCAATCATCAGAATTAAATCAATACATGCAGATATAGAACCGATAATAATATGAAGAACTAGTAAAACATGGATCTACGATAAACTGTAAAACACACTCCAACAGATCTAACAAATAAAGTAAAATAAATAAACGTCTACATGATCA
Organism: Erigeron breviscapus; assembly: GCA_034093135.1. Taxonomy (NCBI): domain Eukaryota; kingdom Viridiplantae; phylum Streptophyta; class Magnoliopsida; order Asterales; family Asteraceae; genus Erigeron; species Erigeron breviscapus. The sequence goes on along the minus strand of CM067168.1, from coordinate 98,408,055 downwards.
CATCGATCCAAACAAGTATTCAACCTACTAGCCTGACATTATTAAAGGAATAACAAAGTCTGAAAAGATGAAAGACATTGTTTACCAACTGAAAGTAAAGTAAAAGAGTAGATCTAGGTTGAGGATGAAGATCGGAAGGTGTTAGAAGCTCCAAAACCTCCTTGGAATATGCAAAGTCGACCTAGGGTTGAATATGGGCGGCTAGGGTTGCTGAATCGGCTCTCTCTTAGGGTTTTGAGGGTTACTTCGACTTAAATAGGAGCTGAAGTCGGTTTCTGGTCTGGGCCACCCAGCGGCGCTGGATGGGCTCCCAACGGCGCTGGGTATGGGCCAGCGGCGCTGGCAGCTCCTGCTGCTGTTCTCGTATTCTTCGTTCGGCTCCCGAATCACCTCCTTGTGTCTTGTAACTTCATAGGCCTTCATCTTGAGTTACTTGATGCCATTTACCCTCACTCGCATCTTCCGTGAACCTGCGTAAACATACGACTCATTAAGTACCGATAGTTCCGGAATATTAACTCATTTAAGACATAGAAATGAGGCCTTTCGATAGGGGTTTTTATCACAAAATGGACGCTCATCATATACCCCCACACTTAAGTCTTTGCTTGTCCTCAAGCAAACAGTCCAAGAAAATAAAACAATGATGAGCGGACAGCTTAAGTGTTAAAGTTATTCTACTTCATTAAAACATTTGAAAGATTAGTCATGCAAAATGATTTGAGAAAGCTTTAAACAAAATCAGTAAGCTATAGCTAGAGGCAAGATAATTGGTCAATCAAAACTAAAAGCTAACTTTTTATTCGTGTTAATACCTCTAAAACAGTTCTATACTTCCACATGTCTTACAGCTCAATCTTACTTCTTTCTGCTGACTAGTTAAGCACTTAATTAAGGTTTGTATAGCAATCAGAACTACTAGCTACTAGCAAGGCATTCATATTCATTCGTTTGTGTACTTGTGAGTCACTACTTAGACATACTCTCACACTACAGTCATGCTCACTAGCTAAACACTAAAGCGGTTATACGATATTATCATCTTTAATAGTTGAGACAGCGGTGACAGGTCGGTGGTTCCCCACTCGCAAAGCGACATAACTCAACTAATGGTTAGAGTTTATACCTTACATCAAGACAGCGGTGACAGGTCGGTGGTTCCCTACGCGCAAAGCGACATAACTTGATGCGTATAGATTTTACTCGTTATTAGTTCTTTGAACTCTTTTTATTTAATCTACTGATTGCCTTTCTTAAGATTACTACATTATTCATGCAATAGACATTATCAGAGATCCCAGATGACTCATACTCCTACTCCGCATGCAACTAGTTCACATTAAATAGTGTAAGAATTAAGGCGAACCATACATCTAAACTAGTTCCTACACAAGCACGTATTGTTAGAAATATATATGTAGTAGTTGATTTGTATCTTTTGTACTTACAATGTAAATATCTAAGTATGGAAGGGGGCATATTGTAATATGTGTATAGGTATATAAACCCCCTCCATAATGCAAAATGTAACCTTTCACCCATTTTATGCTAACTAATCTTTCCCTGCAACACACACTTTCTCTCTCTAACTTCTCTCACTAAAACCGCCATTGTTACACACATAAACACACACATAAGCTCGAATTCTATTCTTAACAATTGGTATCAGAGCACAATCAGAGTTGCTGAACGATCCACAAGCTTAATACAAGCTTAATTTGTGCTTAATTTCAGAATTTGACTTATTTTCTGAAAGGTTCATTTGCCGAGATCACTGTTTGAGTGATTTCTGCAAATTAAGTGTGTGTTTGTTCGAATTTTGTTCACCGATCGATTTATAATCAGTATATCATCCTTCGTTATCAATTTCAGAAGTTAATTTCATCATTTGAACTGTTTTTGCTCGAGCTCGGCAAATCGCATGTTCGAGTGGGTTTGAATTCTAGTTGAAATTAGCATCTAATTTGTTCAAGGATTTGTGCGCATTGTTTTCCTGATCATTTTGATATAAAATACGAGCTTTAATTCGCAAAAATGAAGGAGAAATTGAAGATTTACAGTCTTCTCTGCATTTGAGGGTCTGGCTGAACGAAGAAGACGAACAGTAACCGACTATTTTGTCACGTAGTGATTACTCGTGTTTGCAGAGGTCGTTGGCTTGGTTTGATCTTACTTGTACTATTTGCAGAGCTCACTGCTCGGCAAATACGTATTTCAAGAAATTTGGTTAAGGCTTGATCTTACTTGTTCTATTTGCAGAGCTAATTGCTCGGCAAATAGTTATTTCAAGAAAATTTGTTAAGTATTGGTGCTAATTGTTCTATTTGCAGAGCTCTTTGCTCGGCAAATAGTTGTTCTTCCAAGAATTTTTGATTTGAGACTGGTGCTACTTGTATTGTTTGCAGAGGTTTAAGCTCGCAAACAAGTGTTTTTGAGATTTAAGCTCGGCATTCAGTTGAAATTGGTTGTTGACCAGTGTACTTGGGTTGTGACTTGGCTACTTACACTATTTGCAGAGGATTAAGCTCGGCATTTAGTTGTTTTTGAAATTCTCAAATCAAAAGTTTCAAGAAAATCAATTCAAAACCATTTTTCATCAATATTCTTCAAGTGGGAAGAAAATAAAATTTTCAAATTTCTACTTGTTCTATTTGCAGAGGTCTAAGCTCTGCATCTAGTTAAAATAGAAAAATTTTCAATTCACTTGGTTCTGAAGGAAGACCTCATGTCTTGTTTAGAGGTTCTTATCCTCAATGGAAGAAAATGTTTCTGAACTGGATAGACAGACAGAAGAATGGAAAACTTTTGAGGAAATCATACAAAGATGGTCCTGAAATTCCAAAGAACCCTGTTAATGGAGAAGCTTTACCTGAAGAGAGTTGGAATGCAGAACAGAAAAATAGAGTTGAGGCTGATCAAAGTGCAATTGCCTATCTTTACCAAGCACTTCCTGATGACATTTATTGCAATGTGGACTCCTATGAAACAGGAAAAGACATATGGGATGAAGTGGAGAAGCAGATGGAAGGATCTGATGTATCAAACACCATCAGGTTGTCGACTGTTCTGAACATGTATGAAACATTCAAACAACAAAAAGGTGAACCATTGAATGAGGTATACATCAGATTCTGCAATGTCATCAATGAGCTTAGAAAGAATGATGTGAAGAGAACCAATATGGAACTGAACATCAATTCATCAAAAATCTGGAAGAGGAATGGCAAGTGTATGGAACCCAACTCAACCAACAATCAGACTTTGGGAAACTCACCATTCACACCTTGTATGAAAAATTGAAGCTGAATGTTGAGGATGTTCAGAGGATCCAAAAGAAGAAAGAAGAAAGTTCTCATTCCGATCCATTAGCCTTGGTAGCTGAGAAGAAGACTTCAAAAGTGTCAGACAAAGCTTTGTTGAGTATGACACTGATTCTGATACAAGTGAAATGAGTGATTGTGATCTTGATGAGAAACAAAAAGAGATGTACAAAGAACTCGCTTATTTCACAAAGGCTTTCAAGAAGAAATTCTTCAAGAAGAAACCAACAAATAATCAACTTAGGACTTCCTCAGTCTCTTCGTATGCAAAAAATGCGAATGCTCCTAAGTTTGATCAGAAGAAAGATTTTGTTGGTGGTGAGAAGAAGTATGACAATCAGAAGAAGTTTGAGAAGAAAGTCATGGAGAAAAGGAATGAAGACAAGAAATGCTACAACTGTGGTCTTACTGGACATTTTGCCATCAATTGCACTAAACCTCGACAAAAGAACTCCGAGTACTATAAGTACAAACTTTTTCTAGCAAGACAAGAGGAAAGTGGAATTGCTCTTCTCGCTGAGGATGACAAGTGGTTACATCTTTCTGATGAGGAGACAGACGAACTTGCAGCAAATGTGTGCTTCATGACGAAGATCAAGAATCAAAGGAGTTGGATGATGTTGAGGAAAGTTCTTCAGAGGATGATCAGGTACTAACTCTTCCCAAATCAGTGTTAAAACACTATATGGATATGAGTGAAACAGCAACAAAAGATTGCATGGAGTTGAGTAAAAAGAATTTAAAATTAAAGAAAGATTTGGAAGACAAAGAAAAGGTTTTTCAAAGTAAATTTGATTTGCTTCAAAAGGAATTTGAGAATTTGAAATCTGAAAAAGCAGCAGTCACTTTTACTCCAAACTCTAAACTGCATCTTGAACAACAAGAACTTGAGACCAAAGTTCTTGAACTGAGCAAGACCGTCAGACAACTTCAAGTCGAAAAGACCAATGAGATGTTTCGAGCAAATGCATTGGCTGAGGACATTGAGTCTTTAAATGTGAAATTGAAAGAATCTATCCCTGGTTTGACGGAATTTGAAAACAAAATTTCTGACCTAAAATATGAGTGTTGTATAAAAGATTCTCTTAAACAAAAACTTGATAAAGAAAATGATGAGCTTAAAGCTGAAATCAAGTCTTATCAAGACAAGTTGTATAAGATTAATCATTCATATCAACAAATCTTTTTGAATAGGCCAAGAAATTCAGAATCAATATTCACTTCAGGGTTAGGTTATGTCAATCCAAATCATTTGCTCAAAGCACAAGAGAAGTCCCATCATTATATAAGGAATCTTATTTGAGATGTGGGATGACTGACCAGTTTGTGAGACCGAATGATATGATTTTGAGGCTGATGATTTTCTAAAGAAGGGTGCAAAAGTCTATTTTAACTATGAGTTAATGGATGAGTCATATGATTTTTTCAGTCACCCTGCACATAAAATTGAAAAAGAAAATGATGAAAAGGAAAATCATGAGGCTGTAATTCCTGAAATTCTTGAGTGTTTTAAAGAAAAACCTTTAGAAGAAACTATTCCAATTCCAAAAGCTGAAAACTTGAGACCTTATGTTCCACAAAAAGTTTTGGAAAAGGTAATAGAGGATCTGCAAAAGTCTCTTGATGAAAAGCAATCTTTGATAGACAATCTGAAGACTCAAAATCACTTTATCATTGACCAACCCAAGTTAGATTCCAAAGTTTGTGATCAATCTGGATGTTCTGTGATTTCTATGTGTGAAATTGTAAATGCTTCTGTGCAAACTGAAAAAGAATCACAGATCTTTGATATGTGCAAACTTGATTTTGACCGAAAGTTTTCTGAATCATTTGAAAAAATCAATGAGAAGATTTTATCCATGAAAAAGAAAACCAATGTGTTTGAAGAGAATCATCAAATTCATGTTCAAAATGTGAATGTAGAAAAGAAATTGTTCATGATGTTGATGATTATTTCTTCCCGATTGCTTCTGAAACTGAGTCTTTTACCAAGTTTTCTGAGGGAACTCAATCATACTTGAATGAAATTGATGCTTTCAAACAAAAGTTTGAAAAAGAAAGAGAACAGAGGTTAAATGTGCTAAAGGAACTTAATGATCTAAAAGTTGAATTCCAATTTCAGAAAATAGCACTTCAATTTTTAAAAGAAAAAGCATCAATTCCAATCAAGAGAAGTCCTTGTCCAACTAAGATAAGTGAAGCAAGTGTGAAATTGGAAACGGATGATCTCTCAACATATTTGGAAGGAAATTATGATTTTCCTCCTGACTTTGAAAAACATTTTGTTCGAAAAGAGGAAAAACATGAATTTTTTCTAAAGAAGATTCCAAAGTCACACTCTTCACAAACTTCCCCAATCAATAAGTTCCAAAGACCAAAGACCACCCAACAATCAAAGACCAACCCATCACAAGACTGATTCAAAACCAAAGACCAAACCATCACCAAAGAATGTTTCAAAACCAAAGTTCAATCAATCACCTAAGACAGATTCGAAATCAAAACAAACAAAGACAATCTGAACCTCAGTCACAAAAAGAAGTCAAAACAAGCAGTGGTCCGAAGATTATTAAGAATGAAACTTTCTCATTAGGTAACAAACAACCTCAGCAGGTTAGGTATTCTAGTTTCCCTAGGTATTCTCAGAAGAATCATAAGTGCAATTTACAGAGGGTTAGAGATACTTTTACTGGCATGACTAAATACAAAGACCAGTATGGTTGGTTGTCACCTAATAACATAAAGAAAGTGAATAAGACCACAGAACCCATCAAGAAGAAACCTGTTAAGAACGGAAATAACAAATTGTTTGCTAACTCAAAGATGTTCGTGTTTCAGGTGACTTGTGCTTAACTAGTTGCAGTAGATGGATTCCTAAGGATAGATTTTTGCATGCTTCTAGTAAAGTCAAGCTTGATGGGAATTCAACAAATGTCAAACAAGTGTGGATTGTCCGTAGATCAAACACATTAGATAATGCTAATACATCTAGGACTAGTCCCGCTTGTATCAAAACTTGTGTATAAACAATTACATTTTTGTGCTTGTAATTTGTATTTGTGTTTTGAACAATTATGTGTGTTTGTTTGTTATTTGAATAAAAAGGTTGTTTGTGTGTCATTTTGCTAGATGTTTATTTTTCATGTGTACTTGCATGTTATCCCTCTAACCTGCAAGGACCCAATCTACATGGGTACCTAAATCATATTCCTTGTCCTTGCAGGAATTTCTCATTTGTGTATGGTATGTTGACTCGAGATGTTCTCGTCATATGACTGGAAACAAGTCCATTCTTACAAACTTTGTCGAGAAGTTCATGGGAACCGTCAGATTCGGAAATGATCATATTGCTCCTATTCTCGGTTATGGAGACATTGTTAAAAATGGTGTCACTATCAAGAGAGTTTCTTATGTTGAAGGCCTAGGACACAATCTTTTTAGTGTTGGACAATTTTGTGACAATGATCTTCAAGTATTATTCAGGAGATATGAATGCAAAGTGCAGACTGAAGATGGTGTGGATATTCTTACTGGAACAAGAGACAATAATTTGTTCACTATTGATCTCAACAACATTCCATCTAACTCTTCAGAGATTTGTCTTCTTTCTAAAGCAACTGCACAAAATTCTTGGTTATGGCATCGCCGTCTTTCTCATCTTAATTTTCAAACAATCAATGCTCTCATGGATAAACAACTTGTTGAAGGACTTCCGGATTACAAGTATGAAAGTGAACATGTTTATCCAGCTTGTGCAATTGGTAAGATGAAGAAAGCTTCACACAAACCAAAGAAGTATCTGAGTACTGAAGGTCCATTGCACCTTATACATATGGATTTGTGTGGCCCTATGAAAGTTCAAAGTATCCATGGCAAGCGATACATTCTTGTGATTGTCGATGATTATTCTCGTTACACTTGGTATTCTTTCTTCATGCAAAAAAGTGACACTCCGAATACAATTATTGATTTCATAAAGAAGACCCAAGTAAATCTTAAATCATCAGTTAGAATTGTTCGCTCAGACAATGGCACTGAATTCAAGAATTCAACAATTGATTCTTTCTTCAAGTCCATGGGTATTACTCATCAATTTTCCGCTGCCAGGACAACTCAACAGAATGGAGTAGTTGAACGTCGAAATCGAACTCTTGTTGAAGCAGCTAGAACAATGCTTGCTTATTCTAAGTTGCCTCCGAATCTATGGACTGAAGCTGTTGCTACTGCCTGTTTCACTCAAAATAGATCAATCATAAACAAGAGGTTTGATAAAACTCCATATGAGGTGATCAACAATAGAAAGCCCAATGTGAACTTCTTGCACATTTTTGGATGTATATGTTATGTTCTCAATGATCGAGATAATCTGGGAAAGTTTGAACCAAAAGGCGATGAGGCATATTTTATCGGTTATTCGAGAGAATCGATAGCATATCGTGTATATAACTGAAGAACCAAGAGAATTGAAGAGAGTATGAATGTTAGATTTGATGAACTCTCAGGAATGGTTCTTGAACAACACAGTTCAAGACCCGAACTTCAAAGTCCACAAGCTTCCGAAACAAAGACTGCTTCAAATGTCAAATCATCATTCTCTACTCCAACAACACAAGATTTGGATATCTTGTTCGAAGAATTTTTCCAAGTTCCGAAGAAAGTTCCTGAATCTGAAGGAAATGCAAATGAACCATCCAGTTCAAATTCAAACCAGATGGATCCCAATGAGTCTTCCCCATCACAATCATCAGATGTTAATTCATCATCTGATTCTCCTCCACCTACCGATACTTCAAAGTTGCATACTCAAACTCATAATATCTCTCAAGTGACAAATCCTTCAACCAATCCTGAAGATTATGTTCACGACGACTTTGTTGAACCAATTGCAACTTCGTTTGAACAATTAACAGAACAACATTCTCCTGATTTTATTGATTCTGAAGAATCTGGTGATCCACTTGATCCAATTCCTCATACAACCAAATGGACAAGAGCTCATCCAATTTCTCAAGTCATTGGTATTCCAACAACTGGAGTTCAGACAAGATCCGCATCCGCGGATGAATGTCTGTGTAACATCCCGAACTTTTATGTAATGTTTGACTAATGCCGTTAAGTCAATTTGGGGTGTCGTTAAGTCTTTACTTAATATTTGAATGTAGCTATGTGTGATTAACGTAGATAAGTAGTTAGGTTTGAGAGCCTAAATACTAATGACGAATAAAAGTGTGTTTAATGTCGCTTAAAGGCTATGTAGTGCCTTTTAATGAAGGACTAATGTTGTATATGGTCAATAATGCAGTTTGTGACCAATAATGAAGGATATAGAAGCTCGAGGGCTGATTTTGACATAGGTGGAAATTGAAAACGGGTTTAGGTTAGGATTACCCTAATCTAGAGTTAATTGGCAGCCATTAGCAATTAACAAAACAATTAACCCTTTCTGGAATCCTAAAGCAGCTAATTGAGTTTTGATCAAACGATTTGGGTGTTGTAATTGATCGATCATCTAAACAAGCAGGTAATTATTGAATCATTGAATGTATTTTCGAGATCTAAGGTCGAATTATATGGATTCAAATCTGATTTTTAAAGGAGTTTTCAAAGAATTAGTGTTTAATGGTGTTTTGATTAAATTAACGTTCAAAATGGTGTCAATCGAGTCCTTAGCCGATTTGGTTGATCAAAGGGTGTTTACTGGTGTCAAATACATGTTTTGGAAGAAGTTTTGATGAGTCGGTTATTGGAAAATCGAAGATTTTGGTCTGTTTATGAAAAACTGTCGAGCAGGGATGAAACGAAGATAACCTTCGTTTCTATCTTCGTTTTCACTAAGTTCGTAAGAAGTTCGTACGAAGAATAACTTCGTAAGCTAAGTTCGTACGAAGAATAACTTCGTAAGTTAAGTTCGTACGAAGAATAATTCGTAAGTTAAGTTCGTACGAAGAATAACTTCGTAAGTTAAGTTCGTACGAAGAATAACTTCGTAAGTTAAGTTCGAACGAAGATAAAGTTCGTACGAAGAATAACTTCGTAAGTTAAGTTCGTACGAAGTCTAAATTCGTTAGGTGTAATTCTGGAATTTTACGTAGTCAGTCTTAAGTTCGTACGAGGGTCTATTTGAGGTCCTAAATGACTTATACTTTGTATGTTAATGTACGATAGGTGTCGGGAAGTACTGATAAGCATTATTAGCTACTTGTTTGTGCGCATACACTACTATCAGGTAAGATACACTACTTTTGTCACGCTGGGGGATCAACTAAAAGCAGGTTTCAAACTTACATACTTCCAATTGGTAACTTATAATGCATGTGGACTTATGGGGTTACTTGGGAGGTATTATGGGATTACGTAGTTGACCATGAGACCTGAAATGCAGTCCCTAATGTAGTGATCTATTATGCAGTTATGTAGTATAATGAAGTAATGCAGGATAGGCACATTTAGGATGATTATCCTATTTGATATGAAGTTGTTATGCAGATTTGTGTGATGTGTGACGTGCCTAAAGAACTTGTCTAATAATGAAGATTGTTTTAATTGGACAAATGCTTTTAAATTAAGTGTTATCTTACTTAGCTATTTTAATAGCTAACACTTGTTTCTTTTAATGTGGTTGTTCCTCAGGTTTAGCTTGAAGGAACTATATGCAGAACGAGTGAGGCTTGGGTAGATGCAATGCAGGAGCCTTAGCTACCCTATAGACGCTTTGTTTAGACATTTGTTTACATTCAGTACTTAATGTCGAATTTATGTAATGACGTTTGGACGGTTGTTTTATGTTGGGCAACCGTTGGGTTTTCATTTGAACTATTTTATGATGTCGCAAGTAACACCAAATAAATGCAGAAACCAAAATGTTTTATTGGTTTTGACTTTTAAGGTCCTTTCTTCCGCAATATGACACCGTTAGGTGAAAAGTTTTTGAAAACCCATATTTTTAAACGACGGGTGTTACAAGTTGGTATCAGAGAAGTAGTTTAAGTGAACCAAGGCCTATTGACCATAGGATTTGGACTTAAACTTAAGGTGTGCATGCTAGGTACTCGTAGGATGCCTTAGCTAGAGATGACATGTGATGTAGGATGGGTTGGGATGAGTGCGAGTGTAGTAGGGCTTACGAGATGTTTACGTTACGAAGTTATGTTTTAGCCTTATCTCGACGAGCTTTTGTTTTATTTTGCGCTTATCGACTCCACCATTTTATTGAAGGAAAATGGTTAACACTCGCAACCGCAACATCCAACGCGACGGAGCTACTGCTAGCGTTACTCCACCTGTCCATCCGGGTGCAGGCGCCTCTAATGCTGCTAATGCTGCTGCTAATGCTAATGTGAATCGTGTGAACCCCCGCCGTGTTAATCAACCAGGCTCATTGGGTCCGATGCCTCCACCACCTGGCAATCCTCCGAGAGTTAACGATGCAGCTGTAGATCAGATTCCCAATCAGATGGAGATGTATAATCTTGTGCTAACTCTTCAGGCCCAGTTGGCCCAAACGCAAGAACAGTTGAATCAGGCGTTGGCAGCTAACGCAGAAGGAACTGGTAACAGTCACTCTGTGCCTTCTCACTACACTGAGCCACCAGTCGATGATGTTGTTATTCCCCATGCTAATGTTAATGTGGTTCCTCCTAATGATGTTCACGCCCCTCGATTCAAGTTTGAAAGTTTCCAGAAGTGTGGAGCTCAGAAATTCTATGGAACACTTAATGCAGTAGGTTGCATGGAATGGCTTGATGATACTGAGATGGTTTTTGAAGCTTGTGATTGTCCTGAGGATAAGAAAGTGTTGTGTGCTAGCAGGATGTTGAAAGAAGGTGCTCGGGATTGGTGGAAGAGCATTACTATTTCGATGACTCCGGCTATGGTAACTGCTATTACGTGGGCTGACTTTAAGCAGAAATTCATTGAGGAATATATTGGGGTACATGAGCAGCGTAAAATGGAAAAAGAGTTCCGTGCTTTGACAGCTGAAGTTGGCAAAATTAATGATTATGCTCGTTCCTTTCTGGAGAAGATGAAGTTCGTAGGCCATCTGTTCCGTACTGATGCAGATCAGGTTGCTTGCTATGTTGATGGTTTGCCTCCGAGTTATCGAGGTATCTGCAGGCAGCACAAAACTCTGACTGAAGCTATCAAGGAGTCTAAAAAGCTTGACGATGATTTTGCTTCGGACAAGAAAGTAGTTGAGAAAGTCGACGACAAGAAAGTGGGATTTAAAAGAAGAGCAAACTGGTCCTCTAATAACAATAATAATAATAAGAAGTTCCGCGGAAATTCTAGCTCAAGCGGTGACAAAGATAAGAAGAAGAAGGGATCGTGGTGTGCTTCATGCAAGAGTGTGCATGAAGGTACATGTTCCGACAAGACTAGAAGGTGCCATAATTGTGGGAAGTCAGGACACCTTGCAGCTGAATGCAGAGACAAAGCTCGTTGTTATAAGTGTCAAGAAACGGGTCATCTCATTGCCGATTGTCCACAGATGAAGAATGCTGGAAAGAAGACCGCCACGACAGCAACAAAAGTGAGAGCTCTTCAAATGACGGTTGATGACGCAAGGAACAACGATGAAGTGGTAAGTGGTACTTTCCTTGTTAACTCAAAGCCTGCCTCTGTTTTATTTGATTCAGGTGCAAATAGGTCGTTTGTGTCCACATTATTTGCTCCTAAGCTAGAAAGAGTCACTACTCCCTTAGATTGCTCAATAGAGGTAGAAATTGCTAATGGTACGGTTAATAATATACGTGTGGGTTATGACGATTGTGAGATTGAGATTGAAGGTCGTTCTTTTCCGGTTCAACTATTGCCTACTACCTTAGGTGGTTTTGATGTAGTGATTGGTATGGATTGGTTGGCTAGAAATGAAGCTAGTATTTTATGTTCCCAAAAGATAATTCGATTGCCTATATCCGAGGGTAAAGTGATAACGGTGTATGGAGACAAGAAGAGAGGAGGAATAAAGATTATTAGTATGATGAAAGCTATTAAATGTATAAGGAAAAACAAGAGCCATTTCTTGGCTTATGTCATTGATGCAAGAAAAGAGAAGTCTTCAATCGCTAGTGTTGATGTAGTATCAAATTTCCCCGATGTGTTTCCCGACGATCTACCAGGTATTCCTCCCGATCGTGAAGTTACTTTTCAGATAGATCTTGTTCCCGGTGCTACACCCGTTGCTAAAGCACCTTACCGATTAGCTCCTACAGAAATGAAGGAATTAATGACGCAACTACAGGAGTTACTTGACAAAGGGTTCATACAACCTAGTTCCTCGCCTTGGGGAGCTCCGGTTCTCTTTGTTAAGAAGAAGGACGGATCAATGCGCATGTGTATTGACTACCGTGAGTTGAACAAACGAACGGTCAAGAATAAGTATCCTCTCCCGAGAATTGATGATCTTTTTGATCAACTACATGGTGCTTCGTATTTTTCAAAGATTGATTTGCGGTCCGGTTATCATCAGTTAAAGGTAAAGAAGGAAGATGTAGCAAAGACAGCTTTCCGGACTAGATATGGTCATTATGAGTTCTTGGTCATGCCATTTGGGTTGACCAATGCTCCAGCCGCGTTTATGGACTTAATGAATCGGGTATGCCGCCCCTTTCTAGATCATTTTGTTATTGTGTTTATTGACGATATTTTGATCTACTCTAAGTCAGAGGATGAACACCGTGAGCATTTGAAAGCAGTTTTGGAGGTGTTGAGGGAGAAGAAGTTGTACGCAAAGTTTTCTAAATGTGAGTTTTGGCTCCGAGAAGTGCAGTTTCTTGGTCATGTTATTACATCGGAAGGTATTAAAGTAGATCCTTCAAAGATTGAAGCTGTTTCAAAGTGGGAGCAGCCAAAGACTCCTACCGAGATTAAGAGTTTTCTTGGTTTGGCTGGGTATTATAGAAGGTTTATTCAGGATTTTTCCCGAATAGCCAAGCCTATGACGGAATTAACAAAGAAGGGTGTGAAGTACGAGTGGACTGAAAAGCAGGAAAATGCATTCCAAACGTTGAAAAAGAAGTTGTGTGAAGCTCCTATCCTTGCCTTGCCTGAAGGTACTGATGATTTAGTGGTATATAGCGATGCTTCTATTACGGGTTTGGGTTGTGTCTTAATGCAGAGAGACAAAGTGATTGCCTATGCTTCACGTCAGTTGAAGCCTCATGAGAAGAATTACCCTACCCATGATCTTGAGTTAGCGGCGGTTGTGTTTGCATTGAAATTATGGAGACATTACTTATATGGTACTAAATGCACACTTTACACCGACCATAAGAGTTTACAATATATGTTTACTCAAAAGGAGATGAATGTGAGACAAAGAAGGTGGATGGAATTACTTAAAGACTATGATTGTGAAATCAAATACCATCCGGGTAAAGCCAATGTAGTGGCGGATGCACTAAGTAGGAAAGTGCAAAGCTCTTCTTGTAAGTTGATGAGCATGCAAGTTCAGGCCAAGTCGGGTCTATTAGATCGAATTAAAGAAGCACAAGAGATGGCATTAATGAAGGATAATATTGATAACGAGAGTATTGGGAAGAAGAAACGACTTGTGATGGAGACTAATAGCCGTGGGTTTAAAACATACAAGGGTCGCATTTGGGTGCCACTGCTTGGTGGTAACCGAGAGTTGATCCTTGAAGAGGTCCATAGAAGTAGGTATTCGATGCATCCCGGTGTCACCAAAATGTATGCAGATTTGAAGCCGATTTATTGGTGGCCGGATATTAAAGGTGAAGTAGCTCATTTTGTAGCAAAGTGTTTGACGTGTGCAAGAGTGAAGACGGACCATCAAAAGCCGTATGGTTTGTTGCATCAATTAGAAATTCCCGAGTGGAAATGGGATCATATTACGATGGACTTTGTAACGAAGCTACCGAAAACGCCGAAAGGGAATGATATGATATGGGTGATTGTAGATAGATTGACGAAGAGTGCTCATTTTCTAGCTACCCGACAAGATGTGCCTTTAACGAAGATGGCAAAGATGTACATTGATGAAGTAGTTGCGAAACATGGAGTTCCCTTATCTATTGTTTCGGATCGAGACTCGAGGTTTGTGTCAAACTTTTGGAAGGGTCTTCAACGGGAGTTGGGTAGTAGAATAAATTTGAGTACCGCCTATCATCCCCAAACCGATGGGCAAAGTGAGAGAACCATTCAAACCTTGGAGGATATGTTGAGAACGTGTGTACTTGAATACGGTGGAGCATGGGATGAACACTTGAAGTTGATTGAATTTGCTTATAATAATAGTCACCATGCAAGTATTGGAATGCCACCATTTGAAATGTTATATGGAAGGAGATGTAGGACTCCAAGTTGTTGGATGGAGCCCGGTGAAAAGCAGTTGACCGGTCCCGAAATTATTGAAATTACCTCTGAAAAGGTTAATGTAGCTAAAGAAGCCTTACGTGTGGCAAGAGAAAGGCAGAAAACATATGCAGATAAGAAAAGGAGACCGATTGAGTTTAATGTGGGTGATTTAGTGATGCTGAAAGTATCACCTTGGAAAGGAGTTATCCGATTTGGAAAGAAGGGAAAGTTGAGTCCAAGATTTATTGGACCTTTTAAAGTGGTGAAGCGCATTAAAGATGTGGCATATCAGTTGGAATTACCTCCAGAATTGGATGGAATTCATAACACCTTCCATGTATCCTACTTGAGGAAATGTTTAGCTGAGGAGTCGAGTGTGATTCCTATTAAAGACGTGAGTATTGACCCAATGAAGAGAATAGTAGACGAACCGGTAGCGATACTTGGAAGAAAGCAAAAGAAGTTACGCAGGAAAGTGATAGATCTTGTTTTGATAAAGTGGAAACATAATCATGGAGAAAGCTTGACTTGGGAAACTGAAGCAGTAATGAAGGAGAAATATCCCGAGTTGTTCCTATCTGATGAGATTCCGAGGACGGAATCCTCTTAAGGGGGAGGTAATTGTAACATCCCGAACTTTTATGTAATGTTTGACTAATGCCGTTAAGTCAATTTGGGGTGTCGTTAAGTCTTTACTTAATATTTGAATGTAGCTATGTGTGATTAACGTAGATAAAGTAGTTAGGTTTGAGAGCCTAAATACTAATGACGAATAAAAGTGTGTTTAATGTCGCTTAAAGGCTATGTAGTGCCTTTTAATGAAGGACTAATGTTGTATATGGTCAATAATGCAGTTTGTGACCAATAATGAAGGGTTTAGAAGTTCAAGGGCTGATTTTGACATAGGTGGAAATTGAAAAACGGGTTTAGGTTAGGATTACCCTAATCTAGAGTTAATTGGCAGCCATTAGCAATTAACAAAACAATTAACCCTTTCTGGAATCCTAAAGCAGCTAATTGAGTTTTGATCAAACGTTTTGGGTGTTGTAATTGATCGATCATCTAAACAAGCAGGTAATTATTGAATCATTGAATGTATTTTCGAGATCTAAGGTCGAATTATATGGATTCAAATCTGATTTTTAAAGGAGTTTTCAAAGAATTAGTGTTTAATGGTGTTTTGATTAATTAATGTTCAAAATGGTGTCAATCGAGTCCTTAGCCGATTTGGTTGATCAAAGGGTGTTTACTGGTGTCAAATACATGTTTTGGAAGAAGTTTTGATGAGTCGGTTATTGGAAAATCGAAGATTTTGGTCTGTTTATGAAAAACTGTCGAGCAGGGATGAAACGAAGATAACCTTCGTTTCTATCTTCGTTTTCACTAAATTCGTAAGAAGGTTGGAGCTAACTTCGTTGGCAAATTCGTAAACCAGAAAACAAAACGAAAATGAAGTTTAAATTCGTTTAACTGCCTATCTTCGTAAAGTGTGACTTAAGTTCGTAAGAACCAAACGAAGATAAGGTCTATCTTCGTAAGGAGGCTATTTTCGTAAAGTAGAACGAACGAAGATAAAGTTCGTACGAAGAATAACTTCGTAAGTTAAGTTCGTACGAAGTCTAAATTCGTTAGGTGTAATTCTGGAATTTTACGTAGTCAGTCTTAAGTTCGTACGAGGGTCTATTTGAGGTCCTAAATGACTTATACTTTGTATGTTAATGTACGATAGGTGTCGGGAAGTACTGATAAGCATTATTAGCTACTTGTTTGTGCGCATACACTACTATCAGGTAAGATACACTACTTTTGTCACGCTGGGGGATCAACTAAAAGCAGGTTTCAAACTTACATACTTCCAATTGGTAACTTATAATGCATGTGGACTTATGGGGTTACTTGGGAGGTATTATGGGATTACGTAGTTGACCATGAGACCTGAAATGCAGTCCCTAATGTAGTGATCTATTATGCAGTTGATGTAGTCTAATGAAGTATTGTATTGTATTATGACGCTATGCAGTTATGTAGTATAATGAAGTATTGCTTAATGTAGTATGACGCTATGCAGTTGATGTAGTCTAATGAAGAATTGCTTAATGTAGTATGACGCTATGCAGTTATGTAGTATAATGAAGTATTGCTTAATGTAGTATGACGCTATGCAGTTGATGTAGTCTAATGAAGTATTGCTTAATGTAGTGATGACGCTATGCAGTTATGTAGTATAATGAAGTATTGCTTAATGTAGTATGACGCTATGCAGTTATGTAGTATAATGAAGTATTGCTTAATGTAGTATGACGCTATGCAGTTGATGTAGTCTAATGAAGAATTGCTTAATGTAGTATGACGCTATGCAGTTATGTAGTATAATGAAGTATTGCTTAATGTAGTATGACGCTATGCAGTTGATGTAGTCTAATGAAGTATTGCTAATGTAGTGATTACTATGCAGTTATGTAGTATAATGAAGTATTGCTTAATGTAGTATGACGCTATGCAGTTGATGTAGTCTAATGAAGTATTGCCTAATGTAGTGATCTATGCAGTTATGTAGTATAATGAAGTATTGCTTAATGTAGTATGACGCTATGCAGTTGATGTAGTCTAATGAAGTATTGCTTAATGTAGTGATGACGCTATGCAGTTATGTAGTATAATGAAGTATTGCTTAATGTAGTATGACGCTATGCAGTTATGTAGTATAATGAAGTATTGCTTAATGTAGTATGACGCTATGCAGTTGATGTAGTTTAATGAAGTGTTGCTTAATGTAGTATGACGCTATGCAGTTATGTAGTATAATGAAGTATTGCTTAATGTAGTATGACGCTATGCAGTTGATGTAGTCTAATGAAGTATTGCCTAATGTAGTGATCTATTACGCAGTTATGTAGTATAATGAAGTATTGCTTAATGTAGTATGACGCTATGCAGTTGATGTAGTCTAATGAAGTATTGCTTAATGTAGTATGACGCTATGCAGTTGATGTAGTCTAATGAAGTAATGCAGGATAGGCACATTTAGGATGATTATCCTATTTGATATGAAGTTGTTATGCAGATTTGTGTGATGTGTGACGTGCCTAAAGAACTTGTCTAATAATGAAGATTGTTTTAATTGGACAAATGCTTTTTAATTAAGTGTTATCTTACTTAGCTATTTTAATAGCTAACACTTGTTTCTTTTAATGTGGTTGTTCCCTCAGGTTTAGCTTGAAGGAACTATATGCAGAACGAGTGAGGCTTGGGTAGATGCAATGCAGGAGCCTTAGCTACCCTTAGACGATGCTTACTTTAGACATTCGTTACATTTCGTATTTAATGTCGAATTTATGTAATGACGTTTGGACGGTTGTTTTATGTTGGGCAACCGTTGGGTTTTCATTTAAACTATTTTATGATGTCGCAAGTAACACCAACTAAATGCAGAAACCAAAATGTTTTATTGGTTTTGACTTTTAAGGTCCTTTCTTCCGCAATATGACACCGTTAGGTGAAAAGTTTTTGAAAACCCATATTTTTAAACGACGGGTGTTACAGTTGTTTGTGAATTTTCTGAGTATAGTTGAACCAAAGACAGTGAATGAAGCTCTAAGTTGTCCAGATTGGGTGAAAGCAATGCAAGAAGAACTTAATCAGTTCGAACGTCTTGAGGTGTGGAAATTGGTTCCCAATCCTTACAAGAACAAGGAGCCATTAAGACCAAATGGATCTTCAAGAACAAAAAGGATGAAACTGGAGTTGTTGTACGTAACAAAGCACGATTGGTTGCAAAGGGATACTGCCAACAAGATGGAATTGATTACAATGAGACATTCGCACCAGTTGCACGAATTGAGGCTATTCGGATGTTTCTTGCCTATGCTGCCTACAAGAACTTCACAGTCTACCAAATGGATGTCAAAACTGCCTTATTGAATGGAATTCTCAAAGAAGAAGTGTATGTTGAACAACCAGAAGGTTTTGTGAATTCCAAACATCCGGACTATGTTTACAGGTTAGATAAGGCTTTATATGGTCTGAAACAAGCGCCTCGTGCATGGTATGATGCTCTATCCTCTTATCTTGTGAAATCTGGTTTTAGAAAAGGTTCGATTGACACTACCTTGTTTATAAAACAAGGGAGTGACATTATTCTAATCCAGATTTATGTTGACGACATAATTTTCGGGTCAACTAATCCTAAATACTGCAAGAATTTTTCAGCCTTAATGATCAAGAAATTTGAAATGAGCATGATGGGTGAATTAAACTTTTTCCTTGGTCTTCAAGTAAAACAGTTGTCAAATGGTACTTTTATTTGTCAATCTAAGTACATTCTTGACATGTTGAAAAAGTTTGATATGTTGGATTGTCAAACAATTGGGACACCCATGGAAGCTCGAACAAAGATTAATGCTGACTTAAATGGAAAATCTTTTGATCAAAAGAAATATCGCAGTATGATAGGGTCACTCAGGTATTTGACTGCAAGTCGCCCGGATATTATGTTCGCCACATGCATGTGTGCCAGGTACCAGGCCAATCCCAAGGAAAGTCATTTCCAGGCCGTCAAACGGATTTTCCGATACCTTAAAGGCACTGTGAATCTTGGTCTCTGGTATCTAAGGGATACCGGGTTTCAGTTAATTGCATATTCGGATGCTGACCATGCAGGTTGTAAGCTTGATCGAAAGAGCACTTCTGGGAGTGTACAGTTTCTAGGGGATAGACTGGTCAGTTGGTCTTCAAAGAAACAGAACTGTGTATCCACATCTACTGCAGAAGCTGAATACATTGCTGCAGCAAGCTGTTGTTCACAAGTTCTTTGGATGAAGACTCAGTTGACTGATTATGGATTTTAATTCAACAGAATCCCCATTTACTGTGACTCAAAGAGTGCAATTGCTATTTCTTGTAACCCAGTGCAGCACACAAAGACCAAGCATATAGATGTTCGGTACCATTTTCTTAAAGATCATGTTGAGAAAGGTAACATCGAACTCTATTTTGTTCCAACAGACTACCAACTCGCTGACCTTTTCACCAAACCTTTGGATGAAAACAGGTTTAATTTTCTGAAAACCAAGTTGGGAATGCTAGATTTACAAACTTAAATGCTTTCATGCCATGTATTCTATGTTCATTTTCTGTTTCAAACATTGATGTGTTTTGCTTGTTATTACATGCAATGTTTGAGGGGGAGAAAAAGGGTAGAATGCATGATTTAAGGGGGAGTTTGTAAATTTACCATGTTGTTTTATGCTTAATTTGAGGGGGAGTGTGCAAATGCATATGAATTTTGTTTATTATTTGTTTATTTTATGTTATGTGTGTTTGTTTTTAAATCTGAAAAATCAAATACAAAATTAGAAAACTTTAAAAAGATAAAAAGATTTTTCTTAAGTTGTTAATTTTTTTTGTTTTGTTTTAGTAAGTTTTTTTTTTTATCTTTATTTTTATTTCTATTTTTTTGTTTTATTTTATTTTTTATTTTTGTTTTAATTCTGTTTAAGTGAAAAACCCAAAAAGAATTCAGCCCAAATTCTCATGTTGAGCCCAACTTGATTGCAGCCCAAATGTGTTTGGGGATCCGGGTTGGCACGCGGGTCATGCCCATACCCGCGACCCGAATTTGAGATTTAAATAGAATTTGGGCGGGCCAAAACCATTTACTTTCAAATTCATATCAGTTTCTTTTACTTTTTCTCTCAAATCCAATTTGTCCATCACATCAATCAATCAAAAGTTTCATCTATTTCATAATATTCGAAGTGGGATTATACTAGTAATCACTTTTCTGATCTAAATCACCTTGTTACTTCGATCATTTCATCAGTTTTGAGGTAAGATTTATTGTTTTCTTTGTGCACGTTAACTGTTTGATTAAATGCCGAGATGAAATGTTATGATGTTTTGGTTTGTGTCTAGATGATGTTAGTTGCATGATTAGAACTATTACTTGTTGTTTATTTGTTTTTAATGCCTTAATCTGCATAGTTTGTGAATTTTTCTGGGATTGTTTGATAATGGGCTGGGTAACAATATGAGTATTTGAAGAAAAGTGCCATTTGCAGAGCATTTAGCTCGGCAAATGCGCAACTTGTTCATGTTAATCATAAAATCTTCATATATTCTGGTAAAACAAGTTCATATTATTCTCAAACAAGTTTTTGGATCAAAAGGGTCATTTGCAGAGCATTTTGCTCTGCAAATACTTGTTTTTACCAAAACAAACAACTTTTCACCAAGTTTTAAAACAACTGTTTGCAGAGCATTTTGCTCGGCAAACAGTGCATTTTGTTCAAAACTTTTTCCAAGTCTTAGAACAACTGTTTGCAGAGCTTTGAGCTCGGCAAACTAGTTTTTTTTTTAATTCCAAAATTTTTACAAGTTTTAAAAAACAACTGTTTGCAGAGCACTTTGCTCGGCAAACAGTGCATTTTGTTCAAAACTTTTTCCAAGTCTTAGAACAACTGTTTGCAGAGCATTTTGCTCGGCAAACAGTACAAATTGGATTTTCAAATTTTGTCAAGACTTGAACCATGCATTTGCAGAGCTTTGAGCTCGGCAAATGCATGTAAACTTTTCACTAAGTTTTCAAATCAACTGTTTGCAGAGCTTTGAGCTCGGCAAACTAGTTTTTTTTTTAATTCCAAAATTTTTACAAGTTTTAAAAAACAACTGTTTGCAGAGCACTTTGCTCGGCAAACAGTGCATTTTGTTCAAAACTTTTTCCAAGTCTTAGAACAACTGTTTGCAGAGCATTTTGCTCGGCAAACAGTACAAATTGGATTTTCAAATTTTGTCAAGACTTGAACCATGCATTTGCAGAGCTTTGAGCTCGGCAAATGCATGTAAACTTTTCACTAAGTTTTCAAATCAACTGTTTGCAGAGCTTTGAGCTCGGCAAACTAGTTTTTTTTTAATTCCAAAATTTTTACAAGTTTTAAAAAACAACTGTTTGCAGAGCACTTTGCTCGGCAAACAGTGCATTTTGTTCAAAACTTTTTCCAAGTCTTAGAACAACTGTTTGCAGAGCATTTTGCTCGGCAAACAGTACAAATTGGATTTTCAAATTTTGTCAAGACTTGAACCATGCATTTGCAGAGCTTTGAGCTCGGCAAATGCATGTAAACTTTTCACTAAGTTTTCAAATCAACTGTTTGCAGAGCATTTGCTCGGCAAACAGTGCATTTTGTTCAAAACTTTTTCCAAGTCTTAGAACAACTGTTTGCAGAGCATTTTGCTCGGCAAACAGTGCATTTTGTTCAAAACTTTTTCCAAGTCTTAGAACAACTGTTTGCAGAGCACTTTGCTCGGCAAACAGTACAAAATTGAATTTTTCCATTGAAATTTTTCTTAATCAAATTGACAACATGATTGTTGATCAATATAAGAAAATTTCATACATTGAAAAGGAGTTGGACTGAACTGCTCATTTGCAGAGCTTTGAGCTCGGCATTTACGTGTTTCAACTCCAATAAACGATGACTTGGTGCCAGACTTGAGTTTTCTCGTGTTTGCCGAGAAGTTTGCTCGGCAAACAATACAAATCAAAATTTTGCCAAAACCAATTTTTAGTCCTTGTCAATTTCTGAGCAAATTTTTCAAAAATGTGCTATTTGCAGAGCATTTTGCTCTGCAAACAGTACAAATAGAATTTAATTTTTTTTTTCTTTCTCTCATTATTTTATTCTATGTTTCTTTTTATTATTATTTGTGTTGTGTTTTAAAATGTATAAATGTTTATGTGTATTGTGTTAGTATATATATAGTATTTCATAAGTGTTTGGGGTGAGAGGTAAGGTATCGAACGCCTTTGTGTACTACCTTGTTTTCTTATCTTTTAATACTTATGTGATCCTATATTGTCATGTTTTGTATATATATTTGGGTGAGATGCAAGGTATCGAACGCCTTTGTGTACTACTTTGTTTTCTCATTTCTAATATATATGCAAAACATTATCTATGTGTAATAAATGTGTTTCTTAAATGTTGGTATGTGTTATTACTTTTCTGTATTTTAAAATGTATTTTCTGGTCAAAACTTTGGTCAGTTTGTCTTAACAGAAAAATAATAAATTACCAAGATGGCTATGTTTAAAGAAGGAGATTCAATGAAGATGCAAGCCAATCAAGCACTTCATATACCATTTGCTTGCAAATTCCCAATCATTACGGAGATTCTGAGCCATCATCCATTGAATAATGCTTTGACTGGAGGTGCAATTGTTCCCGAGAAGTATGTCTTTGAGTTATGGGAATCAATTGAATATGTAAAAGGAAGTAAGAGGCATGGGACAGCAGACTACTTCAAGTTTTCTCTTCAGTCAGAAGATGAAATCTTTAATTGTAAATTCAATCTGGCTGAGTTCAGAACTATCATTGGTTTTCCTGAACTTGAAGAATACGAAGACCTTCCATCAGTTGAAGAAATGTTGGCTGGAGTTCATTCGTTGGGTTATGAAGGAGAGTTGGCAACGATGAGAGATTTTAGAAGAATGAATGTAGCAACTCTCTGGCATACAATGTACAATGTCCTAACCACCTGTTTGATGCCGTCACAGAAAGGAATTGATCTCATGACAAAACATTCCTTATCCATGTACTATGCAGTCACTCACAATGTGCAGTGTGACTTTGCAAAGATAATATGGGACAAAATGATACAAGTTGTCAAGGGAAAGAATGCACAAGAAAGAAAATACATTCCCTTTATTAGATTCTTCACACTGATTATCGAAGACGTTCTTGATAATGCAGAAGAAATTCCAAAATTGGAAGACAGCTTTAAGTGTGTAATTGCCATGTATAAATCCAACTTGAGAGGCACAGGAAGTGAAACTGCAAGACCTTTTCCGATTCCACCATTCCTAATTAATCTGGTTCCTGCTCAGAGTCCTCATCTTAGGGCTTATCTCGAGTGGTTAGTCTCAGCAATGGGGTCTGAAAGCCGACAGACTCCTACCCAAGCTGAGCATAGGTCGCCAAGTGAGGGTCCTAGGTTAACAAAAAGAAAAAGAGGGGATAGTTGAACAAGATGTTGTAACACCTGAACCTGTTTCTTCACCTGTTTCTCAACCTACACCAAATATTACTTCGCAAACCTCACCATCAAATCAATCAACACAATCTACACCAACCGTTCACTTTTCGCAATCTTCACCTTCACAATCTACACCTATACCATCCGTTGTTTCGCCAAATCCACCAACTTTAACACCACCTCGCTCATCACCTGTACTTAATCCAACACCGCTTGCTTCAGCACTACCTAATGAACCAACTCCACCACCAGGTAGAAGACTTAAAATGGCTGCTCGAAGGTCACCAAATAAATCAAAGAAGAAGAAATCCAAAAGAAAGCATAAGTCTGCTGGATCTGAACATATTGGTGCCTCAGCAGAATTGGATGTTGAGCAAGCAACACGAATTGTTGAGAATGTTGTATCTGAATTGCAATCTGAGAATGTTAGCACTGGAGATGATGTTGTGCTGGAGGAACAAGGCGGAATTGAGGGAGGAGTTGAAAATGTAAGAGAGGATGTGCGGTCAGGGTTAGGACAAGGGCATAAAGAAAACGTTGGCCCTCCGATAGTTCAAACCACATAGTCTAGCCGGGTTGTTTACCCTAGGGTAGAAGTCGGGAACTGCCCATTCTCGCTTGCACCAAACTCTCCTAGCCATTCTGACTCCTCACAATAGGAGTTAGTCTCACAAATGCACGGGGATCAGCCACGCTCACCACACTCTCCTCATTTGGAGGATGAGAGTGTTGAAATAAGAGAGGACCAGCCCCACCTCTCGCCTTCATTTCGTGCACAAGAGTCTAGATCTCCTAGGTACACGGATTCACAAGCTCAGTTGAGTACTGATGCCAGAACAAGCGGAGGGGGACCCACTCTGTGTGACCCTCAAGGACAGCTTGGAAATCCTGCCTTAGCTAACATCACGCCAGCTTTAGCCGCAGGTAACAGTCCTCAGACCGAGACTGGGGGACAGTATGAACGCCGTAGTGACACTGCTGTTCCTCAGGATCAACCTGAGACTGTATTAACGGGCATTCTCAGTGACCCCGGTGTTGTGAGAGGTGTTGCCCAACAACAACAAGTCCTGGACAGTGATTTATCACAGTCTAGGACACAACTTGATTCGGGTTGCAAAGCCCATGAATCTGAAACTGCTGGTGAGGGTATAACCCGAGGATCCGTAGGAAATCCTGAATCAGCTTCGCTGAATTTAGGTCACACCACAAATGTGCAAACAACCCCCGGGTTGGCTACTCCACATCCTACCCAAACACAAAGAACACAAACACCTATTCAAACATCATCAACCACAACAAATCTTCCAACCAAAGATCAAGCATGTGAAGTTTTACTTGGCATTCTACGTTCGGAAGGGGATTTGTTGACTATGACTGAAAGGGGTGTGTTGAATGCTCTTGAGGTAAGAGAAAGAGAATTGGCTAACGAACGAAGAGTCAAAGCTTTGCAAGAACAAGTTGAAAGACAAAAGGCTGAATATGATGCGAAACTTGCTGCATTTGAGCTAAGGTTGTTAGCATTAGAATCTTGCCGACCGGCCTCGGTTGCTTCTAGACGGGATGATCCTAATTCTGATGATCACCCCGAGGGGGAGAACCAAGGAGAGGGTCAAGTTAATATTGAAAATACTTCGGCAAGAGTTGATGTGAATATTGAGGATGTGGTGATGCAAGAAAGATCAGAGGGTGGAAATCAAGCTGAAATTGAAACTGAGAAAGATACTTTAGATGAGTTGATTAAAAGAAGATTAGATGATGTTTTTGGTGTTGATTCAGAAGAAGAAAGTGAAGAAGAATATGAGAATGTTGAGGTTAATGAAGAAGAAGGTTTTGTAATTGAAGATGATTTAGTTGAATATGCTGAAGGAGAAGCTGATATTGAGTCCATAAAAGATAATGTAATATTGGATGAGCCAGAGATAGTTGAAACTCCAGTGAACGTAGAAGCTGTAGAGGAACCTATGTTTGAAGAATTTGCAGATCTTGATTACTTTGAAACAGGTTCTTCAAGCAGAGTTGAAGTTGGAGAATCATCTGTTCGTGCTAGCTCAGCTCCACAGCATTACAATTTCAATGAATTTAACAATTTTGATGATCTGAGAAAGACTCCAGAAGCTGCAGTTTAGAACTTTAAGAAATCAACTTACAAACAGTTTTGAGAGAGGCAATCATATCCGAGGAAGTTCTTCCTGATTATTTTCCAACTGAATTAACTGAAGAACAACTAAGATTTATTAATCGGGGATACTTCTTGAGGGATAAAGAAAGAATGGTTGCTCTCGGCATCAAACCTAAAGAAGCAGCTAAGAAATCAAGATATCTGGAGGAAAGGGCATATCCTATATTTTGTGGAGCAACTAAGGTCACTAAAACCAAGAGACCAGAGTTAGACTCGATGTACAAGTTTAAGGAAGCAAGGCAAATAGAAGAATACACAAAGCTTCTTAAACTTACAAAACAATACAATCCAAAGTTGCTGGAAGAACAAAGAAATCATAAGATATTGGTGCTGATAAGAGTGATATTGATTAAAAGAGTTACTATCTATGTTCCATGTTTTCATGTTAAAAGAGATAATAACAAGATCTACAGATTTACAGAAGCCCAATTCAAACTTTTGCCGGTTGATGACATTATCTTCCTCTACAACCATTTCCTGAATGCAATGCAAAGATACCGTGAAGATGTAATTGCTTTTGATGCTGTAAAAAGATACATGTCAAGTTGTATTCAATATGCTTCACTGGAAGATTTTCAAATAGGGTTTGAAGTTGTGAAGAAGAAGATAAATGTTCCATATCCAGATCAGAGTCTTTACACTGAAGACATTGAAAAACTCAGTATTGGTCATGTCATCGAAGAACCATCTTTTGGGGTTGTCTTTTTAAATAGCCGAAAGAAGAAGATTTTCATTCGTATGGATGAACTTGCTTCTTATTCTGATGGAACATTGGAGTTTTGTAAAAATGTGTTGCTGTGCTTGAAAGAAGATGAACAAAATGAAAGGAAAAAGGAAGTGTTTGATAAAGTAATCTCCAAGATCAATCAAAGGCTTGAGTACCGAGACAGCATTCGAATGATGAGAGAAGCAAAGAATGTTCAGAAGTCAAAGTATGTTGTTCGTCGGAAAGGAGGTTGCTGGATCAAGTACGAGCCTAGTCATCTACCAGGGCCACATAACATTCCTCCAAGAAACTTTGAAGCTAATATGATTGTCTGATGACAAACCTGAAGGAGAAAATTGGTTCTGGCATCCAAACAAAGACAGACCAAATACAAGAGTTTGAAGATGGACAAAGACTGGATATTTTGCACAAATCACTACTAAGGGGAGATTGTTAGAAATATATATGTAGTAGTTGATTTGTATCTTTTGTACTTACAATGTAAATATCTAAGTATGGAAGGGGGCATATTGTAATATGTGTATAGGTATATAAACCCCCTCCATAATGCAAAATGTAACCTTTCACCCATTTTATGCTAACTAATCTTTCCCTGCAACACACACTTTCTCTCTCTAACTTCTCTCACTAAAACCGCCATTGTTACACACATAAACACACACTAAAACTCGAATTCATGTCTTAACAGAACTTAAGTCCAATTAATACACCTATACTAATGACTAGAAAGCTCTAATTGCTAGGCATATTAAAGTCCGGTTAAATGTGCTATGGCAAACATAATCGCATACAGTTTCAGTCTAAGCTCTTAATCCAGTTGGAAGAATGAACAGCCACAAATCTATAGTTAAGCTAACAGTCCTAACTAACCGTTCATCTACCAAAGCTAATATTGCTTAGTTATCGTCATCTTTTGTCTACTTGCAAAGCTTATATTCTCAAAATGCTTTTCCGACACAAGAAATTTGAAATTTGCATGAAATAAGTAGTAGAAAACTTATGATTATCAAGCAATTAAACCATGGGTTTTTCCTATTCCATCCCCCCACACTTAAATTGTACAACGTCCTCGTTGTACTAAACATGACATAACATAAAGGGTAATAGGAAAAACACGAAAGAAAAAGGATTAACGAAACTTCCCGGGCTTAAATTGCATGAATGTTGTTGAATATGGCATTTGCGGAGCGACTTGAATGATGTTGAATCTTCAAAGACTTGAGTCGTCTCCATTTGATGGTGAATCCATTGATGCGTCTCCACCTCTTTTTTTTTGGTATTTTCTGATTTTTTGATTTTTTTGGATTTTGGGTTTTTCTGTTTTTTTTTGATTTTTTTGGATTTTTCGCGATCTGGTGTGCAGACTGGAGCTGTGAAGCGGCGCTGGCAAGCAGATAGCGGCTGGGAGCAGGCGCTGGGGGTTGTGGAGCGGCGCTGGGATGCCCAGATGCATTCCCAGCGGCGCTGGAGGTCTCCTAGCGGCGCTTTTGACTCCTGTACGTGTTTCGACGTCTGATTTCTTCAACGATTTGATGCTTGAACTCCCCCACACTTAGCTTTTGGCCAAGTGCATGGTTTCCTTCAGACTACAAAGCAAATACTCCTGCACACTTCAATCAAAATATCAAAATGGAAAATAACAAGCTAAAACAATAAAATAAAAACAAAAACAAAATACGATTGCAATAAGTTACTTGTTTCCTCGATCCATTGAAAGCTTGCATCTGTGATTCTAAAGACATACTCATAAAATAGATCACAAATGATAAAATTAAAAAAACACTTAATTGCAATTAGTCACATATTCCTTAAAAATGAAAATAAAAATAAAAATAAAATACGGCTTGGGTTGCCTCCCAAGAAGCGCTAAGTTTAACGAGTCTTCAGCCAAACTCGGCCTAGGAACTAGGTTGAGGAAGAATACGGGGTCGGCCGGGGGCCGGTTCCCGTTGGGTTATATCGAATAAAAATGTCAGACCTATCCTCTAAGTAGGACTCGATATTCATCCTTTCTCCTTGTCCTTGGTACATTCTAGGTTTGCTATAAAAGCCATACGGATTATGTACATTTATATCTTGTTTCACCACTTTCACACATTAATCCCTGACTCTAACATCAATTCTCCTAGCTCAATGTTAATATCGGTGCAGGCGGTCTTAAGAAAGGGTTGACCTAAAACGAATTCGTTCTTAGTTAACACATTTTCTTTCACTAGAAAGAACTCCGTCACAAATCTTAGATCATCAATTGATACTACTGCCTTCTCAACGAATCCCCGAACTCTAATATTAACATTCTTAAAAATCTTAATCACTTTATCCTCCCAGACAACTTTACCTAGATCCCGCCTAGTATAGTTATTGTAAAAATCTAGAGGGAAAATGTTCACCATTGCCCTGGCGTCTATGAACACGTGACTTCCTATACTGCCTATCGAACAATGCACTTGAAAGATTGTGGGGTCACCTAAGGCCGTGGTTGACAAATAAGGATTAAACTCGGATAGTGGTCTGT
The DNA here is from genome assembly GCA_034093135.1 of Erigeron breviscapus. NCBI lineage: Eukaryota > Viridiplantae > Streptophyta > Magnoliopsida > Asterales > Asteraceae > Erigeron > Erigeron breviscapus. The sequence continues at coordinate 98,378,965 of CM067168.1, read as the reverse complement.
CTTCTATATCATTCCATCCTAGGTTATCTAAGAACTTATTCACTCCCATTAATAACCTATTTCCCTTATCCAATCCTTTTTCGGTCTCTTCTAAAAGCTCCTCCAGTTCCTTAACCTTGGTCTCCCTATATAGCACATTCAATCCTCTCCTATGTGGTCTTGACAAATCTAGGCCTTCATGAAATGAGAAACTACGTGCTTTCCTAACGTAGTCATCAATGCCTAAGGGTTTTCCATCATAGTCAACTTCCACATTCATACATATTTCATCGTAGTCGACATCCCTAGAGTCTATGACATAATTTGACTCTAACTTGACCATTTGACACATGGATGATAGCATCTGCAGCATGCAGAAATGGTCGGCCTAAAATTAAGGGTGTCACTACTTCACTTACCGAATCAAGCACAACAAACTCAGTCCAAAATTCTAAATCCTTAACCCTGACATGGACTCGTTAGACAATCCCCTTGGGTTGTCGGTAAGTCTGATCGGCTAACCGAATGCTCATGTTAACGGGTTTTAGCAAACAAATGGTAAGTTTCTCAAAAATCACAGTAGGCATAACATTAATACTTGACCCTAAATCAGCTAATGCACTCGAAAAATACTCATTATTAATAGTGCAAGGGATAAAAAACTTCCTGGATCTTCAGATGCTTGCGGTAGCTGTGTCTCGTCATCCGGTGCCTCGGGATCTTGAACTTCATTCTTACTGTCCGAGTCGTCCCCATCTTTGATTTTGCATTTAGAATCGAATTGGGTCTCGACATCTCCTTGAAAAACAGCTGAAAACGAAGTTTTGCGCGAATCTGGACTGGCGGAGTCCGGAGCGGCGCTGGGCTGTGCAGCCAGCGGCGCTGGTGGCTCTGGATAGATTCCAGTTTTGCGTTTTTGTTCGTTTCTTCTTCATTTTGCTCCCGTATGACCTGTACCTGATTGGACACTTCACAAAAATCATTAGAAAGCTCAGTAGAGTCATTACCTTCGGTGAACGACGTTCACATTCTCGTTTCGTCCGATTGGTGGTTGGTACTTTTGACTCGTGCTAGGGTTTGAGCTTGGACCGCCTTGGATGATTTGCCTTGGAGTGGGGGCTTTCCTTCTTGCATTCTGCTCAATCCATCTATCTATCCTCCTCTCCAGGTCCTTGATTGCGGCTTGTTGATTTCTTGCTCCTTCGTCAACCTTTTGATTGAGATTACTTATTTTCTCATTGAGCGACTTTGCATAGCTTGCCAAGGAGTCATGCCTCTTGTCATTCATGTCCATATACTTCTCCATCATGTTGGTGAGCTTGTCAATTGGATCCTCCTTGACTTCATTCTCCACTTTTGGTTGCTCGGGTTGACCATTACTCCTTTGCCACCTATTTTGAAAGGAACCAAAGTTATTTCTAGCATAACTAGAATTAAAGTTAGAATTACCGGGGTTTCTTTGGAATAGTCCTCGTTGAAAGCTTCCTCGGTATTGGTTCTGAACATAATTGCATGAATATAAACACTCGTATTTGGTTAATATAGTGAGCGGCTCTCCGGACAAACTTACCAAACAACGTGGTAATCTAAGTCTACGAGCCGTCCAAACCGGGTGTGTGTTTGCGGTTCGTGCGTGAGTCGAGTACCACCCACAAGATCAACCTTGCGTGTTCTAGGTTTTCTCTCTCTAGGTTTTGCTCGTTTCTCTCTCTACACTCTTGTTGAGAACACACATAACACACACCTCTATTTATAGGCAAGTGACAAGAACTCTCAAATCCAATGGATTTGAGTGTTCTCATGTCAAGCCCATTAGGGTTTTGGCCTGTTTGAGAGTTCTTGTACAAGCATGCTTTTGCTTGTTTCCACAGAAACTCTCAAACTGTTTGAGTGTTCTTTCCACAAGCAAACTTTTGCTTGTTCCCAAGAACTCTCAAATGACCATTTGAGTGTTCTTTCCACAAGCAAACTTTTGCTTGTTCCCAAGAACTCTCAAACCATTTGAGTGTTCTTTCCACAAGCAAACTTTTGCTTGTTCCCAAGAACTCTCAAATGACACTTAGGAATATTTTGCTGTTAATACGCAGAAACAACATTAACTCAGCCAATGTTTCTACTGCTGTAAATACGCATAAACAACATTAGCTACGACAATGTTTCTACTGCTGTGAATACGCAGAAACAACATTGTCTATATTACCTATTGGAAGTATTAATTAAGTTAATGTTTCTCCTGCTGTTAATACGCAGAAACACATTTAACTTAACTTCCCTTTGGAAGTACATTAAGTTAATATTTCAACTGCTGTTAAACGCAGAAACAATATTAACTTAATGACTCTTTACATGTAATGTCTACATTCATAAGTACCTGCACAAATAATAAACAAACATATAAACATAATGGATCCCAATATGATCAACAATATATGCCAAGGTAATATTATTGACAAACGGTAATTACAAGATAAATTACAAGACTTGAATATATATAGATATACATCACACATCTAGAATGCTCTTGTCACCGAGAAACATGCACCAACAGTCTCCCCCTTGACATTAGCATCTAGATGTGACCTTCAAGTCTTCGTTTGTCATCCTAAGTGCTGGCCAAAAACCCTGTCATCGGGAATTTCAGTCTAAGGTACTGGTTCTGAAGCACTTGGTTCAACTGCTGTAGGAGGGACAACACTTTGACCTTCCCTTGCTGGATCCCTTGTTTCTGCATTTGGTTCAACAGTTGGAGGAACCACATTTTGTTCTACTCCTGCTGGAACACCTGCTTCTGCATTTGGCTCAACGACTGGAGGAACCACATTTTGTTCTTCTCCAGCTGGAGCCCCTGCTTCTGCATTTGGCTCAACAACTGAAGGAACCACATTTTGTTCTTCTCCAGCTGGAGCCCCTGCTCGTACCCGTCTAGGTATTTCATCAAAGAATCTTCGACTGTCAGCATGGATATACTCAACTAAACAAAACTTCACCATCCTTTCATAGACACCCTTTATGCCTATAAAGAGTTGTGAGCTTCTTAGCTGATGCCTAGTAATTCGAGCTTTTGTGTGTGTAAATGTGTGTGTTAATGGAGGTTTCTAGTGAGAGAAAGTAGAGAGAGAGTAGAGAGAAGTCAGGGAAAGATTAGATTGTATTATGGGGTTACAAATTACATAATGGAGGGGGTTTATATACATATGAGCTATTTACACTATGCCCCCTTCTATTGTAACAAGTTTACAATATAAGTACAAATTAACATAAGGTACACAAATCAACTACTACATTTATATTTCTAACAATCTCCCCCTTAGTAGTGATTTGTGAAAAATATCCAGGCTTTGTCTTTCTTTAAGCTCTTGTATTCGGTCTATCTTTGTTTGGATGCCAGAACCAATTTTCTCCTTCGGGTCTATCATCAGGAACAACCATGTTGTCTGCAAAGTTTCTTGGAGGAATGTTCTGTGGACCTGGACGGTGACCAGGCTCGTATTTGATCCAACAACCTCCTCTTCGACGTACGACGTACTTAGACTTCTGAACATTCTTTGCTTCTCTCATCATTCTAATGCTGTCTCTGTACTCGAGTCTTTGGTTAATCTTGGAGATTGCTTTATCAAACAATTCCCTTTTCTTTTCATCTTGCTCATCGTCTAGCAGGCACAACAACACATTCTTACAAAACTCCAAAGTTCCATCAGAATAAGAAGCAAGTTCATCCATGCAAATGAAAATCTTCTTCTTTCTGCTATTCAAAAAGACAACACCGAAGGATGGTTCTTCTATGATATGACCAATACTTAGCTGTTCAATATCTGCAGTGTATAGACTTTGATCTGGATACGGCACATTAATCTTCCTCTTCACAACTTCAAATCCTATTTGAAAATCTTCCAATGAAGCATATTGAATGCAGCTTGACATATATCTTTTAACAGCTTCAAAGGCAATAACATCTTTATGATATCTCTGCATAGCATTCACAAAATGATTGTAGAGAAAGATAATGTCATCAACTGGCAGCAGCTTGAATTGTGTTTCAGTAAATCTGTAGCTCTTGCCATTATCTCTTTTGACATGGAAACTTGGGATTGAGATAGTATTCCTTTTAACCAAAATAACTCTGACCAGCACCAAGATCTTGTGATTTCTTTGTTCTTCAAGGAGCTTGGGATTATATTGCTTGGTGAGTTTAAGAAGCTCTTTGTATTCTTCAACTTGTCTAGCTTCCTTAAACTTATACATTGAATCCAACTCTGGTCTTCTGGTCTTGGTAACTTTGGTAGCTCCACAAAATATTGAAAAAGCTCTTTCTTCCAAAAAGCTAGACTTCTTGGCTGCCTCCTTTGGCTTAACACCCAGCGCAACCATTCTTTCTTTATCCCTCAAGAAGTATCCCCGATTAATGAATCTCCTTTGTTCTTCAGTTAATTCTGTTGGAAAATAATCAGGGAGAACTTCCTCGGATATGATTGCTTCTTTCAACACTTGTTTATATGTTGATTTCTTGAAGTTCTGAGATGCAGCCTCAGGAGTCTTTCTCAATTCATCAAAGCTATTGAAGTCTTCAAAGGTATAGTGTTGAGGAGTAGTGAAACCCTGAGTAGAAGATTCTCCAGCCTCTTTTCTGCTCGACGAACCTGTTTCAAAATAATCAAGATCTGGGAAGTCTTCAAACACAGGTTCCTCAACAGTTTCTACGTTTATTGGAGTTCCAACTATTTCTGGCTCATCCAATTACATTGTCTTTTTGCCAGCTTCAATATCTGCACCATCTTCAGCATATTCCATAACTTCACTTTCAATCACAACCCTTCTTCTTCATTAACCTCAATTTTCAATTCTTCTTCACTTTCTACATCAGAATCAATACCAAAAACTTCAACTAATCTTCTTCTAATCTCATCATCTAAAGAATCGTTCTCAACATTCTCAACATTCACACCCTCTGCTCTTTCTTCCATCACCACATCTCCAACATTTCCTTCAACTCTTGCCGAAGAATTATCAATGTTCGTTTGACCTTCTCCTTGGTTCTCCCCCTCGGGTGATCATCAGAATCAGGATCATCCCGACGAGAAGCACCGAGGCCGGTCGGCAAGATTCTAATGCCAACAATCTTAATTCAAACTCAGCTAGTTTAGCATCATACTCAGCCTTTTGTCTTTGAACTTGTTCTTGTAAGGCTTTGACTTTTCTTTCAGTTGCAAGTTCCCTTTCTCTAACTTCCAAGGCATTCAACACTCCTCTTTCAGTAACAGTCAACAAATCACCCTCAGACCGTAAGATATTCAACAACACTTCACATGCAGAGTCTTTGGTAGGTTGATTTGTTGATGTTGATGGAATTGGATTTGGTGTTGGTGTTCTTTGTGTTGGTGTTTGAGATGGAGTAGCCAACCCGGGGTTGTTTGCACACTTGTGGTGTGACCTAAATTCAGCGAAGCTGATTCAGGATTTCCTGCGGATCCTCGGGTATACCCTCACCAGCAGTTTCAGATTCATGGGCTTTGCAACCCGAATCAATTGTGTCCTAGACTGTGATAAATCACTGTCCTGGACTTGTTGTTGGGCAACACCACTAACAACACCGGGGTCACTGAGAATGCCCGTTAATACAGTCTCAGGTTGATCCTGAGGAACAGCAGTGTCACTACGGCGTTCATACTGCTCCCCAGTCTCGGCCTGAGGACTGTTACCTGCGGCTAAAGCTGGCGTGATGGTAGCTAAGGCAGGATTTCCAAGCTGTCCTTGAGGGTCACACAAAGTGGGTCCCTCTCCGCTTGTTCCGGCACCAGTACTCAACTGGGCTTGTTAATCAGTGTCCCTAGGAGATCTAGACTCTTGTGCATGAACTGAAGGCGAGAGGTGGGGCTGGTCCTCTCTAATTTCAACACTCTCATCCTCCAAATGAGGAGAGTGTGGTGAGCGTGGCTGATCCCCGTGCATTTGAGACTAACTCCTGTTGTGAGGAGTCAGAATGGCTGGGAAAGTTTGGTGCATACGAGAATAGGCAGTTCCCGATTTCTGCCCTAGGGTAAACAACCCGGCTAGACACATTGGTTTGAACTAATGGAGGGCCAACGTTTTCTTTATGCCCTTGTCCTAAACCGGACCGCACATCCTCTCTGGTATTTTCAACTCCTCCCTCAAATCCGCCTTGTTCCTCCAGCACATCATCATCTCCAGTGCTAACATTCTCAGTTTCTAACTCAGATACAACAATATCCACAATTCTTGTTGCTTGTTCAACATCAAACTCCGCTGAGGCACCAGGTTGTTCATTCACATCTGCTGAAGTAGATTCAAGTCTTTGTCTTGTAGATTTAGACGACTTATGTTTTCTTTTTGATTTCTTCTTCTTTGAAGTCTGCTTTAGAACACTTCTAGCAGACATTTTAAGTCGTCTACCTGGTGGTGGAGTTGGTTCATCAGGTAGAGCAGATGCAAGTGGTGTTGGATTAAGAATCGGTGATGAACTAGGTGGTGTAAAAATTGGTGGATTCGGTGAAACAACGGATGGTATAGGTGTAGATTGCGAAGGTGAAGATTGCGAAAAATGAACGGTTGGTGTAGATTGTGTAGATTGTGAAGGTGATGTTTGTGAGGTAATGTTTGGTATAGATTGTGAAACAGGTGATGAAATAGGTTCAGGTGAAGCAACATCTTGCTCAAACATAACCCTCTTTGACTTTCTTTTCCTCTGCTCAGAGGCCCCTTCATCACTAACCCCTCTTTTTCTTTTTGACAAACTAGGACCCTCACTTGGCGACCTATGCTCATCTTAGGAAGGTGTCTGTCTTTCAGACCCCATTATAGCCTCGGGGAACGGGCCCGGATTGCTGAGATAAGTCCTAAGATGAGGACTCTGAGCAGGAACCAAATTAATTAAGAATGGTGGAATCGGAAAAGGCCTTGTTGTTTCACTACCTGTGCCTCTCAAGTTGGATTTATACATGGCAATTACACACTTTAAAGCTGTCATCCAATTTTGGAATTTCTTCTGCATTATCAAGAACGTCTTCGATAATCAGTGTGAAGAATCTGATAAAGGGAATATATTTTCTGTCTTGTTTATCCTTTCCTTGACAACTTGAATCATCTTTTTCCATATAATCGCCGCAAAGTCACACTGCACATTGTGAGTGACTGCATAGTAAATTGATAAGGAATCCTTTGTCATGAGATCAATTCCTTTCTGTGATGGCATCAAACAAGTGGTTAAAACATTGTACATCGTATGCCAGAGAGTTGTTACATTCATTCTTCTAAAATCTCTCATCGTTGCCAACTCTCCTTCATAACCCAACGAATGAACTCCAGCCAACATTTCTTCAACTGATGGGAGTTCTTCGTATTCTTCAGAGTTCTTCGTATTCTTCAAGTACAGGAAATCCAATTGTTGTTCTAAACTCATCCAAAGTGAATCGACAATTAAACAGTTCATCTTCTGACTCTAGAGTAAATTTGAAGTAGTCTGCTGTGTTATGCCTTTTACTTCCTCGTACATATTCAATGGATTGCAACAGCTCAAAGACATACTTCTCAGGTACAATTGCACCTCCAGTCAGAGCATTATTCAGTGGATGATAGCTAAGAATCTCTGGAATGATCGGGAATTTGCAAGCAAATGGGATATGTAGTGCTTGATTGGCTTGCATTTTCATTGAATCTCCTTCTCTGAACATTGCCATCTTGGTACTTTATTATTTTTCTGTTTAAGACAAACTGACCAAAGGTATTGACCAGAAAATACATTTCAAATACAGAAAAATAACAAAATATACCAACTTTTAAGAAACACATTTATTACACAGACAATGTTTTGCATATATATTAAAAATGAGAGAACAAAGTAGTACACAAAGGCGTTCGATACCTTGCATCTCACCCAAATATATATACAAAACATGACAATATATAGGATCACATAAGTATTAAAAGATAAGAAAACAAGGTAGTACACAAAGGCATTCGATACCTTGCCTCTCACTCTAAACACTTATGAAATACTATATATACATACACAATACACATATACAGTTAAACATTTTAAAACACATCACAAATAATAATAAAAGAAACATAGAATAAAAATAAAGAATAAAAATAAAAATAAAATAACATAAAAAATTTGAAATTCTAATTTGTACTATTTGCAGAGCAAAAACCTCTGCAAATAGCACATTTTGGAAAATTTGCCCAGTGTTTGACAAGGACAAAAAAAATTGGTTTTGGCAAAATTTTGATTTGTATTGGAGTTGAAATATGTAAATGCAGAGCTCAAAGCTCTGCAAATGAGCAGTTCAGTCCAACTCCTTTGAAATGTATGAAATTTTCTTTTATTGAACAACAAAAATGTTGTCAATTGATAAAGAACAATTTCAATATGAAAAATTTCAAATTGTACTGTTTGCCGAGCAAAATGCTCTGCAAACAGTTGGATTTAAAACTTTGTGAAAAATTTGTTTTTTTCATTTTGTACTGTTTGCCGAGCAAAATGCTCTGCAAACAGTTGATTTTAAAAACTTTGTGAAAAATTTTCATTTTGTACTGTTTGCCGAGCAAAAAGCTCTGCAAACAGTTGAATTAAGAACTTGGAGAAAAATTTTCACATTGTACTGTTTGCCGAGCAAAAAGCTCTGCAAACAGTTCATTTGAAAACTTAGGTTAAAAATTTTCACTTTGTACTGTTTGCCGAGCAAAATGCTCTGCAAACAGTTGGTATGAAAACTAAGTGAAGAATTTTCATGTATTTGCCGAGCACAAGCTCTGCAAATGGATGGTTCAAGTCTTGACAAAATTTTAAAAAAATTTGTACTGTTTGCCGAGCAAAATGCTCTGCAAATAGTTGTTTTTAAAACTTGTAAAACTTTTGGAATTCAAAGACTTGAATGCCGAGCAAAATGCTCTGCATTATGTTGTTTTAATGACTTGGGGAAAAATTTACTGGTTTGATAAAAACAAGCATTTGCCGAGCAAGAAGCTCTGCAAATGACACTTTTTGATCCAAAATCTGTTTAAGATTACCAAGAACATGTTTTACCAGTATACATGAAGATTTGATGATTAACAAGAACAAATTGCGCATTTGCCGAGCTAAATGCTCTGCAAATGGCACTTTTCTTAAAAAAATTCATTGTTACCCAGCCAACATCTAAACAAATATCCAGAAAACTTAAAACTTGAACAGATTAAGGTAAACAAAACGGATAAACAACAAGTATAGGCCTTAATCATGCATCTTAAACATCAAGAAATACACAATCAATCATCTATAATGCATTAGCTTCATGTCAGTGTCATTCACAAGCCACAATTTATCAACAGTTTTATGCCAAAATTAACCAAGAAATCATTACCTCAAAACTGTTGATATGATCGAAATAACACAGTGATTTAGAACAGAAAAATGAATACTAATATACTCCCACTTCGAATATTATGAAATAGATGAAACTTTTGATTGATTGATGTGATGGACAGATTTGATTTGAGAGAAAAAGCAAAAGAAACTGATCTTGAATTTGAAAGTAAATGGTTTTGGCCCGCCCATTTTCCATTTATAACTCAAATCCGGGTCGTGGGTCTGGGTCTGACCCGCGTGTCAACCCGGATCTCGACTGGTCTTGGGCTTAACATGGCAGTTGGGCTCAAATTGGTTTTGGGCTTAAACTAACAACAACAAAAACAATAACAAATAAACATAGAAATTAAAAAAAAAAAATAACACAGAATAATAAATAAAACAAACAACAAAAATCTTTTTAGTATTTTAGTATTTTCTATTTTTGTATTGATTTTTCAATTTTATACACATAACATAAAATAAACACAAAAAAAATTCATATGCATTTGCACACTCCCCCTCAAATTAAGCATAAAACAACATGGTAAATTTACAAACTCCCCCTTAAATCATGCATTCTACCCTTTTTCTCCCCCTCAAACATTGCATGTAATCTCAAGTAAAACACATCAATGTTTGAAACAGAAAATGAACATAGAATACATGGCATGAAATCAATTAAGTTTGTAAATCTAGCATTCCCAACTTGGTTTTCAGAAAATTAAACCTGTTTTCATCCAAAGGTTTGGTGAAAAGATCAGCAAGTTGGTAGTCTGTTGGACAAAATAGAGTTCGATGTTACCTTTCTCGACATGATCTTTAAGAAAATGGTACCGAACATCTATGTTCTTGGTCTTTGTGTGCTGTACAGGATTGCAAGAAATAGCAATAGCACTCTTTGAGTCATAGTAAATGGGAATTCTGTTGAATTGAAATCCATAATCAGTCAACTGTGTCTTCATCCAAAGAACTTGTGAACAACAGCTTGCTGCAGCTACGTATTCAGCTTCTGCAGTAGATGTGGATACACAATTTTGTTTCTTTGAAGACCAACTGACCAATCTATCCCCTAGAAACTGTACACTCCCAGAAGTACTCTTTCAATCAAGCTTACAACCTGCATGGTCAGCATCCGAATATGCAATTAACTGAAACCCGGTATCCCTTGGATACCAGAGACCAAGGTTCACTGTGCCTTTCAGGTATCGGAAGATCCGTTTAACGGCCTGGAAATGACTTTCCTTGGGACACATGCATGTGGCGAACATAATATCCGGGCGACTAGCAGTCAAATACATGAGTGACCCTATCATACTGCGATATTTCTTTTGATCAAAAGATTTTCCATTTAAGTCATCATTAATCTTTGTCCGAGCTTCCATGGGTGTTCCAATTGTTTGACAATCCATCATATCAAACTTTTTCAACATGTCAAGAATGTACTTAGATTGACAAATAAAAGTACCATTTGACAATTGTTTTACTTGAAGACCAAGGAAAAAGTTTAATTCACCCATCATGCTCATTTCAAATTTCTTGATCATTAAAGCAGAGAAATTCTTGCAGTATTTAGGATTAGTTGACCCGAAAATTATGTCGTCAACATAAATCTGGATTAGAATGATGTCACTCCCTTGTCGTTTGATAAACAAGGTAGTGTCAATCGAACCTTTGCTAAAACCAGATTTCACAAGATAAGAGGATAGAGCATCATACCATGCACGAGGCGCTTGTTTCAGACCATATAAAGCCTTATCTAACCTGTAAACATAGTTTGGATGTTTTGAATTCACAAAACCTTCTGGTTGTTCAACATACACTTCTTCTTTGAGTATTCCATTTAAGAAGGCAGTTTTGACATCCTTTTGGTAGACTGTGAATTTCTTGTAGGCAGCATAGGCAAGAAACATCCGAATAGCCTCAATTCGTGCAACTGGTGCTAATGTCTCATCGTAGTCAATTCCATCTTGTTGGCAATATCCCTTTGCAACCAATCGTGCTTTGTTGCGTACAACAACTCCATTTTCATCCTTTTTGTTCTTGAAGATCCACTTGGTTTTAATTGGCTCCTTGTTCTTGTAAGGATTGGGAACCAATTTCCACACCTCAAGTTGTTCAAATTGATTCAGTTCCTCATGCATAGCTTTCACCCAATCTGGACAACTTAGAGCTTCATTCACTGTCTTTGGTTCAACAATGCTCAGAAAATTCACAAACAAACATTCATTCGCAGAAGCGGATCTTGTCTGAACTCCAGTTGTTGGATTACCAATGACTTGAGAAATCGGATGAGCTCTAGTCCATTTGGTTGTATGAGGAATTGGGTCAATTGGATCACCAGATTCTTCAGAATCAATAAAATCAGGAGTATGTTGTTCTGTCAATTGTTCAAATGAAGTAGCAATTGGTTCAACAAAGTCATCGTGATCATAATCTTTTGGATTGGTTGATGGATTTGTCACTTGAGAGATAACATGAGGTTGAGTATGCAACTCTGAATAATCAGTAGGTGGAGGAGATTCAGATGATGAACTATCATCTGATGATTTTGATGGTGAAGACTCATTTGGATCCATCTCTTTCGAATTTGAACTTGATGGTTCATTTGAATTCTCATCAGATTCAGAAACTTTCTTCTGAAACTTGGAAAAATTCTTCGAACAAGATATCCAAATCTTGTGAAGTCGGAGTTGAGAATGATTTGACATTTGATGCAGTCTTAGTTGCGGAAGCTTGTGGACTTTGAAGTTCGGGTCTTGAACTGTGTTGTTCAAGAACCATCCCCGAGAGTTCATCAAATCTAACGTTCATACTCTCTTCAATTCTCTTGGTTCTTCGGTTATATACACGATATGCTATCGATTCTCTCGAATAACCGATAAAATATGCCTCATCGCCTTTTGGTTCAAATTTTCCCAGATTATCTCGATCATTGAGAACATAACATACACATCCAAAAATGTGCAAGAAGTTCACATTGGGCTTTCTTTTGTTGATCACCTCATACGGAGTTTTATCAAACCTCTTGTTTATAATTGATCTGTTTTGAGTAAAACAAGCAGTAGCAACAGCTTCAGCCCATAGATTCGGTGGCAACTTCGAATAGGCAAGCATTGTCCTAGCTGCTTCAACAAGAGTTCGATTTCGACGTTCAACTACTCCATTCTGTTGAGGTGTCCTGGAAGCGGAAAATTGATGAGTAATACCCATGGACTTGAAGAAAGAATCTATTGTAGAATTCTTGAATTCAGTGCCATTGTCTGAGCGAACAATTCTAACTGATGATTTGAGATTCACTTGGGTCTTCTTTATGAAATCAATAATTGCAGTCGGAGTGTCACTCTTTGCATGAAGAAAGAATACCCAAGTGTAACGAGAATAATCATCTACAATCACTAGAATGTATCGCTTTCCATGGATACTTTGAACTTCATTGGGCCACACAAATCCATATGAATAAGGTGCAAAGGACCTTCTGTACTTAAGTGCTTCTTTGGTTTGTGTGAATCTTTCTTCATCTTTCCAATTGCACAAGCTGGACAAACATGTTCACTTTCATACTTGTAGTTCGGAAGTCCTTCAACAAGTTGTTTATCCACGAGAGCATTAATTGTTTGAAAATTCAGATGAGAAAGACGACGATGCCATAACCAAGAGTTTTGTGCAGTTGCTTTTGAAAGTAGACAAATC
>CM067168.1:98246723-98364950 GCA_034093135.1 Erigeron breviscapus | reverse complement strand
ATATAACCTGATCAGTGTAAGCCAACTGTGTGTTGATGGCTATCAAGTTCTATTCAATATTGCTCAGGGTATCGTATTCAACAAGGACTGGAAGGTAGTGTTGATTGCTCCCAGAAAAGGGAATGTGTACGTGATGGATATGGAAAGCTCTCCTTCAGAGCAGTGTTTCTATACTCAAGCTGATGAAGACACAAACTGGTTATGGCACAAAAGGTTATCCCATTTAAATTTCAAGAATATTAATAAGTTGTCAAGAAAACAACTTGCAGATGGGATACCTTCAGTTTCCTTCAAAAAGGAAAGGCCATGTCCAGGATGTGAGATGGGTAAGCAGAAACGTACCAGTTTCAAGACCAGACAGAATTTCAGCATATCTGAACCTCTTCATATGCTTCATATGGACCTCTTTGGTCCAGTGAACATTCAGACTCGTGCTGGTAAAAGATACACCCTGGTGATCGTAGATGAATTCTCCAGATATTGTTGGGTTATCTTTCTCAGGTCTAAAAGTGAAGCTGCTGCTGAAATCATCAGTCTTATCAAGCAAATTGAGCTCAAGTACAGTCGAAAGGTGTGTCAGTAAAGAAGTGACAATGGAACAGAATTCCAGAATGCAACTCTGGAGTCATTCTGTACTGACACTGGTATCTCCCAGAATTTCTCATCAGCCCGCTCTCCAGAACAGAATGGAGTTGTGGAAATGAAGAATCGAACGCTGATAGAAGCTGCCAGGAGTATGCTTGCTGAATCTGGTCTGTCTACCAGTTTCTGGGCTGAAGCAATTGCTACTGCTTGCCACACCCAGAACCGGTCAGTGTATGTGAAGCGACACAAAAAGACAGCCTATGAAGTCTTAAGAAATAGAAAACCAAATATTGGTTATTTTCACTTTTTTGGATGTCCAGTTTACATCCTGAACGACTCCAGTCAGTTAGGCAAATTTGATGCCAAAGCTGATGAAGGGTATTTCTTAGGCTATTCAGCCATTCGCAAGGCCTTCAGAGTCTACAACAAGAGGACTGGAGAAGGTCCATGAGTCAATTCATGTCACATTTGATGAATCAAATGCTGCAATCAACAAGAAGCCAGCCCTTGACACTCCCCAGTAACTCCAATTGTCTTTTGTGAATCTGATCCTATCAACTACAATAAAGAAGATTCAGAAGACACAGTTTCCAGTCATCCTGATCTGGAACCTGTTCAGAAAAAGAAACGCTCAAGTGGTACTCCATTCTATCCTTCTATTATTTTCAAACTACCCTCTGAAATTAATATTGGATCAGATGTTCGTACTGCTCCCCCAGTATCAATGTCAGTTGAGCATATACCAGAAATGTCTTCTTATGAAGAATTCCAAACTGAACCAGTACTTCAAGAAATACCTTCAAATGAAGAATTTCATGATGCAAATCGTGATTTAAATGACTCAGATGAAGATGCTGAAGTAGTCTGGCAAGATCCTCCTCCAAAGTAACTCCAGAGGAGACTCAACTGAATTCTTGCACTGATATTGTTGTCAGTAACAATCCTGGTCAGTACTCCAGATGGACAAAAGCTCATCCTATTGATCAGATCATAGGTGACTCCAGTAGAGGAGTTCAGACCAGAAGAGCCTCCAGTAATCAATGCTTATATGTTAGTTTTCTATCATTGATGGAACCAAAGAAGATTGACGAGGCTATGGAAGATCCAAGCTGGGTGACTACTATGCAAGAAGAGCTTCACCAGTTTGAAAGGAACAAGGTCTGGTATCTGGTTCCTTTCCCAGTTGGAAAGAAAGAACCAATTGGAACAAGATGGGTCTTCAGAAACAAGGTAGATGAAGATGGCCACGTAATCAGAAACAAGGCCAGACTGGTAGCACAAGGCTACTACCAGTCAGATGTTGATTTTGATGAATCATTTGCTCCAGTGGCTAGACTTGAAGCGATCAGAATATTCTTAGCATTCGCTGCTTATCATCAGTTCAAGGTCTACCAGATGGATGTAAAGAGTGCTTTCTTGAATGGAAAGCTTGAAGAGGAAGTTTATGTCAGACAACCACCAGGTTTCGTTGATGAAAAGCATCCACATTGGGTATATCGTCTGACAAAGCGCTTTATGGCCTCAGACAAGCCCCACGTGCCTGGTATGACACTCTGACTAAACATTTATTGAAAAATGGTTTCAAAAGGGGTGCAATTGACAATACCTTATTTATTCTTCATGAAAAAGGTAATCTGTTAATGGTACAAATTTATGTTGATGATATTATTTTTGGGTCTACTGATGAAAACATGTGCAAGAAATTTTCGAAAATAATGTCAACTGAATATGAAATGAGTTTGATGGGTGAATTAACATATTTTCTTGGACTCCAGATTAAACAAAACAAAGATGGCATTTTTATTAATCAGGAAAAATATGTTAGAGATCTTTAAAGAAATATGATATGAACTCTTCACCATCTAAACCAACTCCAATTTCTGCACCACTGACATTGGACTCCGATCCAGATGGTAAACCAGTGAACACCACTGTCTACAGAGGCATGGTTGGTTCACTGATGTATTTAACTGCCAGTAGACCAGATATTATGTTTTCAACATGTTAATGTGCCAGATATCAGTCTAATCCAAAGGAATCTCATATGCTTGCTGTAAAGCGCATACTGAAGTACCTTAAAGGTGTCCCCAGTCTAGGTCTTTGGTATCCCAAAGGCTCAGGCATGGATCTAATGGGTTATTCAGATTCAGATCATGCAGGTTGTAAGATAGACAGGAAATCCACTACTGGTGGATGTCATTTCCTTGGTGGCAAACTGGTCAGCTGGACCAGTAAGAAGCAAACTTCAGTTTCATTGTCCACTGCTGAAGCTGAATACGTGTCTGCAGCCAGTTGTTGTGCTCAGATACTCTGGATGAAGAACAAGTTGCTTGATTATGGTATTAAGTATTCAAAGACCCCAATTTTTTGTGATAATACCAGTGCCATTGCTATCTCGAACAATCCAGTCATGCACTCCAAAACAAAGCACATTGATCTCAGGTATCACTTCATTCGTGATCATATTATGAAAAACAACATTGAACTCCATTTTATTCCCACTGACAAACAACTCGCTGACATTTTTACTAAACCTCTGGATGTCAAAACTTTTGAATATCTTGTTGGTGAGTTAGGAATGTTAAACCCTTAAATCTGGAACCTTGGTATTGAACGCCATTGTGTACTACTGAGGATCTTTGATTTAAATATTCTGGATCAACATTCCAGGGGGAAAGACTTGAAAGATATTTTTGTTCTTAAAATGTTTTAAGTTCAGGGGGAATTTATTAATTTATTTTCTCACTGGACAAATTCTTTAGAAAATATTACTGGTGCTTTGTAAATGTGTCCCTCTCACTGGTAATTGGACAGGTTGAAGTGCGTGTTTGAGGTGAATTTTGTCTCCTTGTAAATGTGTCCCTCTCATTTGTCTGTATTAGTTGACGTGCACGTTTAAGGTTACCAGTCTTTCAAAATGGTTTTCACTGGTACTTTACTGGAGTGTCCCTCCAGTGTACCATCAGTGCATGCTTCACTGGACTAATCCACCAGTGATACTGGAGTATCCAGTCAACCTCCAGATGCACTGAAATAAGTCATAATATTTTTTTTAAATACTTGGTCATTGTGCGTGCCACGTAAGCAAACTTTTTAAAGATATTTATCTTATAATCCTACGTGGCATGTAAATTTTTCAACGTAATGATGGTATTTTTACCTTGGGAAGTCAAAAAGAGCAACTTGATACTGTTTGTGGGCTGTAAACCGTCACACATTTATGTGTGATGTGATGTAATTAATGCGGATCTCAGAACCCGATCAAAATTTTATTTGATAATTTCAAATTAAACCGTTTGAGTTCCACATTCTCTCTTCTATAAATACCCACTTTCAATTTCATTTGCATTTACTTCGAACATATTTACTCCCAAATCTTTCAAATTCCTTCATTTACTTCTTCATTCATTTTCCAATCATCATCATCTCTCATATTTACTCCATTTCCATTCTATTCTTCATCATTTCTTCATCAAAACCCTAAATTTTCAATTTCATCTTCATCTATTCATATTCAAATGGCACCTAGACAATCTAAATCTCTTAAAAATCTGCTCGCTGCTGAATATGCTCCGACAGAAAATGTTGAAAGGGCACCTCATATCACTCTTGAGGCTAATGCCATAAGAATAAACATGAACAACTGGATGGCCAGACTTTCACTTTCCAGTGTTCATGATGCCCAATCTGTTATTGGGAGATTAAACACTTTTTTTCTCTCATGCCCACTATATGGTGCATTGACATTAAATCCAGGAAGGATGTACCACGATTACCTTTGTGAATTCTGGTACACTGCCCAATATGATGATACAACTTCATCAATCACTTACTCTCTAAGGGAGGTACCAGATCCTTGGGTTTCACTGCTAGTCTACTCAGGTATGTTCTACAGTTGAACTATTTTGAACAAAATGAGTTGCCCATTGAACTTCCCTCTGGTATCAATACAAGGGAAGTGTGCAGACTGATGGGGCACACAGATATTGTGGATGAGCATGGCCAGCTATCCAGGAAGGGAACGGTCTACATGAGCAAATTGACAGACTCATGGAGATACTTCTTCACGCACATCGTTGAATGCTTGGGAGGCAGTTCTGGAGGGTTAGACCAGATAAATCAAACCCATCTCCAGATTGCCTACTGCCTCTGGTTTGGAATAAGAGTGGATTTCGCTCAGATCCTTTTTGATGATCTGGTAGAGCGTCTTAGAGTGAAAGGAAGAAAAGCTTTTGTTCCTTATATCCGTTTTCTTTCACTCATGTTTAAAAGAGCTCTTGGAGACCAGTATGATTTTGAAACTACTCACTTTTCTGTGAGTGAGTATATGAGGGATCTGACCAACCTCAGATCTCCACTGAATGAGGTAGATATTCCTCAGTCCATGCTCTCCTTTCAAAGGGAAGAAGTTAAAGTGGCTCCAGGTAGAGGTCAAGCTGGTGAAGGACCCTCTGGAGACCAAGATGTACATATCATAGAAGCTGTACAACCTATTAGACAAGTGGCTCCTGAAGGTCAAGGACCAGAAAATATTGAACCTTCCAGACGACCTAGAACAAACAGGCGTCTGATGAGAGCTGGAGTTCAGGTGAATCCAGAAAGGCATCCTGGTGATGTAATGAATCTGGATGGGTCTCCGATTTTTGAGCAAGAGAATGTACAAGTTGTTGGGCAGGTGACTGATGAACAGATAGAAAATGTTGCCCAGATTATTGAGCAGGTTGTTGAGCAAGTCGAACAAGATGTTCAGACTGATGAACATGTATCTGGTGAGCAAGAGGCTCAAATCGACTTGAATATAGAGGCTGGTGAACAAGTTAATGAACAGGCTGGTGAACAAACTGGTGATCAGACAGTTGGGATGGCTCCAAATTGGGATGATGTAGATTCCCCAATGTCTGAAGGTTTTGATGTAAACATGAATTTTCTGGGTGAAGATGTTGTACAAGAAGAAGAAAGTCTACCAGAAATGCCACCACCTCCACCAGAAATAAATATTCCTCCACCAGAATCAGAAATGCCACCACCCCCATCAAACATGCCACCACCACCACCACCTTCAATTCCACAATCCACTTCTTACTTTAATCCTTTCACAATCCAAACTTCACAAACTCAACCTCCACCAACTGAAACTCCAATCGAGATATCTGAACAAGGTGCGCTGGACTCAACAGTTGTAACATCTGAAGCTGCAACTGAAGAGGTCTGGGCACAAGTACCTCTCATGACCAGATTGCCTTCCAATCTTGAACCTCCCAGTGGTCTCTCCACTTCATCTTCTACCGAGGTCCAAGGCCTTTTAAGTAAGGTGGCGGACCTGGAGAGATCACTCCAGACTTCATCGCAGGTTATTTCAGACTTTAAATCTTTATTATCAAATAACCTTGCATCTGAGATGAATGTGTTTACTGGGAATGAGAAGCTTGTTTATGAGAAGCTTGATGAACTGGTACTGGCCACAAACAACAATACTGAAAATTTCAAAGTGGAGACAAGGCTGGTGAACTCTGTTCAGACTGCAGTGCAAGGTGAACTTGTTCAACCACTGGCAGGTCTGAAAGAAGAGGTTCAGAAGTTGGTTACCAGGATAAGTTCTCTGGAGAGTAGGTCCACACTTGATCAGGATGCTGTTGTTAGCACGATTAGTGATGAATGCACAAAGAAGTTCAGAATCAGTATGCTGAAAGAATTATCTGAAGAAATTTCTGAGACTGTTCTTCGAACTCTTCAAGATGGTCTGTTACCCCAAGTAGAGAGGTTGATGGAAGAAAAGTTGCCAAAGCACTTGCCTAAAGAAGTTGAAATTGTTAAAAAGGAAGTGCAGGCACTTAAGAAAGTTGTGACTGATACAACTCCAGTGGCAGGAAGAACCTTTGGTGCACTGGACAGACATATGTTAGAACAATTATGGAATGATCTCAAGTCCAGAACTGGTGATCATTCCAAGGGGGAAAAGTCGTATGGTGACCAAAAACAAGTGACACTGAAGCACTTGGCACAAAGAGCATTTGGCACTGAAGCCACTATGCTGACTAAAGAAGTTGCTGGTACTGAAGCCAGTGAGCCCCAGTTTGAGTCCTTCCCAGATATTCCAACTACACTGAAGGCTGTTAAAGGAAAAGAAAAAATGGTATCTAGAGAAGAAGAGCAAACTGCTGAAGAATCATCAGAGTATCCTACTGCTGATGATGAAACCTCCAAAAAGCTTGAACAAGAATGCATCATGATTGAAATCTTCAAGAGAAATCAAAAAGATGAACTGGTGGCCCATCAAAGGGAGATGGCATCTATGGGTACTCTGGACTCTTACAATGCTGGCAGGTTAGGCATAAATATCGATGTTTACAAAAAGATGAAGGAAGACCCCAGAGTTCATCAATGTCTGAATGCATTGAATGATGTTCATGTACGCTCCTTTTACGCCGAAGAAGAACAGGTTTATGACTCTATAATTTATGGCGTTAGTGTACCATAACTCATCAGGCAGAGGAAGGAGGAACTGGTAAGCCTCCAGAGAAAGATTAGAAAGAATGCTGGTGCTCTGGAGTTTGAGTACAGAAAGAAAATGACTGGCTTACCAAAACTGACTGCCAAACAGATCAAAGCAATTAAAGATGCTGATGTAACCAGATTCATTCCCCTGGACACTTCTCTGAAAATTAATCGTCAACAACTCCAGTCTGCTGTAGAGCAAAAGAGAGTGTCTAAGGAAACTGAAGCATTGATCCAGACAGCCAAATTGAAAGACAAGTATAATGAAATGTTAAATTTCAGGGCTGATGCTAGAAGGATCACTGGTGCTGAGATCAAATTAGCTGAAAATCATGAAGGCATGTCCAGGTTTGAAGTAAAGTTGACCAGGGAAGGTAACTTTACTGATGAAAGAAAGAGTACTTCAGTCCAAGCGTTTGGATGGAGTGAACTGAAAGAGATTGCTTTAACGTTCAGGGGGAAGACAAATGTGTCGACTGATGTTAAAGCATTTCTGAAGAGGATTGAGAAGGTATGGAGAAGAAAGCAACAGATGGAAGTTGCAATGGGCATGAAATCGTCAGAATCGGTACCATCTTCTCCATCACCAAAGAGAAAGGCTTCTGAAGATGCTCCAGGACAGACATCGAAGAGAAGGGCCTGACTCTTATCATTTACTTTTTGTAATTTATTGTTTTATGAAAATTGTAACTATTTATCAGTTGATGTATGTAATATTAGTTGCAATTTTTGATTCATAAAAGTAAATGATCAGATTTAGTCTAAGTTAAAACTTAAAAGATGAAACTGAAAACACTCATGATCTATAAAGTGTTTTCCAGTAACTTAGATTTTTTAGACTAAGTCAAAACTTGTGTTTTTCAAGCATACAAAGTGTATAGATTTAAGCTTGAAAACACTTGCATTATTTCTAAACAAATAGGGGGAATTTGTTAGGTCCAGATTTACTGGACTCACTCCAGACTCGACTACTGGAGCCTTACTGAAGATCTGTCCAGAAATGATAATTACTGGACCTACTCCAGACTTGGAATCTGGAGTCCCTCTCAAGATTTGTCCAGAAATAATGGAAGACCAGTGAGCAAATACTTGTATAGGAAATCTGGAGTATTCTCCAGATTAGCTCACTGGACTTCACCTCAGTCCAGATCTACTCTACTGAAGACATTCTCACTGAAGTCAGAATAAAGAAGACTGACAAATGGCGGAGTCCACTGGAAGTCTTACCAGATCTGTACACTGGAGGATTGTCAGTGTTCTAGACCTTACAAGTCTGAACACTGATATCGAGTAATTGACTTTTGCCTTTACACACTTTCCAAAGAACAATCCACTTGTTCTTTCCCAAAGTTTATACGCGTGTAAAGGTGGTTGGTTAAAAGAATAAAGTCATATTGATGTGACTTTATCCTTGTACCTTATCCAATGCATTTAATGTTCTTGTCGGATCATTAAATGCATGCAACCATATTTGTACGGCATAAAATTCACTGGTGAATTTTGTTGCCTATAAATACAGAGTCATTTCCTTGAGAAAATTACTTTTAAGCATACATTTTGCATTAGAGTGAATTTGTCTAAATACTCTCGATCTTAAACAGGGATACTTCACAACTTTAAGTATCTCGATCCAAAAGAGTTATTTGAAAAATATAGATCATTTGTAATTCATAGGTTGTTAGGATACATACTTATTTGTATTATCTTGATTCTGCACAACCTTGTATTTTATTTAACATCATAAATAAAATACACCATTGAAAAATACATAATGTTCCACTTTACTTGTTTATTGCTTTAAGTCTTGTATTACTTTGTTTATATATTCTTGCATTTATTTACAAGTAATACTAGTCCATTCTAGTGATTATTAAACTTGTTGTATTTTACACTTCTAGGTTAACCATCGTATTTCAGGGACTCACAAAACATATTCACCTAGTACCACTAACGATGAACACATCAACCATCAACATCAAAAGAATAAATCGCAAGGAATTAATTGATAAAGATCACGACACAACGATAATTGAATCAACTCTTGAATTAAAATATTGCAATCATATCATTCGTCAAGTTTCATCAAAGTGGATGATTAGAAATCTAGCCACTCATACTAAATTGAATTGCAATAAAGAAATTGAAAGAAAACATATTATACCAATGATCATTGAATATAAATTGCAAGACAGAAAATTAGATACGATCTAGATGGATGTTCTTTAATCTTCAATGAATCAAATGATGAAATCTGCGATGATCCGTCAAAGACTCGTGGTAGAACAGCTCCTAGAAAGAGAAACTTGATTGATTGGAAATAGGGTTTTATTTTTCTTTTTATACCTCCCAAAATCTGATGCAAAGAGGCTGTAACCCTGATTTCCCCGTGCACTCACTGCGGCGCAGTGGGCATGGTGCACCCCCACTGCGGCGCAGTGAAGAGTCCCTGGAATTCTGATCATATGGTGACTGCGGCGCAGTGGGGTGTGAATACTCCCACTTTGGTGCAGTGGTAATCCACTGGAAACTCATTACTTTTTGGCACTCGATGACTGCGGCGCAGTGGGGCTTCACTCTTCCCACTGCGGCGCAGTGTTAAACCTCTGGAAAGCTTATGTCTTTGGTACCAACTGACTGCGGCGCAGTGGGGCAACACCCCTCCCACTGCGGCGCAGTGTAAACTTGCTGGAATTCTTGTGGCTTCTTTATTATCAGCTCTCGAACACTCGGATCAACATCTTGGCCTAAATTCGTCAGAAAATGCACCAAATGGACGCACAACCTGATAAGAACCTGAAAGCACTAACAAATACCATAAACGCTCCAAATGCATACAAAATCGACTAAAAACACATACGAAAAAGGCCAATAATGATGTGGGCGATCTATATAAATTGGACACATCAGTAATGAAGTAGCTAGCACATTTCTTTGATACATGTCTAAATGGGCCACAAACATCGGTATGTATAAGTCCAAGTAGCACTTTAGCCTTCTCCGGTTTATGCGGAAAAGGTTTTCTTGTCATCTTGCCGGAAACACAAGACACGCACTTTCAAATGATTCATCATTTGATTGTAAGATCTCTTCACGTTGAAGTCTTTCAATGTGTTTCTTGCCAATATGAGTAAGATGACAATACCAAAGATAGGTAGAGTCCAAGTTAGGCTTGACTCTTTTGTGAAGATACCTGAAGAACTGGCTAAACCAGTTTGCTTCTTCTTCTCATTCAACTCAGCTAGATACTTAGGACAATTCCTCATCCAGTGTCTCACTTCAGCACAGTGATGACAAGCCTGGTCTTTTAGCCGGATGCTCATTTTTCGCCGGAGGGGTCCTTTTAGGTTTTGAGACTGAAGCACCTTGCTTTCCCTTACCAACGTTCTTGCCCTTAGCTTTCGGTTGTTTTCCTTTCTGAACCCTCCCCCCCTTGATCATAAGAACTTGGGGTGTCTCAGATTTCTTGGGAAGGTTTTTCTCATACTCAATCAACATGGCATGAAGTTCAGCTTTGGTTTTTCTCATGCTGTGCATATTGTAATTGCGCACAAAACTTCTAAAAATCCCTTAAAAGAGACTTAAGAATCATGCCAATTGCAATAGGCAGAGGATACGCATAGTTTAGCCTTTCCAAGTGTCCAAAGTAACTCTTCATCTTGAGTACATGAGGACTCACCGGTTTCCCATACTCGTGTTTACAATCATGGAGTGACTCAATTAGCTCAAATAATTCAACTCCAGCTTGTTTTTCATACATAGACTTGAGTTCTCTGATCATATCATACGGATTGTACAATCCGAATTGCTTTTCGAAACTCGGGAGTCATGCTACCAGCATCAACCAAGCAACCTCAATATGTCTATCGTACTGAGTATTGTATGCTTCCAACAGCACATCAGTGGCACTCGCATCAGGGATAGCGGGCATCTGATTTTCAAGGACACCAATTTTCTTTTCAACTCTTAGGACAATCCTCAATTGACAAAACAGTCATTGAAATTGGTTTCAGAAAGTCTTTATCTTTCTAGTATCGACTTGAAAGCCGATTGGTGTATGTTTTGTGAAGGATTTGTTGCCATTTACAAAACAGATTCAAGTTCAAAAATCGGTATTTTCGATAATGAATTCCTTAAGAAATGTAATTACCCAATGTTAAATCATTTAACAATTAATTTCATTAAGGCTAGGATCCAATTAACATACCATCATTTCATCAGTTGATCTGCTAGAAATGACGTACTCAAAAGGTAAGTGACGATCAGTAATTGCATTACTAGTATAATTCCTAGATTTATGGGACTTACAACAACACTTATAGGGGTATTAAGTGTTTTGTAAACATGTTTTGTCCCATCTTATGCCACGGGTCAAGGTCTCACCGCTTAACTCGCTTTAAGTCGCCCAATTAAGAACTTGTAAATAGTCTACCACCGTCTCACGATGAGTAGTAATTTACCTTGGAGTTACAATTCACCTACGTCTCACGTAGAGCAAAAAGCACTTGCAAGTGTTCTTAGCAAAGTGGGTGGCAAAGACTTAACTTTAATTGGGTAATGTGATGTGAATCAAAAATTTATGTATGAAGACTCATGCACATCTTCATAACATAATGTTTAATAAAATCAATTTTATTGTCTTAACAACACAAAAGAGCTCGGTAGCTCCATTTGAACGCACAAAGAAGCGCAGAAGCAAAGGTTTGCGATATACGCAATTAAAAACCCGCTCCTTTAGGAGGCTAACGCACTCCGACTTATACCTCTCTTAGAGTTTGTTCAAATGGGTGAGCCGGTGTATCTTTTGATTGTAAGACACCAATTTTATTAAAACGAAATCATATTTCGATATTTCTTAGTCAAGTTTATTCTTTTCTTAAAACAATTTTGCATCACCATTTACAATAAAAGCAAAATAATAAACTTACTAACTATTAACAATTAATCATGCAACGATTTATGGTGGGCAACCTAAAATATGGTCACTATGGTTAATGTACATGTTAAAGACGGCTCCCCCTTCAAACAAGAGGACCACATACATCAAGTTGCCTTGATTGTGTAAGCCTTTAAACATACAATTATCAAATAAATACATATAAACATGCTGACTGGAAATTTCCAGCAGCTTCACGACCAGTTTAGTCCTATTTGCAGTCCGAATCAGCCTTCGACCAGAACTACAAAGTTGTAGCCCTATGAGTCGTGCATCTACAAAGGAGAGCTCCTAACTCATTAGTGTTGATTTTATATGAATTGTTTAGTGAACTGGTGTCAAACAGGAAAAATCACATGAAAAATTCACATAGTCACACAATTATCAAATAATTAACCCTAATTATTGGACCATTATGCTAAGCAATTTATATCTATATCTTAATTAATAATCATAAAGAATTTTGCATGAATTCCTGATATGTCGTATTTTATACCCATTTCCCACGGATTAATTAGTTGTTTTTAAATGGTTTTCAAGTCATTTTCGCATACATTTGGTGCGTTTATTGTATTTGTTAGTGTTTCAGGATATTAATAGGTACTTAAGCATAAATCTGGAGAAAACGATGTTTCTGAGGTGAAATGAGTGCTTACGGATGATTTACGAGGCACGAAACTGAAGTTAGAAGCTGGTCAAAGCAAGTCAACGTAAGTCAACCAGGAACTGCGACGCAGCCTTGGACTGCGCCGCATCACAAAAACAGAGATATAAACTGCGCCGCAGTGAGCTAGGACTGCGACGCAGTAGGATCTTATATTAGCCAGCATGAAGGTCAAGAAAAGTCAAAGTCAACGATGGTCAAGGGAGACTGCGACGCAGTGCATAAACTATGACGCAGTGAGAGTCGGGATTTTGG
Source organism: Erigeron breviscapus (assembly GCA_034093135.1). Taxonomy (NCBI): domain Eukaryota; kingdom Viridiplantae; phylum Streptophyta; class Magnoliopsida; order Asterales; family Asteraceae; genus Erigeron; species Erigeron breviscapus. The sequence goes on along the minus strand of CM067168.1, from coordinate 98,352,018 downwards.
CATCTTTTTGGAAAACTATAAATAGCTGGAAAAATATTCTAAACCCCTATCTTTTGCTTCCAGCCGTTTTTGAAGACCTTTTTGGAGATCTTTTCATCTATTTAATCATCTTTAAGGATTTCAAGCACGATTGGATTAATTTCGTTAATTGCTTTCATTCCTTTGTATTCGGTAACGATGAATTCCTCATATTTGATTTGTTATTCTTATTTTAATATGAGTGGCTAATCGCTTCATCATCCATCTTGATGAAGTGAGCCAATATGTAAGTATTGCACAATTTTATTAATTCAATGTTGATTTCATTTAACGTTATATCGTGATCTTAGCGTATTTCTTCCTTTTAATTTATCTTGAATCGGTTGGTGGTGTATGTGTGTCTTTAATGGTAATTATTGCTTACACATATATCATTTTGATTGTTTGGGTACAAATGATTGGATCTATGACGGGTACGGTAGATAATCATTCAATGATAATAGGAAGTAATGTGTTAACGGTTGGGTACAATCGGTAGATATAATTGTTATCTTAATAACCAAAACCATTGTTTGATTAGGGAAGTTATAAAAGATGTCTTGGGGTACCGGTCTTTGTAATGAAACTAGTTTAAGCAAGAGAGTCAAATAATGTCATTAACTTGACGGGTACGGGGTTGGTGCTTTGTTTGAGTCTCGGTTATTTAATCAACTTAAATTGAAATTGAACTTCATTTATGTGCAATCTGAATATGTTGTTGAGCGGATTCGAGATGGATGACCTTTAAATATTATTGTTTATAATCAATTTTCTCTATCGTTTGAGGACGATCCCTGCCCCGGTAATACCGGATTTAATTATTCTTCTTTTACTTTAATTTGAGCAAAGTGACAATTCGGTCACAAAACCCCCTCATTTCTACTTGAACTACTTTATTTTAACAATTGCTTACTTAGTCCTTGTGATCGACCTCGGATTTACCAAGCTAACTATACTGCATACGAACGGGTTCACTGCCTGTGAGTGTGTTGTAGTCAGTCGCTAGTTTTTTAAGACTCGATTTCACATATCAAGTTTTTGGCGCCGCTGCCGGGGACTTTTGTTTTGTAATTGTTTTATTTTGTAGTTCGATCCTTTTTCACATTCATTTGTGAGAAAGTTATTGCTTTACTAGATAGATTTTATTTTATTTCATTTATACCAGGTGCGGTTGACGGTTTGCTTGTGGTGATTGTGCAGGTTCTTGCTAGTTGATGAACACAAGAGCTTCTGGCCGACCTTTGCTTAGTCCTTTATCTAATCTAGGGAAAGTCAGACGTCGTTTAGTGCAGCAAAACAACCCAGAACCATCCACATCAGACAAAATAGATCCAGAAATCGCAGACCAAGTCCAACAGGACATTTCCTTAGACGAATTCTATATCAAGAAAAGTTCAGCATCAGAAGATCAATTAATTGATAGGTTGAAAGAAGCAGGTAGAGTGTTTGGAATAGGAGAAGACTCGGACACCGAAGAAAAAGTTCAAACACCTAAACCGAATAACACTGTATTCCCTCAAATCAATAGAATTCAAATTCAACAACCGAGGGTAAACGGAATGGGTGACGAACAACCGAGAGATGTGAACACCATTCCATACGGGGAACGAAGAAGAGATATTCCAGCCAACCGAGGCACAGCTATCCGTCCTCCTCAGATTTCGGTAGACTTCTCTTTGAAGGGTAATCATCTCAAGAGCGTCGAGGAGGATAAATTCGACGGGGTTAGAAGAAGTGATCCATATGCCCATCTTGAGATATTTGAAAAGATTTGCCGATTGTATCAGTATGGGCAAGGGAAAGCTGAAGCTGTGAAACTAGAGCTCTTTCCATTGACTCTTGTTGGAGAGGCATCTGCATGGTTTAAGGAGTTGCCGGATAATTCATTCTCTACTTAGGGTGAACTCAGGGAAGGGTTTATTGATGAGTTTTATTCTGTGAGAACTCAAAGATAGCTGGAGAATCAAATCAGGGCCTTTTCTCAAGACTCAGGTGAAGATGTTGTAGACGCTTGGAAGAGATTCAAGGAGATGCTAAGGAATTACCCTAGACATAGTATGGGTACTGAAGTGAGTTTTGAGATTTTCTACGATGGATTGGATAGAAGGTCTAAGAGGGAGCTCGGTTATGCATTTGGGGGTAGTTTGAACAACATTTCCCCGAATGAAGGCTAAAAGATTCTTGAAGACATGGCCAAGGAGAATTCGACCCGAGATGAGGACCGAACCAAGAGATCCAGTAGAAATACTGTCGCTAAGGTTGAAAGTAGTGAAGATTCGAAGCTTGTTGCTGAGGTTAAGGCCCTCTCTAAGCGAATGGATGAGAGGTTTGATGGCCAAGAAAGCAGGTTCAAGAGCCTTGAAAGGGATGTGAAGGTTATGGCTGATGGTTGCGATTATTGTGGGGATTTGCATTACACTGAGGATTGCCCCCATAAACCAACTGAAGATGTTAACTATGTTCAGAACCAGCAACAGGGGAACTTCAACCGCAACACCGGATATCAAAACCGGCCATCAGGTAGTTCCTATCCTTCTTCTTCTTCTTTTAATACTAACAGTTCTGGTTTTGGTGGTAACAGGTTTAGTAGGTTCAACAATCAACAAGGCTTGGATTCAGAACTAAGAGAGATAGTGAAGGATTTTATTAGTGCCCAGAAAGCAACTAATGAACATGTTGCAGAAGAGTCTAAGAAGGTGAGTTCAGTGTTGGATGCTTTGACTACTCGATTGGATGGAATCGGGCACAAGCTGGATCAAGGGGCAAAGAATCATCAAGACACAATTAAAGACTTGGAAGGAAGGCTTGAAAGGCTAGGAAATTCTAACAGACAACCCGGTACTTTACCGAGTAATACTCAGCAGAATCCCAAGCCTCAGTCAAGCAACCAAGGGCAGAACAGTCAAGGAACTGGGCAGAAATATACCCCTCCTAATGCAAGAAATGAGCATGTGAATGCAATCACAACGAGGGCAGGTAAAACTTATAATTCTGCAAATCCTTTACCTGATGATTCTACTAATTACCTCTTTCTTAACTACCTCCTTCATATTAGGATTCAGTCGCCTTTGTCTCTGGACAACGGGCTTAACATCATCAAGAAAATCAATTTTATGCTGGCAAAAATTAGGACTAATACCTGGAATATCTGTGGTCTTCCAAGCAAAAGCCCGCTTATGGGCTTTAAGCACAGACATGAGACGGTCTTTCTCGTCACTCGAGAGTGAGGACGAGATAACCACTGGAAGAGAAGACTCACCTGACAGATATGCATACTCTAGATGGTCTGGAAGCGGCTTAAGCTCCAAGTCAGTGGGTGGTACCTCAACAGAGTTAGGTATCCTTGAACTCCCGTCAGCAACGATCTCCTCAAAAGTCTCGTCCTCGGGAGGTAATTCATCCAAGCTCAGTGCTATGACCTCTGCAAACAAAGCTTCATCAGTAATTTCTCCAGATCCTAAATTAGCGATCTCTTCCTCTCCAACATCTGTCTCCATGAATTCTTGAAATTCTTGATCTAATGCATCATCAATGACATCAATCCTGAAACAAGTCTCATCATTAGAATATGAATGCTTGATAGACTTTTCAACATTAAACACAATCCTATCAGTTCCTACGCCTAAAGAAATCTCCTTATCCTTCACACGGATGATAGCATCCGCGGTATTAAGGAATAGGCGTCCAAGAATAAGAGGGACCTTCGTATCTTCCTCCATCTCGAGGATAACGAAGTCAACTAGAAAAACAATATGGCCAACTCTGACGCTAATGTTCTCAGCAATCCCGATGGGATACTGAAATGAATGGTCAACAAGTCTTATACTCATGCGAGTAGGGCGAAGGACTCCCAAGGACAACTTGGCATAAACCGAGTAAGGCATCAAATTGATGCTAGCCCCTAAATCAGCTAAGGCTTTACAAATAATAGTTCTAATAGACCAAGTGATAAGGAAACTCCCTGGGTCTTCAAGCTTTGGTGGAATGCGGTTCTGCAAGATAGCAAAACACTCGGCACTAAGAAAAGTAGCCTTTGCCTCTTCAAACTTCCCTTTGTCTGTCACAAGCTCCTTAATGAACTTGGCATAATTGGGCATCCCCTGAATAAGATCAACTAAAGGAACATTAATATGAACATTTTTGATCATGTCCACAAACTTGTTATATTGCTCCTTCAGCTTTGCTTTCCTGAACCTCTGTGGAAATGGTATCTTTGGCTTGTATGGTTTAACCTCTGGTACCACAGCCGGTTTTGGTGGAGTGACCGGAGTCTTCACGGTCGGATATTCCTCCATCTCTATCTCTTCAACAACATCGGCATCATCACTCCCGTTATCCTGCACATCTGAAACAACAACATTAGAAATAGGAGGTGAGTCATAAGACCTACCAGAACGAGTGGTGATGGCTTTGGCTTGCTCATTACGGACTGGAGGTGGAGTGTATTTCTGTCCCGAATTAAACTGAGGCCTAGGATTCTGCTGTGTGTTGCTAGGAAGAGTCCCCGTGGGCCTAGCAAGAGCTGCCATCCTACTTTCGAGATCCTTGAAATTAGCACCCTGATTTTTCATGTTGATCTCCACCTTCCCGCTTATCTGATCCAACCTCTCACTCAAAGCCTTAGTATCCTCCCTGATCATTTGAATGTTAGTGTTTGTTTCAACTTGATTACTAGCCAACTGCTTCATCATCTCCCTCAACTCGGCATTAGGATCGGCATTAGAAGAAGAAGAACCTGATCTTTGTCCTTGCTGAGTCTGCTGTTGTGGCTGATTCTGATAATTATCTCTTTGCCACCTGTTACCTGAAAAACAAGGAGCATTAGCCTGAAAAGAAGAGTTATAAGAAGAATTACCTGAAGGCCGGTTCTGGAAACCGGTGTTGCGGTGGAAATTCCCTTGGGGTTGATTCTGAACATAGTTCACATCTTCGGGTTCCCGATTTGGACACTCATCAGAATGGTGCATATCACCACAATGATCACACCCATCGGCTAAGACCTTAACATCCCTCTCAAGTGCTCCAAACCTATTATCTTGAGCAGTAAAGCTCCTATCCATGCGCTCAGATAGAGCCTTAATCTCTCCAATAACCGCCGAATCGTTACTAGCTTCAGCCTTTGCAACTCTCCCTTGGTTAGTGCCCTTTTTCATCTTCCTTTCATTCTTCAAGAACCTTTCATCATCCAAATTTAAGTTATCCTTTGCCATGTCTTCCAAAATCTGATAACCTTCATTAGGTGTAATGTTATTGAAACTACCCCCAAAAGCATATCCCAATTCTCGTTATTACTTCTTATTTAACCCATCAAAGAAAAGCTCCACATATTGTTCCCTAGTCAAATTGTGACCTGAACAATTTCTCAACATTTCCTTGAAACGAACCCAAGCATCTACAACATCTTCTCCATCATCTTGTTCAAAAGACCTAATCATATTCTCCAACCTTCTTTGAGTTCTGGGTGAATAAAACTCACCAATGAAAGCCTCCATAAGTTGGTCCCAAGTAGTGATTGAATTCTCTGGAAGATCATTGAACCAATCAAGTGCTTCTCCGGTTATTGAGATAGGAAATGTCTCAAGTTTCACGGCATTCATTTGATTTTGACCATATTGATAAAGCCTAGCCAACTTTTCAAACCTATCCAAGTATTGGTAAGGATCCCATTTCCTTTTTCCATCAAATTGCTGCTCTTCTATGCTCTTGAGATGATTTCCTTTCAAATTGAAAGTGTGATCAATGGCCGGTGGTCTAATGGTGGAGCCACGGCTAGTTGGAATAGTTCGAACCCTCTCGCCATAGCGAGTGTCATTTGGACCCCTTGGTTGTTCGTCACCCATCTCCTCTTGCTTAACTTCTAAATTGAAGAATTCGTCTAAATAAAACCCTTCCTCGTCCGAATCAGGAGTGGGTTTAGCTATAGGTGAAAATGGTGTTGGTATTGGTGTTGTGGGTTCAGTGAAGTTAAACCGACGCCCTCTTGGTCTTCTCGGAGTAGACAAAGGACTATTCAAAGGGAGACCCGAAGAACGCAAGTTCATCAACTAAAGAAATATGCCTTCAAACACAACTAACACAAACACGTCAAATGCACCGGTGATAAGAAACGAAAACTAAACTAATAAAACAAGTAACTTTCTCACGCGTGAGAAAGGATCAAACCACTAAATTAACAACTAAATCAGCACACAATCCCCGGCAGCGGCGCCAAAAACTTGATGTGTAAAATCGAGTTTGTAAAATTTATAAACAAGTACCCACTAAAAACCGACTACTACACACTTTCAGGCAGTGGACCTGATCGCATATAGTATAGTAACTAGTAAGTCCGAGATCGTTCGCAGGGATTGGTTTTGAAATAATTGTTCGCTAAAGTAGTTTTAAAACAAGGATGGAACCGTAGCCGAGTTGCTACCTAACTTTGACAATTTGAAATTAAAGAAATTGAAATGACAAGACAATTGAAAGTAAAGAAAGTTTAGACAATATAAATAAAGATCATCCACTTCGAATCCACTTGACTTGAGCTATGATTGCACACGTTAAAGATCAAATTCTATAGAGTTAACAAGATAATCGTGAAAGGATAAAAATGCTCGCGTGGTACCACCAACCGCTCGCAAATCGCCAAACACCTAAGTTGCTAGTTTAATTACCCAAGCCGGTACCACCAATGCCTAGAAAATCTCCCCAACAATTAGTTTGCTTGATTATCCAATTACCAATTATGCCTATGTGAATGAAAACGTGGTACCACCAACCGTTTCTAAACACGTTTACCGATTAATTCCTATTATAGATTTGACATTCACCATCATACCATGAACCGGTGACAACCGACCATAGACAATCGAATTGAAACGATAAACATATTCACCTAGTACCACTAACGATGAACACATAAACCATCAACATCAAAACAATAAATCACAAGAAATTAATTGATAAAGATCACGACACAACGATAATTGAATCAACCCTTGAATTAAAATATTGCAATCATATCATTCGTCAAGTTTCATCAAAGTGGATGTTTAGAAATCTAGCCACTCATGCTAAATTGAAATTCATAAAAGAAATTAAAAGAGAACATATTGTACCAATGATTGTTTGAATTAAAATTGCAAAGACGGAAAATTAGATACGATCTAGATGGGTGTTCTTGAATCTTCAATGAATCCAATGATGAAATCTTGAGATGATCCTTGAAAGAATTCGCGGTAGAACACTCCTAGAAAGAAAACTTGATTTTTGGGAAGTAGGGTTTATTTTTCTATTTATACCTCCCCAAAATTTGATGCAAAAGGCTGAACCATCAGGTTCCCCGTACGGCTGATACCTCCCAAAATCTGATGAGCTGAAACATTAGGTTCCCCGTATTGCTGACTGCGCCGCAGTGAGGCTAGCGCACTCCCACTGCGGCGCAATGGAAATCCTCTGGAAATTGAGGTATATTTCTCGACCCTCGACTGCGGCGCAGTGGGGTGTGAATACCCCCACTGCGGCGCAATGGAAATCCTCTGGAAATTGAGGTATATTTCTCGACCCTTGACTGCGGCGCAGTGGGGCTTCACTCTTCCCACTGCGGCGCAGCTGAAACATGCTGAAATCTTGTTTCTTCTTTATTAACATCTCTCGAACACTCGGATCAACATCTTGGCCTAAAATCGTCAGAAAATGCACCAAATGGACGCACAACCTGCTAAGAACCTGAAAGCACTAACAAACACCATAAACGCGCCAAATGCATACAAAATTTACTCAAAACACATACGAAAAAGGCCAATAATGATGTGGGCGATCTATACGAATTGGTCACATCAACTGGTGCGCCCCACTTATGGCCACATTTGTGGACAGAATGGTTTTAGTGCTGCCCACTGACTTTTTGGTGAGGCCCACTACCTGCACTTCACTAGTTTTGATCCTTTTGACTTATGTAATGGGGGTATATAAGTGTCCCTAAGTTAATGGATGGTTTTATAATCTAGTTATGGTGGGTTTATACAAGTTTATTGACTATGAACTCGATATAGGTCACTCGGGATAATTGTGAAGCTTGTTAACTTGTGTTTGGTGTATCGTTGCGCGTTCGTGAGGTAAGATACATGACTTTTCTCACGCTGGAGGCACAACAAAATATGGTTTTCTTTAATTAATCTCTTAATTGGATTATCTTATGTGTGTTGGGTTTTCCGGGTTATGCGGGAGGTTATGTGGGGATATATGCATGTTGAGATGATTTATGTTGATATGTTGACGTTTAAAGTAGAAGTAAGTGTGTGCATATGAAGTATGATGATTATAATCACGTTGCCATGTTATGTTTATGATATGTGATGTAATGTTGATAACGTCGTTGATATGCTTTAATGTTGATATGTGATGGCTTATATGTGCACTTAAGTATGAAATGTCTAGTTCACTAGATATACGTAAGAAATGCTATGAAGTTGTGCACGTTAGAAAGATTAAACGTTGAAGTGGATGTGAAACTAATTAGGTAATGAATATACCTAAAGTTAAAGTAAAGTAAAGATGTTGATAAGTGATTAGTTTAGGTGAAAGTGTAGCCTAAGCTAATAAAGATAAGAAGTCTCGAGCATAAGTTGTGTTAAGCTTAACCCGTGCTAGTTGAAAAGCTAGTGCGTACGTGGTCGCTTGAGTGGCTCCTTGCGGCATAGTTACGTTGATCTAGTGTTCCGGGTGGAGTGACTAACCACCAATGTTAAAAGCATGACGGGATACAATAAGTGGTCGCTTGAGTGTTTTCTTGAGGCATAGTTGTTGATCTAGTATTCCCGGGTGGAGTGACTAACCACCAATGTTAAAAGCGTAACGGGATGCTTAAAGTTGATTAAAGTTGATAAGTTGATAAGATGATAAGTTGATAAGTTGATAAGTTGATACGTTGATTAAAGTTGATCAAAGTTGATAAGTTGATAAGATGATAAGTTGATAAGTTGATAAGTGATAAGTTGATTAAGTTGCTTACGTTGAATAAGTTGCTTATAAGTATGATTTATCATTGATAGGCACAATTAGGAGTATGTACTCTACTTGTGTTAGTATGTATACGTGGGATATGTCTACGTGTGTTATGCTAAGTTATGAGATGTTGATTATGTTGAAAGTATATGATGATATGATATGAGATGTTGACTAAGTTGTAAGATATGTTGATATGTTAAGAGATGTTCATTAAGTTGTATGTACTCGTTGATGTGATATGAAATGTGATGGAATGTGGGAAAAAGGGAAGTATGGGTTGATCTATGATAATTGTGGATGAAGTGTAATGTGATCATGTTTTAATAAGTAAAATATGAAGAACTTTTATGAAAGTAAAATGAAGAACGTTTTAACAAATTGTGTGTATCTTACTTAGCTAATTTATTAGCTAACACTTGCTTTTATGAAAATGTTGTGTCCTTCAGGATAAGCAGGTTTGAGCTAGAGAAAGGTTTAGCTCGTGAGATGGGTAGATGAAATAAAGAAGACTAGCATAGATTGTTGAATGCTTAGACTTCCCATAGCCTATGTTTCGGCTACATTATCTACGTTTATGATACATGTAATAATGAATGGCATTTATGTTGGTGCCAAGACTTGGATTTCATTTATATTGTTTTGATGATGCACTTTAGTAACACCAAACTTTAATGAATGGTACCATCCGTTACGGATGGGCAGTTTTTAAGTGATCCTTTTCCGCTTCGTTTAAACGCCGTTTGGCAAAGTTTTTGAAATCCAGGTTTTAAAATGACGGGTGTTACATGGTGGTATCAGAGAAATGGTTTAAGTGAACCAAAGACCGAACAAAGCCATAGGATTTGGACTTAAACCGCATGAGAAATGATAGGCTTAAGTAGTGATGCTTTAGCCTTAAGATGAAATGCATGTAGGACTGGATGGGTTGAGTGTGAGAGTAGGATTAAGGCTTAATACGTATTTGTTGTTTATATATATGATTATTACGGTTTACCTTATTCCTTCACTTTTCTTGCTTCCTCCATCGATAAATGTATTTGTTGCTACAATAGACGATCTCCTAAGGTAGTGTGCAAATTTCCGGTAGAATGAATTGTGTCGATGTGTTGTTTTTGGTGCGATATATGCAAAGATTGGTGATTGAAAGTGGAGTATTAGGTGAAATAGAATTCATCGTATCGAGTCCAACCCATCGGGTTAGAGACAAGGACCATAAAGGAAAGGAGGTTTGAAATGTAATGTATGTGATGCAAGTTGTAGTGGTTCAAGTTGAGAAAGTGTTTGTAAAAGTTGACGAAACGAAGTTCGAGTTTAAAAGGAAGTTCAAGATGGGAGTAAGGGGTTCAAGATTGATAGAATTCTGAATCATCGATGTTTTGGTTGCTGCATATGTGGATGGTATTCTGGCTAGTTATCGAGGTATTTGTAGGCAGCATACTACTCTTGCGGGTGCTATGAAGGAATCAAAGAAGTTGGATGATGATTATAAGCCCGATAAGACAAATGTGAAGACTGTGAATGAAAAGAAGGTTGGATTTAAGAGAAGGTTAGATGACTCGTCAGATTCGGAAAATAAGTTTAAGAATGGTTCGACTTATGAGGGCAAGGATCATGGAAAATCTAGTCAGTGGTGTTGAGTTTGTAGAGCTCATCACAGTGGACCATGTTCGGAGAAAACTAGAAGATGTGATAGGTGTGGTAAGCAGGGACATGTTGCCTCTAGTTGCAAAGATAATATTCGATGTTACAAGTGTGGTGGGATGGGACATTTGATTGTTGATTGTCCTCAATGGAAAGATGATGCGAAGAAGGATGACACTCAAAAAGCCAAGGCTCGTGCATGTCAAATGACTACTGTGGGAGATGAGTGTGATGATGAGGTACCTAACAAAGTAATTCATTAGTAGAATAATCAATGATACTTATGTGTTATATGTGTATGTGGATTGATGTGTGGATATGGTTAAAGGTACACGTGTGAGGAATGATATAGTTATAATTATGGTCCGGAACATAATTATAAATGTATCATGATGCGGGCGTGTTCATTTAACGGTATTCAAATTGACTAATGAAAGACATGAAATGAAGGGTGATGAGGGAAGAAATTGGTGTAAAATGTGGTGAAATGTTGACTTATACGTGTGTGGAAGTAGTGAGAAGAGAAATGGAGGTGTTGATATCGTGAGATGATTCTGAGGACAGAATTCTATTAAGAAGGGGAGAATTGTAACATCCCAAAACTTTTTGACGTTGACCGTTAGCTTGTCGTTAGTGACCGTTAGTCACTATGTGTTTTATATGTAATTGTGTGATTTAAATGATTAACATGAGATATGTGTTAAAATGATTTAAAGTAATGAAATTAAAGTTGATAATGATTTATAAAGTCAATAAGTGTTCCCGGTTGCGTTAAACGAGCCGTTAAGTGACGAAACGAGTTGTAACGAAGTGCGAGGGCCTAGATGTAAAGTTTTAAAAGTTGTTTCAGTATAAATAGGGCATGGTGGTCGACCTAAGCACCCTTTAATCAGATCTAAACCCTATAGAAGTCTTTCACACAAAACCCTAGGTCAATTCCTTAAGTTCTAGTCGATTTCGGGGGTTTTCGGAAGGGATTTTGCTTGCTTTTCGATCCGTTATTCAACCCTACAGGTATAATATCATATATTGATTGTTAATTAAGTTTTCAATTAGGTTTTGTCTCTGTAGATTCGGCCATGGGGGTTGGGGATGCTTAATGATGATGTTTTCGGTTAAAAACGATGTTTTCGTGAGTAAAATCGTTAATTGAGTGGGTTGACAACATCAAGTTGCAAACTTTAATGATGAATTGTGTTGTTTAGATCTATATGAGTGAATTCCAGGTGGTTAATTAGATCCATAAGTGTTTAATTAGTTTTTTGTATTAAACGTTGCGGTTTCGAGTCGTTTTGATGATCAAAAAGGGGATTCATGTTTGCAATTGATTCAAGGATCAATTGATGTTTTCAAAGGTTCAATTAAGTCCTATTCAATGTTAATTTAATGGATAAAAGTCGTGGTTGGGGGTTGGGATTCGTTTGGAAGGAGTTTGAAGTGAAACGGAAAAGTCGTTGGCTGATCGCCCAGTTAGTGAGGCCCACTGGAATACTGGTGCGCCCCACTTATGGCCACGTTTGTGGACAGAATGGTTTTAGTGCTGCCCACTGACTTTTTGGTGAGGCCCACTACCTGCACTTCACTAGTTTTGATCCGTTTGACTATGTAATGGGTATATAAGTGTCCCTAAATTAATGGATGGTTTTATAATCTAGTTATGGTGGGTTTATACAAGTTTATTGACTATGAACTCGATATAGGTCACTCGGGATAATTGTGAAGCTTGTTAACTTGTGTTTGGTGTATCGTTGCGCGTTCGTGAGGTAAGATACATGACTTTTCTCACGCTGGAGGCACAACAAAATATGGTTTTCTTTAATTAATCTCTTAATCGGATTATCTTATGTGTGTTGGGTTTTCCGGGTTATGCGGGAGGTTATGTGGGGATATATGCATGTTGAGATGATTTATGTTGATATGTTGACGTTTAAAGTAGAAGTAAGTGTGTGCATATGAAGTATGATGATTATAATGACGTTGCCATGTTATGTTTATGATATGTGATGTAATGTTGATAAAGTCGTTGATATGCTTTAATGTTGATATGTGATGGCTTATATGTGCACTTAAGTATGAAATGTCTAGTTCACTAGATATACGTAAGAAATGCTATGAAGTTGTGCACGTTAGAAAGATTAAACGTTGAAGTGGATGTGAAACTAATTAGGTAATGAATATACCTAAAGTTAAAGTAAAGTAAAGATGTTGATAAGTGATTAGTTTAGGTGAAAGTGTAGCCTAAGCAAATAAAGATAAGAAGTCTCGAGCATAAGTTAGTTAAGCTTAACCCGTGCTAGTTGAAAAGCTAGTGCGTACGTGGTCGCTTGAGTGGCTCCTTGCGGCATAGTTACGTTGATCTAGTGTTCCGGGTGGAGTGACTAACCACCAATGTTAAAAGCATGACGGGATACAATAAGTGGTCGCTTGAGTGTTTTCTTGCGGCATAGTTGTTGATCTAGTATTCCCGGGTGGAGTGACTAACCACCAATGTTAAAAGCATGACGGGATACAATAAGTGGTCGCTTGAGTGTTTTCTTGCGGCATAGTTGTTGATCTAGTATTCCCGGGTGGAGTGACTAACCACCAATGTTAAAAGCGTAACGGGATGCTTAAAGTTGATTAAAGTTGATAAGTTGATAAGATGATAAGTTGATAAGTTGATAAGTTGATAAGTTGATAAGATGATAAGTTGATTAAGTTGCTTACGTTGAATAAGTTGCTTATAAGTATGATTTATCGTTGATAGGCACAATTAGGAGTATGTACTCTACTTGTGTTAGTATGTATACGTGGGATATGTCTACGTGTGTTATGCTAAGTTATGAGATGTTGATTATGTTGAAAGTATATGATGATATGATATGAGATGTTGACTAAGTTGTAAGATATGTTGATATGTTAAGAGATGTTCATTAAGTTGTATGTACTCGTTGATGTGATATGAAATGTGATGGAATGTGGGAAAAAGGGAAGTTTGGGTTGATCTATGATAATTGTGGATGAAGTGTAATGTGATCATGTTTTAATAAGTAAAATATGAAGAACTTTTATGAAAGTAAAATGAAGAACGTTTTAACAAATTGTGTGTATCTTACTTAGCTAATTTATTAGCTAACACTTGCTTTTATGAAAATGTTGTGTCCTTCAAGATAAGCAGGTTTGAGCTAGAGAAAGGTTTAGCTCGCTCCAGACTCGACTACTGGAGCCTTACTGAAGATCTGTCCAGTAACGTATTCTACTGGACCTACTCCAGACTTGGAATCTGGAGTCCCTCTGAAGATTTGTCCAGAAATAATGGAAGACCAGTGAGCAAATACTTGTATAGGAAATCTGGAGTATTCTCCAGATTAGCTCACTGGACTTCACCCCAGTCCAGATCTACTCTACTGAAGACGTTCTCACTGAAGTCAGGATAAAGAAGACTGACAAATGGCGGAGTCCACTGGAAGTCTTACCAGATCTGTACACTGGAGGATTGTCAGTGTTCTAGACCTTACAAGTCTGAACACTGATATCGAGTAATTGACTTTTGACTTTACACACTTTCCAAAGGACAATCCACTTGTTCTTTACCAAAGTTTATACGTGTGTAAATGTGGTTGGTTAAAAGAATAAAGTCATATTGATGTGACTTTATCCTTGTACCTTAACCAATGCATTTAATGTTCTTGTCGGATCATTAAATGCATGCAACCATATTTGTACGGCACAAAATTCACTGGTGAATTTTGTTGCCTATAAATACAAAGTCATTTCTTTGAGAAAAATACTTTTAAAGCATACATTTAGCATTAGAGTGAATTTGTCTAAATACTCTCGATCTTAAACAGGGATACTTCACAACTTTAAGTATCTCGATCCAAAAGAGTTATTTGACAAATATAGATCATTTGTAATTCATAGGTTGTTAGGATACATACTTATTTGTATTATCTTGATTCCGCACAACCTTGTATTTTATTTAACATCATAAATAAAATACACCTTGAAAAATACATAATGTTCCACTTTACTTGTTTATTGCTTTAAGTCGTGTATTACTTTATTTATATACTTGCATTTATATTTAAGTAATACTAGTCCATTCTAGTGATTATTATACTTGTTGTATTATACACTTCTGGGTTTAACCATCGTATTCACGGACTCACATTTGGTATCAGAGCAGAAGGCTAAACATTGCCTAGATCTGCTTCTTTGATGGCCACCCCAGAAAATACACAAGGAAGTTTTAATTTTGGTCCCGATCCTAATGTTAATGTTAATGATCAAAATAATGAACCACCTATTGTTAATAACACTAATCCACCACCTCCTCCTCCTACTCCTTCTTCTCCACACGTGCATGTGCACTATTCAAATAATCCTGTTCCTAAATTCAGTGGGAACAGTGATGAATTTGGTACGTGGAAGGCTAGGATGATATTGCATATCCCTGGTATTGAGAGGAACATGATGAAAATCTTAAATGAAGGTCCTTATGTCCCTACATCACCTCTCAATCCCTTCTTGATCCTTCTGGATCTAGAAGAGGAAGGGAAAAGAGGGAGGAACATTGGTCTGAAGAGGAGAGGAGATTGGTGAATCTAGACACCCTTCTCAAAAACATGATCCTCGGGGTCGTTCCAGAAACCCTAATTCCCAGACTAGTTCTTTTTCCTAGTGCTAAAACCATGTGGGATGAACTTCTAAACCAGCATGAAGGAGGAGATGACACCATTGTCACCAGAAAGGTCTCCTTAAACAAGAGGTATGAGTCATTTTTTGCTCAGCCTAATGAGTCTCTCACTGGTACTTACACCAGATTTATGAGTATCATAAACCAGTTGAGAGGTCTTGGGGTTGAGAAGGACAAGGATATACTTCTAGAGAAATTTTGTGATATTCTGCCCACCAAATGGTCTCACATGATCCTGGTCTTACGACAAGGTAAAACTCTGCACACACACACTCTCTCAACTCTTTATGGAGCTTTCAGGTACACTGAAGAAAATCAAGCTCAGATAGTGGTGGCAGAACAAGATGCTTATAACCATGCCTCCAGTAGTCCTAATGTGGTTAGTTAAAAGAATAAAGTCATACTTGATGTGACTTTATCCTTGTACCTTAACCAATGCATTTAATGTTCTTGTCGGATCATTAAATGCATGCAACCATATTTGTACGGCACAAAATTCACTGGTGAATTTTGTTGCCTATAAATACAAAGTCATTTCTTTGAGAAAAATACTTTTAAAGCATACATTTAGCATTAGAGTGAATTTGTCTAAATACTCTCGATCTTAAACAGGGATACTTCACAACTTTAAGTATCTCGATCCAAAAGAGTTATTTGACAAATATAGATCATTTGTAATTCATAGGTTGTTAGGATACATACTTATTTGTATTATCTTGATTCCGCACAACCTTGTATTTTATTTAACATCATAAATAAAATACACCTTGAAAAATACATAATGTTCCACTTTACTTGTTTATTGCTTTAAGTCGTGTATTACTTTATTTATATACTTGCATTTATATTTAAGTAAATACAAAGTCATTTCTTTGAGAAAAATACTTTTAAAGCATACATTTAGCATTAGAGTGAATTTGTCTAAATACTCTCGATCTTAAACAGGGATACTTCACAACTTTAAGTATCTCGATCCAAAAGAGTTATTTGACAAATATAGATCATTTGTAATTCATAGGTTGTTAGGATACATACTTATTTGTATTATCTTGATTCCGCACAACCTTGTATTTTATTTAACATCATAAATAAAATACACCTTGAAAAATACATAATGTTCCACTTTACTTGTTTATTGCTTTAAGTCGTGTATTACTTTATTTATATACTTGCATTTATATTTAAGTAATACTAGTCCATTCTAGTGATTATTATACTTGTTGTATTATACACTTCTGGGTTTAACCATCGTATTCACGGACTCACATTTGGTATCAGAGCAGAAGGCTAAACATTGCCTAGATCTGCTTCTTTGATGGCCACCCCAGAAAATACACAAGGAAGTTTTAATTTTGGTCCCGATCCTAATGTTAATGTTAATGATCAAAATAATGAACCACCTATTGTTAATAACACTAATCCACCACCTCCTCCTCCTACTCCTTCTTCTCCACACGTGCATGTGCACTATTCAAATAATCCTGTTCCTAAATTCAGTGGGAACAGTGATGAATTTGGTACGTGGAAGGCTAGGATGATATTGCATATCCCTGGTATTGAGAGGAACATGATGAAAATCTTAAATGAAGGTCCTTATGTCCCTACATCACCTCTCAATCCCTTCTTGATCCTTCTGGATCTAGAAGAGGAAGGGAAAAGAGGGAGGAACATTGGTCTAGAATCCTTCTGGATCTAGAAGAGGAAGGGAAAAGAGGGAGGAACATTGGTCTGAAGAGGAGAGGAGATTGGTGAATCTAGACACCCTTCTCAAAAACATGATCCTCGGGGTCGTTCCAGAAACCCTAATTCCCAGACTAGTTCTTTTTCCTAGTGCTAAAACCATGTGGGATGAACTTCTAAACCAGCATGAAGGAGGAGATGACACCATTGTCACCAGAAAGGTCTCCTTAAACAAGAGGTATGAGTCATTTTTTGCTCAGCCTAATGAGTCTCTCACTGGTACTTACACCAGATTTATGAGTATCATAAACCAGTTGAGAGGTCTTGGGGTTGAGAAGGACAAGGATATACTTCTAGAGAAATTTTGTGATATTCTGCCCACCAAATGGTCTCACATGATCCTGGTCTTACGACAAGGTAAAACTCTGCACACACACACTCTCTCAACTCTTTATGGAGCTTTCAGGTACACTGAAGAAAATCAAGCTCAGAGAGTGATGGCAGAACAAGATGCTTATAACCATGCCTCCAGTAGTCCTAATGTGGTTAGTCATACTGAACCACAAAGTACAGCACTGATATCTTCTGAGAATGTATTTTCTATGAAGAAGATGGTGTCTGAACTCATGGATTCTGGAGAGTCCAGTCAAATCTCTCCAGACTGTTGTGATGAAACTGATGATGATGACCTTGTTGCAATGATTGCTAAAACGTTTAACTGTTTCAAAGCAAGAGCAAATAGGCCATCTGGACAATTTGCATCCAGTTCTTCAACTGATAAGACCAATTTGACATGCTTTAAGTGTGGCAAAAAGGGTCATTTCATGAAAGATTGCAGGTCCAGCCAGTTTGTATCCAAGCCTGGTCCGTTTTCTTCAAATAATAAGCCTGATGATAGCTATAAATTGAAATATAAAAAGCTTAAGGCCCAGATTGCTCTCTTGGCACAACAAATGGAAAACAATAATAAGTGCATGATCGCAACAACTTAAGAGAAGTGGGTTCCTTCTGATGAATCATCTGCTGATGAAGAAGAAGAAAGAGATTGCTGTTACATGGCTCTGTCAGACGAAGAGCACCTGGTGAAGGAGGATGTCACATCTGGACGATGGGTGGACATTGTTATTAAAAAAGTTAGTGATTATGATACTGCAACTGACCAAGAATTAAAACTGGACATTGCTGAAGCTCTTAATTCTGATTTGATATTTGTAGAAACTTTTAGATCTGATTGTGTAAATGGTCTTGAAACAGATTTTTCTGAAATAACTGTTTTAAAATCAAAATTGAAAGAACTTCGAGACATTGAACTGGCATTTCAAGCCCAGGTTCTGGTAACTGAACAATTGATTCAGGAAAAACAAGATCTTGAAGTCATTTTAGAGAAAGAAAAACTGGTGATTAAATCATGGCTAGAAACCAAAAAGCCATATGATGCTGGAGTAAATCAATTTCCTGCTCAAAAACGTGCATATTTAGATGGAAATACTCATGTAGCATCATTAATACCAGTAATCGATCGATTACCAGAGGGGTTCAGGCCCACCACTGTTTATGATGAGCCTGTAACTCCCAAGGCCAATATTTTCCAAGTTCAATCCCCAGAGGTTAAGACTGGAGCATTCCAGATGACTGCTCCAGTTCAAAAGGTCAATCAGACGAAACCTTTGCCTAAGACCAATCCCCTACCTAAGTCTAGAACTGGAAAGGCTAAGGTATCATCTGATGAAAATGTTTTGTCCAGGTTAGAGAGCCAGATTCAAATACTGACTCGTCAATTTCAAAGTTTTAATGCAAGATTAAACTTTATTGAGGGTACTTCATCTGGCCCTAGACAAAATACAAAACCTTTTGCAAAGAAAGTTAAATCTATTTCTCCAGTTGAGAAAAAGAAAAAGGTTTCAAAACTATCAACCCCAGTGGTCTTTTCAACTAAGACCACTGTTGAAGAAAGTGAACTAAACCAGATTGCCCCAGGGACCTATAAGGGAGGGTCCAGTGAACCCATCAGTCGATGGGTTCCCAAATCTAACTGATAATATCTGGTGGATGTGCAGGGCGATCGAAAGAAATATATCTGGTATCTTGACAGTGCTGCTGGCAGGACGATGACCGGATGTAAGACCCTGCTGGAGGAGTTCACCATTTCTGATGGACCCTCCATTACTTTTGGAAATGATGGTTGTGGAAAGACTGAGGGATACGGTGTTCTGAACAATGGACAAGTCAAGTTCAGACGTGTTGCATTTTTTAATGGTTTGAAATATAACCTGATCAGTATAAGCCAACTGTGTGATGATGGCTATCAAGTTTTATTCAATATTGCTCAGGGTATCGTATTCAACAAGGACTGGAAGGTAGTGTTGATTGCTCCCAGAAAAGGGAATGTGTACGTGATGGATATGGAAAGCTCTCCTTCAGAGCAGTGTTTCTATACTCAAGCTGATGAAGACACAAACTGGTTATGGCACAAAAGGTTATCCCATTTAAATTTCAAGATTATTAATAAGTTGTCCAGAAAACAACTTGCAGATGGGATACCTTCAGTTTCCTTCAAAAAGGAAAGGCCATGTCCAGGATGTAAGATAGGTAAGCAGAAGCGTACCAGTTTCAAGACCAGACAGAATTTCAGCATATCTGAACCTCTTCATATGCTTCATATGGACCTCTTTGGTCCAGTGAATGTTCAGACTCGTGCTGGTAAAAGATACACCCTGGTAATAGTAGATGAATTTTCCAGATATTCTTGGGTTATCTTTCTCAGGTCTAAAAGTGAAGTTGCTGCTGAAATCATCAGTCTTATCAAGCAAATTGAGCTCAAGTACAGTCGAAAGGTGTGTCAGTTAAGAAGTGACAATGGAACAGAATTCCAGAATGCAACTCTGGAGTCATTCAGTACTGACACTGGCATCTCCCAGAATTTCTCATCAGCCCGCTCTCCAGAACAGAATGGAGTTGTGGAAAGGAAGAATCAAACGCTGATAGAAGCTGCCAGGAGTATGCTTGCTGAATCTGGTCTGTCTACCAGTTTCTGGGCTGAAGCAATTGCTACTGCTTGCCACGCCCAGAACCGGTCAGTGTATGTGAAGCGACACAAAAAGACAGCCTACGAAGTCTTAAGAAATAGAAAACCAAATATTGGTTATTTTCACGTTTTTGGATGTTCAGTTTACATCCTGAACGACTCCAGTCAGTTAGGCAAATTTGATGCCAAAGCTGATGAAGGGTATTTCTTAGGCTATTCAGCCATTCGCAAGGCCTTCAGAATCTACAACAAGAGACTGGAGAAGGTCCATGAGTCAATTCATGTCACATTTGATGAATCAAATGTTGCAATCAACAAGAAGCCAGCCCTTGACACTCCCCCAGTAACTCCAATTGTCTTCTGTGAATCTGATCCTATCAACTACAATAAAGAAGATTCAGAAGACACAGTTTCCAGTCATCCTGATCTGGAACCTATTCAGAAAAAGAAACGCTCCAGTGGTACTCCATTCTATCCTTCTATTATTTTCAAACTACCCTCTGAAATTAATATTGGATCAGATGTTCGTACTACTCCCCCAGTATCAGTGTCAGTTGAGAATATACTAGAAATGTCTTCTTATGAAGAATTCCAAACTGAACCAGTACTTCAAGAAATGCCTTCAAATGAAGAATTTCATGATGCAAATCGTAATTTAAATGACTCAGATGAAGATGCTGAAGTAGTCTGGCAAGATCCTCCTCTTGAATCAACTTCAGAGGAGACTCAACTGAATTTTTGCACTGATATTGTTGTCAGTAACAATCCTGGTCAGTACTCCATATGGACAAAAGCTCATCCTATTGATCAGATCATAGGTGACTCCAGTAGAGGAGTTCAGACCAGAAGAGCCTCCAGTAATCAATGCTTATATGTTAGTTTTCTATCATTGATGGAACCAAAGAAGATTGACGAGGCTATGGAAGATCCAAGTTGGGTGACTACTATGCAAGAAGAGCTTCACCAGTTTGAAAGGAACAAGGTCTGGTATCTGGTTCCTTTCCCAGTTGGAAAGAAAGAACCAATTGGAACAAGATGGGTCTTCAGGAACAAGGTAGATGAAGATGGCCACGTAATCAGAAACAAGGCCAGACTGGTAGCACAAGGCTACTACCAGTCAGATGTTGATTTTGATGAATCATTTGCTCCAGTGGCTAGACTTGAAGCGATCAGAATATTCTTAGCATTCGCTGCTTATCATCAGTTCAAGGTCTACCAGATGGATGTAAAGAGTGCTTTCTTGAATGGAAAGCTTGAAGAAGAAGTTTATGTCAGACAACCACCAGGTTTCATTGATGAAAAGCATCCACATTGGGTATATCGTCTGGACAAAGCGCTTTATGGCCTCAGACAAGCCCCACGTGCCTGGTATGACACTCTGACTAAACATTTATTGAAAAATGGTTTCAAAAGAGGTGCAATTGACAATACCTTATTTATTCTTCGTGAAAAAGGTAATCTGTTAATGGTACAAATTTATGTTGATGATATTATTTTTGGGTCTACTGATGAAAACATGTGCAAGAAATTTTCGAAAATAATGTCAACTGAATATGAAATGAGTTTGATGGGTGAATTAACGTATTTTCTTATACTCCAGATTAAACAAAACAAAGATGGCATTTTTATTAATCAGGAAAAATATGTTAGAGATCTTTTAAAGAAATATGATATGAACTCTTCACCATCTAAACCAACTCCAATTTCTGCACCACTGACACTGGACTCCGATCCAGATGGTAAACCAGTGAACACCACTGTCTACAGAGGCATGGTTGGTTCATTGATGTATTTAACTGCCAGTAGACCAGATATTATGTTTTCAACATGTTTATGTGCCGGATATCAGTCTAATCCAAAGGAATCTCATATGCTTGTTGTAAAGCGCATACTGAAGTACCTTAAGGGTGCCCCCAGTTTGGGTCTTTGGTATCCCAAAGGCTTAGGCATGGATCTAATGGGTTATTCAGATTCAGATCATGCAGGTTGTAAGATAGACAGGAAATCCACTACTGGTGGATGTCATTTCCTTGGTGGCAAACTGGTCAGCTGGACCAGTAAGAAGCAAACTTCAGTTTCATTGTCCACTGCTGAAGCTGAATACGTGTCTGTAGCCAGTTGTTGTGCTCAGATACTCTGGATGAAGAACCAGTTGCTTGATTATGGTATTAAGTACTCAAAGACCCCAATCTTTTGTGATAATACCAGTGCCATTGCTATCTCGAATAATCCAGTCATGCACTCCAAAACGAAGCACATTGATCTCAGGTATCATTTTATCCGTGATCATATTATGAAAAACAACATTGAACTCCATTTTATTCCCACTGACAAACAACTCGCTGACATTTTTACTAAACCTCTGGATGTCAAAACTTTTGAATATCTTGTTGGTGAGTTGGGAATGTTAAACCCTTAAATCTGGAACCTTGGTATTGAACGCCATTGTGTACTACTGAGGATCTTTGATTTAAAGATTTATAAATTTATGACTGCTCAGATATTGAACGTCGTTGTGTACTATCTTTGCATTAATAGATTTCTGGATCAACATTCCAAGGGGAAAGACTTGAAAGATATTTTTTTTCTCTTAAAAATATTTTAAGTTCAGGGGGAATTTATTAATTTATTTTCTCACTGGACAAATTATTCAGAAAATATTACTGGTACTTTGTAAATGTGTCCCTCTCACTGGTAATTGGACAGGTTGAAGTGCGTGTTTGAGGTGACTTTTGTCTCCTTGTAAATGTGTCCCTCTCATTTGTCTGTATTAGTTGACGTACATGTTTGAAGTCACCAGTCTCTTTCAAATGGTTTTCACTGGTACTTTACTGGAGTGTCCCTCCAGTGTACCATCAGTACATGCGTCACTGGACTAATCCACCAGTGATACTGGAGTGTCCAGTCAACCTCCAGATGCACTGAAATTAGTCATAATATTTTTTAAATACTTGGTCATTGTGCGTGCCACGTAAGCAAACTTTTTAAAGATATTTATCTTATAATCCTACGTGGCATGTAAATTTTTCAAAGAAATGATGGTATTTTTACCTTGGGAAGACAAAAAGTGCAACTTGATACTGTTTGTGGGCTGTAAATCGTCACACATTTATGTGTGATGTGATGTAATTAATGCGGATCTCAGAACCTCGATCAAAATTATATTTGATAATTTCAAATAAACCGGTTGAGTTCCACATTCTCTCTCCTATATATACCCACTTTCAATTTCATTTGCATTTACTTCGAACATTTTACTCCCAAATCTTTCAAATTCCTTCATTTATTTCTTCATTCAATTCTTCGAACATATCTCTCATATTTACTCCATTTCCATTCAATTCTTCATTAAATCTTCATCAAAACCCTAAATATTCAATTTCATCTTCATCTATTCATCATAAAATGGCACCTAGACAATCCAAATCGCTTAAAAATCTGCTCGCCGCTGAATATGCTCCAACTGAAAATGTTGACAGGGCACCTCATATCACTCTTGAGGCTAAGGCCATAAGAATAAACATGAATAACTGGATGGCCAGACTTTCACTTTCCAGTGTTCATGATGCCCAATCTGTTATTGGGAGATTAAACACTTTTTTTCTCTCTTGTCCATTATATGGTGCTTAAACATTAAATCCAGGGAGGATGTACCATGATTACCTTTGTGAATTCTGGTACACTGCACAATATGATGATACAACTTCATCAATTACTTATTCTCTGAAGCAAGGTACCAGATCCTTGGGTTTCACTGCTAGTCTACTCAGGTCTGTTCTACAGTTGAATTATTTTGAACAGAATGAGTTGCCCATCAAACTTCCATCTGGTATCAATACAAGGGAAGTGTGCAGACTGATGGGGCACACAGATATTGTGGATGAGCATGGCCAGCTATCTAGGAAGGGAACAGTCTACATGAGCAAACTGACAGACTCATGGAGATTCTTCTTCACACATATCGTTGAATGCTTGGGAGGCAGTTCTGGAGGGTTAGACCAGATAAATCAAACTCATCTCCAGATTGCCTACTGCCTCTGGTTTGGACTCAGAGTAGATTTTGCTCAGATCCTATTTGATGATCTGGTAGAGCGTCTTAGGGTGAAAGGAAGAAAAGCTTTTGTTCCATATATTCGCTTTCTTTCACTGATGTTTAAAAGAGCTCTTGGAGACCAGTACGATTATGAAACTACTCACTTTTCTGTGAGTGAGTATATGAGGGATCTGACTAACCTAAGATCTCCACTGAATGAGGTAGATATTCCTCAGTCCATGCTCTCTTTTCAGAGGGAAGAAGTTGAAGTGGCTCCAGGTAGAGGTCAAGTTGGTGAAGGACCCTCTGGTGACCAAGATGTACAGATTATAGAAGTTGTACAACCAATTAGACAAGTGGCTCCTGAAGGTCAAGGACCAGAAAATGTTGAACCTTCCAGACGACCTAGATCAAACAGGCGTCTGATGAGAGCTGGAGTTCAGGTGAATCCAAAAAGACATCCTGGTGATGTAATGAATTTGGATGGGTCTCCGATTTTTGAACCTGAAGAGAATGTACAGGTTGTTGGGTAGGTGACTGATGAACAGATAGAAAATGTGGCTCAGATTGTTGAGCAGGTTGTTGAGCAGGTAGAACAAGTTGTTCAAGCTGATGAACAAGAATCTGGTGAGCAAGAGGCTCAGATCGATTTGAATGTTGAAGCAAGTGAACAGGCTGGTGAACTGGTTGGTGCTCAGGCTGGTGAAATGTTTTGGGATGATGTGAATGTGAACAGGCTGGTGAACTGGTTGGTGCTCAGGCTGGTGATGCAAATGTTGGTGAAATGTTTTGGGATGAGGCTGATTCTCCCATGTCAGAAGATCAGAATTTTGATGTGAATATGAACTTTCTGGGTGAGGATGTTGTACAAGTTGAGAGCCTACCAGAAATGCCACCACCTCCACCAGAAACAAATATTCCTCCACCAGAATCAAACATGCCACCACCACCACCACCTTCAATTTCAGAAAACACTCAATACTTCACTCCTGACACCATTCAAACTTCACAAACTCAACCTCCACCAATTGAAACTTCAGTCGAGATATCTGAACCTCGTGCGCTGGACTCAACAGTTGTAACATCTGAAGCTGCAACTGAAGAAGACTGGGCACAAGTACCATTAATGACCAGATTGACTTCCAATCTTGAACCTCCCAGTGGTCTCTCCACTTCATCTTCTACCGAGGTCCAAGGCCTTTTAAATAAGGTGGCGGACCTGGAGAGATCACTCCAGACTTCATCGCAGGTTATTTCAGACTTTAAATCTTTATTATCAAATAACCTTGCATCTGAGATGAATCTATTTGCTGGAAATGAGAAGCTTGTTTTTGAGAAGCTTGATGAACTGGTACTGGCCACTAATAACAATACTGAAAATTTCAAAGTGGCAGTCCAGGGATTAGAGACAAGGCTGGTTAGTTCGGTTCAGACTACAGTGAAGGGTGAAATTGTTCAACCACTGGCAGGTCTAAAAGAAGAGGTTCAGAAGTTGGTTACCAGGATAAGTTCTCTGGAAAGCAGGCCCACACTTGATCAGGCTGATGTTGTTAGCACAATTAGTGATGAATGTACAAAGAAGTTCAGAATCAGTATGCTGAAAGAATTATCTGAAGAAATTTCTGAGTCTGTTCTTCGAACTCTTCAAGATGGGCTGTTACCCCAAGTGGAGAAGTTGATGAACTGGTACTGGTCACTAATAACAATACTGAAAATTTCAAAGTGGCAGTCCAGGGATTAGAGACAAGGCTGGTTAGTTCGGTTCAGACTACAGTAAAGGGTGAAATTGTTCAACCACTGGCAGGTCTAAAAGAAGAGGTTCAGAAGTTGGTTACCAGGATAAGTTCTCTGGAAAGCAGGCCCACACTTGATCAGGCTGATGTTGTTAGCACAATTAGTGATGAATGTACAAAGAAGTTCAGAATCAGTATGCTGAAAGAATTATCTGAAGAAATTTCTGAGTCTGTTCTTCGAACTCTTCAAGATGGGCTGTTACCCCAAGTGGAGAAGTTGATGAACTGGTACTGGTCACTAATAACAATACTGAAAATTTCAAAGTGGCAGTCCAGGGATTAGAGACAAGGCTGGTTAGTTCGGTTCAGACTACAGTGAAGGGTGAAATTGTTCAACCACTGGCAGGTCTAAAAGAAGAGGTTCAGAAGTTGGTTACCAGGATAAGTTCTCTGGAAAGCAGGCCCACACTTGATCAGGCTGATGTTGTTAGCACAATTAGTGATGAATGTACAAAGAAGTTCAGAATCAGTATGCTGAAAGAATTATCTGAAGAAATTTCTGAGTCTGTTCTTCGAACTCTTCAAGATGGGCTGTTACCCCAAGTGGAGAAGTTGATGGAAGAAAAATTGCCAAAGCACTTGCCTAAAGAAGTTGCAACTGTTAAAAAGGAAGTGCAGGCACTTAAGAAAATTGTGACTGATACAACTCCAGTGGCTGGAAGAACCTTTGGTGCACTGGAGTTAGAGTACAGAAAGAAAGTGACTGGCTTACCAAAACTGACTGCCAAACAGATCAAAGCAATTAAAGATGCTGATGTAAGCAGATTCATTCCCCTGGACACTTCTCTGAAAATCAATTGTCAACAACTCCAGTCTGCTGTAGAACAAAAGAGAGTGTCAAAGGAAACTGAAGTAATGATCCAGACAGCCAAATTGAAAGACAAGTATAATGAAATGTTGAAATTCAGGGCTGATGCTAGAAGGATCACTGGTGCAGAGATTAAGCTTGCTAATAATCATAAAGGTATGTCAAAGTTTGAAGTAAAGTTGACCAGGGAAGGTAACTTTACTGATGAAAGAAAGAGTACTTCAGTCCAAGCGTTTGGATGGAGTGAACTGAATGAAATTGCCTTAACGTTCAGGGGGAAGACAAATGTGTCGACTGATGTTAAAGCATTTCTGAAGAGGGTTGAGAAGGTATGGAGAAGAAAGCAACAGATAGAAGTTGCAATAGGCATGAAATCGCCAGAATCAGTACCATCTTCTCCATCACCAAAGAGAAAGGCCTCTGAAGATGCTCCAGGACAGACATCAAAGAGAAGGGCCTGACTCTTATCATTTACTTATTGTAATGTATTGTTTTATGAAAATTGTAACTATTTATCAGTTGATGTATGTAATATTAGTTGCAATTTTTGATTCATAAAAGTAAATGATCAGATTTAGTCTAAGTTAGAACTTAAAAGATGAAACTGAAAACACTCATGATCTATAAAGTGTTTTCCATTAACTTAGATTTTTTAGACTAAAATCAAAACTTGTGTTTTTCAAGCATACAAAATTGTATAGATATAAGCTTGAAAACACTTGCATTATTTCTAAACAAATAGGGGGAATTTGTTAGGTCCAGATTTACTGGACTCGCTCCAGACTCGACTACTGGAGCCTTACTGAAGATCTGTCCAGTAACGTATTCTACTGGACCTACTCCAGACTTGGAATCTGGAGTCCCTCTGAAGATTTGTCCAGAAATAATGGAAGACCAGCGAGCAAATACTTGTATAGGAAATCTGGAGTATTCTCCAGATTAGCTCACTGGACTTCACCCCAGTCCAGATCTACTTTACTGAAGACGTTCTCACTGAAGTCAAAGACTGAAGTCAGAATAAAGAAGACTGACAAATGGCGGAGTCCACTGGAAGTCTTACCAGATCTGTACACTGGAGGATTGTCAGTGTTCTAGACCTTACAAGTCTGAACACTGATGTCGAGTAATTGACTTTTGCCTTTACACACTTTCCAAAGGACAATCCACTTGTTCTTTACCAAAGTTTATACGTGTGTAAAGGTGGTTGGTTAAAAGAATAAAGTCATACTTGATGTGACTTTATCCTTGTACCTTAACCAATGCATTTAATGTTCTTGTCGGATCATTAAATGCATGCAACCATATTTGTACGGCACAAAATTCACTGGTGAATTTTGTTTCCTATAAATACAAAGTCATTTCTTTGAGAAAAATACTTTTAAAGCATACATTTAGCATTAGAGTGAATTTGTCTAAATACTCTCGATCTTAAACAGGGATACTTCACAACTTTAAGTATCTCGATCCAAATGAGTTATTTGACAAATATAGATCATTTGTAATTCATAGGTTGTTAGGATACATACTTACTTGTATTATCTTGATTCCGCACAACCTTGTATTTTATTTAACATCATAAATAAAATACACCTTGAAAAATACATAATGTTCCACTTTACTTGTTTATTGCTTTAAGTCGTGTATTACTTTATTTATATACTTGCATTTATATTTAAGTAATACTAGTCCATTCTAGTGATTATTAGACTTGTTGTATTATACACTTCTGGGTTTAACCATCGTATTCAGGGACTCACAATTATTCAAATATTCAACCCCAAAAGTAAGTTAGTTGGAGTAGGATATATGAGATATCATTGATTCGATTCTTTTGTTCTTAGTCGTGTTATTGAGGCTTGTGTATCAGTCAAGTATTGTCAAACATTCCAGTTTTCATTTAAGATTAAAACTGCCTAACCATTTCTTTTTATATTATGGTTGAGCTTCTTTTTGATTACTGACATGTTGTTCCATGAATGTACCAAGGTAGTTTAAAGTTTTGAAGTTTGGAATTGCTTGAGGACAAGCAAAGCTTAAGTGTGGGGGGATTTGATATGTCGTATTTTATACCCATTTCCCACGGATTAATTAGTTATTTTTAAATGGTTTTCAAGTCGTTTTCGCATACATTTGGTGCGTTTATGGTATTTGTTAGTGTTTCAGGATATTAATAGGTACTTGAGCATAAATCTGGAGAAAACGATGTTTCTGAGGTGAAATGAGTGCTGACGGATGATTTACGAGGCACGAAACTGAAGTTAGAAGCTGGTCAAAGCAAGTCAACGTAAGTCAACCAGGAACTGCGACGCAGCCTTGGACTGCGCCGCATCACAAAAACAGAGATATAAATTGCGCCGCAGTGAGCTAGGACTGCGACGCAGTAGGATCTTATATTAGCCAGCATGAAGGTCAAGAAAATTTAAAGTCAACGATGGTCAAGGGAGACTGCGACGCAGTGCATAAACTGCGACGCAGTGAGAGTCGGGATTTTGTCATCTTTTTGGAAAACTATAAATAGCTGGAAAAATATTCTAAAACCCTATCTTTTGCTTCCAGCCGTTTTTGAAGACCTTTTTGGAGATCTTTTCATCTATTTAATCATCTTTAAGGATTTCAAGCACGATTGGATTAATTTCGTTAATTGCTTTCATTCCTTTGTATTCGGTAACGATGAATTCCTCATATTTGATTTGTTATTCTTATTTTAATATGAGTGGCTAATCGCTTCATCATCCATCTTGATGAAGTGAGACAATATGTAAGGATTGCACAATTTTATTAATTCAATGTTGATTTCATTTAACGTTATATCGTGATCTTAGCGTATTTCTTCCTTTTAATTTATCTTGAATCGGTTGGTGGTGTATGTGTGTCTTTAATGGTAATTATTGCTTACACATATATCATTTTGATTGTTTGGGTACAAATGATTGGATCTATGACGGGTACGGTAGATAATCATTCAATGATAATAGGAAGTAATGTGTTAACGGTTGGGTACAATCGGTAGATATAATTGTTATCTTAATAACTAAAACCATTGTTTGATTAGGGAAGTTATAAAAGATGTCTTGGGGTACCGGTTGTAATGAAACTAGTTTAAGCAAGAGAGTCAAATAATGTCATTAACTTGACGGGTACGGGGTTGGTGCTTTGTTTCAGTCTCGGTTATTTAATCAACTTAAATTGAAATTGAACTTCATTTATGTGCAATCTGAACATGTTGTTGAGCGGATTCGAGATGGATGACCTTTAAATATTATTGTTTATAATCAATTTTCTCTATCGTTTGAGGACGATACCTGCCCCGGTAATACCGGATTTAATTATTCTTCTTTTACTTTAATTTGAGCAAAGTGACAATTCGGTCACAAAACCCCCTCATTTCTACTTGAACTAATTTATTTTAACAATTGCTTACTTAGTCCTTGTGATCGACCTCGGATTTACCAAGCTAACTATACTGCATACGAACGGGTTCACTGCCTGTGAGTGTGTTGTAGTCAGTCGCTAGGTGATTCGTGTTAATAAATTTTAAGACACGATTTCACATATCAAGTCCATATGATTTTTACTTCTATTTAACAACATTAAATTAAAAGTACATAAAACATGCAATTTATCACATAAACATGTTAATTCACATAATCAAAACTTGCATAGAGGGTTTTAATTAACCATTAACATTGAATAGGTTGAACTAATAATAAAAACAAAACCCTAATTTTATTTTTTTATTAAAAATCGATTTTAATTAAATAAATAAACAAGAAATAATTTTTAATATTTAATTAATTAAATCGAACAACCAACCCTAAACCCCCTTCAAGTTTTGAACTTTGTAACTAATATATCACATAGTAGGCTCGTGATACCACTGTTAGGATTCATAAACAATTATCATATAAATAATCACGAGTACGCAACGGAAAGAATCATATGCAATATAATTAATTAACAAAGTAAAGAATCGAATATGTACCTTTTAGCTTTACTTCCAATAATTAAGTAATAATAAGATTATTATTATTTAGGGTTTAAAGTAAAACCCCTCTACAATCGCACACACGACACGTCGAACAAAACCCGGGGATTGCTAGATCTTGAATCACCAAAAGCCAAACAATTGGTTGTGTCTTGCTTCTCGTCCGAACGAAAACACAACAAATAATAATCTTCTTTTGCTTCGTCTAAACCAAAGAAGAGTTTATTATTATGGATTCTTGTTGTCATGAAAACCACAATTGGTGGTTTATTAGAAGCTCCCCAACGCCCTCGTCCATGGGCTCGTTCAACATACAGGGACGAGTCCACACCATTGGGTGGGACTCGTCCCACGCTCGTCCGATGGTCTCGTCCGGTGCTCTCGTTCTTGCAGGGACGAGAGTGAGTGTTTGGATTTTGATTTTTTTTTTTCCAAATATAGAGGTAGAAGACAAGAGTTAAAACTTTGGAAAGTTGGCAAAACAGGCCCCTTCAAGTGTTTGGAAGATTATTTGTATTTTTTGTAACAATCAAACACATTTTATTATCAAAACACATTACAATAAAAAATAAAACACATAATTAAAGAAGACATTACATGATTAAAACACGAAATACATAATAACGATTCGATTACTCGTCATCATCTTTGATTGACATTTTCCCTAAGCCACGGTGAGCGCTTTCGTCGAGCCACCACTTGTCGTGTTGCGGGCATTTGACTTCCCACGTACTTTTGTCTTCCCCGCAATTGTCGTGGTACGATTCGGCCCAAGTGCACTGGTCACTCAACGTGTGACCGGCGTTAAAAACATTATCGACCACCCTCTTGACCTTCTTGATCTCATCCTGCAGAAACAAAGAATATGTCTCTTCGTGTTTCGAGACATTGCGGCCTGGTGCTTGTATTGCCTCAACCTTTTGCTCGCATTGTCGCCTTTTCTCCCGTAGGTAACCCATGACCCAGAGAGGTCAGTTTGAAGGAGGGTGTCCTCTTTGATATCAGTCATGATTCGTGTTTTCATCTCATCTTCGGTCAGACGAGGTCGGTGGACATTTTTTTTTATGATGAGGACGCCATTTGGTTAGGAAGAGTGAGTGAGTTTGTAGAAGAATGAAAATTGGAATGGTGATGAAACTGAATTGTGCTCTGGGTTGGTCTTTATAGAGTGACAACTAAACTAACCGTTCAGGGACTAGAAGTGTAAATGTTTTGAATTCGAACGTTGGAGGGACTTAAAGTGTAAATATTTTGATTTTTGAACGTTGGAGGAGCGTCTTTTACTTTACCTATAAATACTGGCTTCTAATCAAACATTTCTGATCAAATCACAAACTTTTATACATCTTAAATGGCTTCTTCATCTAATGTCCCTAACCGAGAACCACCAATGACTGTCGATCAAGTGCAGGAGAGTATCATGGCTGATATCCTCGACCACCAAAGGTTCAAAGAGGAACTTGTTGCAGTTGGTCGAAAACTAAATGCGAAGAAGCAATGGTGTCGAGAACAAATCGATTATATACAAACCGGGTATTGTACTGATCTTGAGTGTCAATACTTTACTTATTTGCAGGGGAAGATCGACAATATCAAATTGTTGTGGAACAACTTGCTTGTGTGGTCATCGCCTTGGACCATTTGATCATAACTGCAAAAGCAGTTTATGAGATGAAGAAATAAGTTTTTAATATGTTTGTAAGAACTATTATGTTGTAATGTTACCACCTTGTAATGTTTTTATTTTATGTGTGCTTTTTTTTTTAATAAATTGTGTAATGTTTTTATTTTTAATGAAGTGTGTTTTATTTGTGTATGTTTTAGTTTGTTATAATTTTGAAGGGTTAAAAGTGTAAAGTTTGGATAAAAGGGTAGAATTAAATAATTGGTGGGTCCAAGACTAGTCCTTAAGGGATGAGTGCATTGGGTGTGTTTTGGGGGGATTAGTCCTTGGAGTGTTTTTTGCTGATGTGGCGCTGACAGGGACTAGTCCTTAAGGGATGAGTGATGGGCATTGGGTAGCCTCTTAGTTTCGTACGTCGGATTCAAAAGGAATCGAATGAGAGGTTTTTTTATATTATGAGTTATATTGTTAGGGTTAATTATTAGGATATATATATGGTATAAATATATCCCTAATAACTTAACCTTCAAGCTAACATCTTTTGACTTGGACTAGAGTTTAATTAATAATTACATTAATTATTAATTAATATTTAATAATTAATAATTCATATTTATTAATTAATAAATAATTCTAATTAACATATCTAGTTAATAATGTCCAATTATCATTTCTCTCAATTTGATGATTATAAATATGTAGATACAATATATACATATTACCGGATATCTAAGTGTCATCGCGTGTGACCCCGTAGGCTTAAACATTTTCGGACATGCGTTTATTTAACGTGATCATCTTCCAACAACAAGTCTGTGGGTTTTTTCCCTGAATCACCTGTAACGGCTTATGGTTTACATCTCGTAGTCTAGAGTACGTGCAGGGCTTCACCATTATACGGTGAAGTGTCCCCTGATGTAGAATACCGACTAACTGTTCAAAAAATATATATATGTTTTCGTCACTGTCGCTTTTTAACAAGTTTAACTTATGTCTCAAAAAGTTACTAAATCTTTCTTAAAACAATATGAGATCTATGATGATCTTATAATATGATAGGTATAATTTTTTAGCACACATTAAGTGTAGTCTAAAGTTACATTTAGGTCACGTTTGGTTCACAGAATTTTGATGGAATCTGATGGAATTGGAATTGAATTTCATTCCTTAGTGTTTTTGGTTATTCAAAGAAGAAGAAATCTTATTCCGTAGGAATGTAAACATTTCATCATTTGATGGAATCTCCATTCCTTAGGGGATGGAGGAAGGAGTTTCATTCCTCCCGTCACTTGAATTTCAAAAAAATCAAAAACATTCCGTCAAATTCCATTCCTTCAAATTCTAATTCCTTTAAAGATTTCATTCCTTCCAAAAAACAATTTGTGAACCAAACATTTTTCCAAACTATTTAAAACATTGTACTCCCTTTTTTGGTCGATTAACGATTGCTATTTTT
The DNA here is from genome assembly GCA_034093135.1 of Erigeron breviscapus. Classification (NCBI taxonomy): domain Eukaryota; kingdom Viridiplantae; phylum Streptophyta; class Magnoliopsida; order Asterales; family Asteraceae; genus Erigeron; species Erigeron breviscapus. The sequence continues at coordinate 98,318,286 of CM067168.1, read as the reverse complement.
TTTCCTTGAAACGTCTAAAGATTGTGTTATTATAATCCAATAATCAATTCCTGTATGCTACTTTTTGTATGATAAATGATAAATAAATGACACAAGCGACAGTTCCTTTATTAAATGCAGCAATGCCTCACGTACACAAAAAGGATGCCAATAAGAAATTGTGTGCCACGAATACCACAACATTTATAATTTATATGGGTTTTGCTGACTTTATGTTTTGGGACAAGCTAAGAATCTCATAGCTAGATTCGGCATTTTTCATAAATAATTAATAATTAATTTAAGAGTTAATTACACGAATCGTCCCTGTGGTTTAATTCAGTCAAATATTTTTATCGTTTATATATTAGAGATTAAAGATCTATACTTTTTATATTTTCCAAAAAATTCAATTTCATTACATATATATATATCTTAACTTTTGCCTACGTTAGCAACTTTTCTATATCGAATGGAATCGAATATATAAATATAGTAGAAGCTGTAAATGAAATTAGTTTTACTTGTTAATATTGGAAGGCCTCTAGTTAGATTAAATTGAAAAATCAAAACAATGTTATAAAAATCCTTTTATTTAACGAATAGCTTTCACTTTATGACTCATTAGTCGGGGTTCAATGCTAATCCTAAAAATTACTCCGAAATAGAATGAAATGAAACAAAACGTAGAATAATAGTGTGGTGGGTAAGCCCGTGGCCCTTCATTATGTGTGATTGATTCAATTATTAGTATTATTATTCCTATTCAATTTTCCTATTGACAATTCTTACCCTACACTTCTTGCTCATTTAAACTTTCCCCCTTTTATAATTTACACCCTTTACACATAACTTTTCCCTCCTTGGCAATTTAGTCACTTTTAGAGACCATTAATAACAAGACTATGAAATGTCATATTCCTTCTTTTTCATTTCTTTTCTACTTCATTCTTTGTATAAATAACTTCATATTCTACTCAAACCATCGAAAACACATAGTAGCAAAAACAAAAACAAAAATGTATCAATCCATTGACTGGTTTTCCTGGCTATCAAAAACTGGGCTAGAACCTTCCCTTATATACGAATATGGGATGTCGTTCTCTCGAAACGAGCTAGAAGAAGAGGATATAGCTTACTTCAATCATGAATTCCTTCAAAGCATGGGGATCTCTATAGCAAAACATAGGTTAGAGATACTCAAGCTAGCTAGGAAACAAAAAGGATCAAATGGTTCACACCCTATGTCAAGGATCATGATTGCCATCAAGAGAACCAAGAGGACTTTGGCTAAGTACATTCAAACATTGGTGCACCGAGACGAGTCTTCAGCTCTGGTCTTGGTTCATAAGAGTACTACTTATGGTTCAAGATGGAAAGGGACCATGTTGAGAAGGAGCCAAAGATTGGTGAGCTTCAGACAAGCTCCTCCAACTCTTTTGCTCACTAATGCCTCTCATAATTCCAATAGTCTTAGAATCAACAGCTTTTCGAGCCCGGTGGTTTATGATCTCCAATATGATCAAGGCAAAAAAGTCAGTGTAGATGGTGATCATGGTCATGAGAGTTATGATGAAGAAAAAGATGGTCGTGGTAGTGGTTATTTGTCAAGGGGTGGTGTTCAAGAGATTAAATGGGATGCTATGTTTCAGAATTTGAAACCTACTTAATTTCTTTTTTGAATAAGTTTTTAGTAGAACTAATGGTGAGAGAGATGCTATTTTTCAATGTTCTTCCACCAAAATGTTTGTCTTGCCGACTTGCCCTTTTGAGGGTCTTCTTGTAACTTAATATATATGATATGTTTTTTTTTTTTTTTTTTTTTTTTTTTTTTTTTTTTTTTTTTTTTTTTTTTTTTTTTTTTTTTTTTTTTTTTTTTTTTTTTTTTTTTTTTTTTTTTTTTTTTTTTTTTTTTTTTTTTTTTTTTTTTTTTTTTTTTTTTTTTTTTTTTTTTTTTTTTTTTTTTTTTTTTTTTTTTTTTTTTTTTTTTTTTTTTTTTTTTTTTTTTTTTTTTTTTTTTTTTTTTTTTTTTTTTTTTTTTTTTTTTTTTTTTTTTTTTTTTTTTTTTTTTTTTTTTTTTTTTTTTTTTTTTTTTTTTTTTTTTTTTTTTTTTTTTTTTTTTTTTTTTTTTTTTTTTTTTTTTTTTTTTTTTTTTTTTTTTTTTTTTTTTTTTTTTTTTTTTTTTTTTTTTTTTTTTTTTTTTTTTTTTTTTTTTTTTTTTTTTTTTTTTTTTTTTTTTTTTTTTTTTTTTTTTTTTTTTTTTTTTTTTTTTTTTTTTTTTTTTTTTTTTTTTTTTTTTTTTTTTTTTTTTTTTTTTTTTTTTTTTTTTTTTTTTTTTTTTTTTTTTTTTTTTTTTTTTTTTTTTTTTTTTTTTTTTTTTTTTTTTTTTTTTTTTTTTTTTTTTTTTTTTTTTTTTTTTTTTTTTTTTTTTTTTTTTTTTTAATCCTATATACAAAGAAGAAGACAAAAAAATTAGTGGGTCCAAGACTAGTCCTTGAGGGATGAGTGCATTGGGTGCATTTTGGGGGGATTAGTCCTTGGAGTGTTTTTTGCTGATGTGGCGCTGACAGGGACTAGTCTTTGGTGGATGAGTCCTGGGCATTGGGTACCCTCTAAGTGATTTATAGATATAAAAATGTAGGATTGAATGTAATATTTAAATGTAAAAGACTGTTAAAAGAAAGCCCAAAATTAAGTAGACAACAAACACACAATACAACTTAACTTTCTTCTTAGTTGGTATTGAAAAACAATTCATGTTATGGATTTTACGGAGTATATTAACATATAAAAGTTTTTCGTTACATAAGGTCCATTTTTTATCATGTATGGGGCTCTAAAATTCATCTGTCGGCTCTGAAAAGAAATATAAAAAACCCATATATTTACCCTTTCAAAGAGAAGGTGTGGCCCAACCTTAGCTACATTTCAACTAGATGGTGCATTTGCATATAAACTGTATATCGGTCAAGTCAACCATGCTTTTGATTGTATGGCTATAATTCTACCAGGCCAAGGGAAGTGGAGGGCATACTTATTGGTCATGGACTAACGGGTCCTTTCCTGTCAACAGTGGAAGTTTTGGTTGTTACCCAACAAATTGCTAATTGGAATTTTTGTTTACCAACAATAAGATATTCCATTTTGTAACATCTGTATGCATAATTGCATATCAAATTACAATCCATGAGGCACATGGTACAATATAAAAGTTCAATAAATCTACAAACTAGACATCATAGCAAATTTAAAATAAGGCTCATGCTATGTGTCAGCACTACCAAAATAAGGGAGTTGTTTGATTCTACATCATCATTACATATTACTTATTATCAAACTAGAGTTAGGTTTCCCTGCAACTTTCAAAATGATCATGCGCAAACATAAATAATACACTTGACCAAGTCGCATGGACCCTCAACTTCAGTGTCCCGAGCTTTGCGGTAAGCGGAATGAACCACCAGCATAAAGCATTTGGTAAACGGGCCTAATCCTGATGGTTAAAATTATGCTCAAGAATGCACTTATACAACACACACCAGCAAGTACGAAGAAAGTGAGCCTGAAACAGTTTGGGCCCATACAGGTGGACCCACCTTGCTTCGCCTCCTCTGTATCGTAAACATAAGCAGCAAGTATCCCGGAGAATAGAAGAGCACCGATCGGGTTTCCAAGCCCCATGAAATTGAGGATTAAACCAAAATTTTTCAATCCAAAAAGCTCAGAGCATGTTGGGATCATGACACCAAACTGAACACCATAGCAAATTCCAAGCAATGCTGTTGCAACATAAAGTGTCCCATTTAGAGCCGATGCATACATAAGATACGTCATCACCATGATTATTTGAGTTATAGTCGTCAAAAATGTGCGTGGAATAGTCTTTAACCTGAAAAATAAACATTATTTCAAACCAATTGTTATGATCCCCATACATTTTTCATATATGACATATGCGCGTCTTTATCATTGATGTGTAATATATATAGTATGAAGTAATAGATAATACGACTGTAATCAAGCCGCTAGCAGCTGGCATTTTCAATTCATTTACTATTAATGGGTAGCATGGAATTCATTTTGTTCTAATTAAAAGCTCTAGATAATAATAGAACGTGTAAGGCAAAACAGACAAAAAATAAGTTTATTCAAATATGTCGATTATTACTTTAACACTGTTGTACTTCTAAGTTCTAACCATGAATGTATAATTAAGATTAGTTATTTATAAAAACATTTTTGCAAATTGTGAGTGTTGCCCGGGTCAAACCAACTAGGATCATTTTGACCTATACTAAAAACTAACATGCTTTAGCCACCCGTTACCCAACACGCCCATTGCACTTCTACTTAGAGTTAATCGTATTGGCGAGAAGATTTATACCTTACAAAGTATTCTGAAACAACACCTCCTCCAAGAAGACCCAGAAAATTGCAGAAACTGAATAGACTTAACAGTGTAGTCGTATCATTAAACCCAAGTGAAACACCAATTTGGGCTAGATTGTTAAGAACAGTGACACCCGAACCAACACCAAGAAAATAAACAAACCACAAAAGCCAGAAATCGGCCTTCACAATCGCTTCCCGAAATGTAAAATCCTCTCCTCTTCTAGGTCTTCTTTTCTTCTTGATTTTAACTGCACCCTTTCCAACAGCAAGAAGAGCATCCACCTCTGAAATATCTTCACCTTCAGTAAGACTAGTAAGATTCGTGACCGAAACAGACTCTACTAGCAATGGATCTGTTACGGTCAGATTGTCTGAACCAGCTGGCCGGATAAGCCTTTTGATAGAAGGAAATAAAGTCATCTTAACTGGAATTGCAAGAGGTGCCATTAATAGAACCACCATTATCCCAATGAAAGTGTAGGACAAGGCAGTGCTTAGAGTCATAACATCTTTCAGTATCGTGGTTGTCAGAAGAAAGACTGCAAGAACGAGACTTGCCAACTGAGTGAAAAGAAAATGAGCGTTTTCTGATGGGTCTGCTTCGGAAACTGGAGTACATGGCCGAACATAATACATCAAAGCCAAACATATAACGGGAATCCCAAGCGTAAAGAAGAGCAAAAGTGAAGAAGCTGATCCTTTAAGCACCATAGTATACACCTCTGTGAGAACTGCAGCACTGAGCCCAACATAACCTTTGAGAATTCCAGCAACCGTGCCCCGGTTGAGAGGGAAATTCCTCATGTTGGTCACAAGCACCGCGGTCCCCAACCATGCACTACTGTTAGTGGCAACAACAAGCGCAATCCACAACTGACAAAAAAAACGAAAAAAAGCAAGCAAGACATTCAAAATCTTTGAAGTCGTAAATACAATAATAGACTGGAAAACAACTGGCCGATTTCTGGTATCAGTTAAACCTATAAATAGTTATTATGATAACATTATGTTATACTTCTAAATTGTGTAAATTGTTAAGTGTGTGAGAGAGAAAGTAGAGAGAGAAAGGGAAAAGTAGGAAATTATATTATGAGTGGTAACCTTACAATGGTTGTGGAGAGGGGTTTATATAGGCATATCATTTGCACTAAACCCCCTCCTTAATAACAAATAAGTCCTTGTCTAATTACAACACAAACCTTCCATACTTAATACATTAAATCAAGGACTATTCTATTACATAATTACAAAACTTGCACTAACAAAATAATTAAAGCTAACAATCTCCCCCTTTAGTGCGGTTTTGTAGATGGTCATCGTCTTGATCTCTTTCTCTTTTTCTGCCTTCGATTCCTTTTACTCGTTGATGATTCAGGCTTATCTTGTCGAACTGATTGTGATTTGAAGGCTCGCTTTCTATACTTATGGTAATTCTCCTTCCAGAACTTCTTTGGCACAAAATGGTACTTTGGATCTTCTGGGCGATTTGGTGGTTCAATGATGTTGTCAGCAAAATCAACTGGGGGCATGTTATGAGGACCTTGTTCATTATTAGGAGAATATCTGACCCAAGTACCTTCTGGAACATGAATTACTCCTTTTCTTTCCTTTGGAAGCCTAGCCTCAATGATCTGTCTCGTTCTTTCTCTATGATCCAATCTTGATTTTATCTTCTTAATCACCCTCATCAACCTCTTCTTTTCCTTTTCTGACTCTTCGAACTCAAATAGACTTTCAAATACAGCCAGGCATTGCATCAGTGTGCCATCTGAATACTTGGAGAGTTCGTCGAGTCTTATAAAAATCTTATGCCCTTGATCACTAGCAAACACAAAACCTCGGGGATTATCAAACACGGCTCCAGTGTTAAAGTTTTCGAGGTTGATACCTTGAATCCTTTGGTTGGGCACGGTGAGGTTCACTTTCTTTCTTTTCTTTTCAACTGCCAATTGGAAGTCTTTTTGAGTTTGACTCAAAATAAGACTATCTAAATATCTTTTCACAGCATAGTAGGCTTCTTGATTCTCTGGATCAGGCTGAATGAGTTTGCTTGCAAAGAAATGGAGAAGAAAAATGAGATCATCAGCAGATAGCAGATTGAACCTGGCTTCCCCAAACATATACAGACGGTTATCTTCACGTCTCACTATTAACCAGATTAAGCCAGGGGGTCTTGCAAACCCGGGATCACGCCATTCCTTGAAATGAATGCTGACAACTTCTACAATCTTCAGGCTGAATTGTTTCTTCCAAACTTTGTTGGGCTTGTGACTTTTGGCTTCTTTGATATCTTTCAAATATTTTGCCCTTTGGTGATCAAGATCATACGCCCTTCTTGCTCGAATCTCATCAACATCTATCTTGACCAACTCTTGTTCTTCTGAGAAAATCTTGTAGGCCTTTTCTTCAAGGAATTTTGTTGATTTGAAGAGTCTGGTAGGAATTCTGAGATAATCAATTCTCTTTTCTACATTCCTTCTGAAACCGCCATCATTAATACGAACAATTGGGGCTCTGGTGATGTGTTGAAGATGTGGGTTATTGAGGTGGTGAATCAGGTTATTGAAATTCAATTGATGTTATTGAAATTCAATTGATTTAAGGCGGGGATTGGTTGAGGAATAGTTTGATAAGTATCAAAGCCCGGGGGAATATCATCATCATCAAAGGAATCATTATCATTGTTAGGATTATTATCTTCCATCTCTGGAAACTCTATTTCACCAAAATCTTCACCTATAATAGAGGGATCACGAGGTAAACCCCGAAAATGAGCATCATCTCTTGTGTCTGAGCCTAAGACAACCTCTGTAGCAGTACTGGCTCGAATCACTGATTCATTAATACGAACTTCTTCTGTGTGCTCTACAACTTCAACATCTTGGGGAGGGTCTCGTGATTGTGCATCATCACCAACATCTGTATCACAAATCACTTCAGTAGCAGCACTGGCTCTTACATTAGCCACATCCTCATCCATATTCTCCCCCTCGTGTTGATCCTGATCATCAGGATCGTCACGTCTTTGTTGTACAACAACGGCTTGCCTGCATGTGGCTTCAAGTTCAACAATTCTTTTCTGAGCCGCTTCAAGTGCTGCATCGGCAACAAACTTGTCCTGTTCTGCTTGCTGCTTAAAAGATTTATCTTGTTTTGGTGATCATATCGAGCTTGGAGGGTTGCAAGAATAGCTTTGTCAAATGAATCAGTTTGATCATCGAGGGAGATTAGATGGGCATATAAATCACTATAAATTTCCTCTAGACGAGTATGTCTAGGAGTAGAAGCATGTGCGGATCCAGATTTAGAATTATTATCGGATGATGATGATGATGAAGATGAGTGAGACGGCGACGGTGAGTTATGAGAGATGATTGGTGGAGGTTGAGTTTGGGTTATTTTTGTGTGGAGAAGACCTGCAGCGTCAAGAGCCATGATGTCTGCACGCTCTTCCGGATCATATGGAATGTTCAGGCGTTCAGTGGCTGCAGGAGGACTATCAGATTTATCGCTAGGGTTCAGGAGCGGCAATGGCTTTGCCTTTATCTTGATGGAGCGCTTCGGTTAGTGACGGTTCAATGGAAGAAGGAGGTACGACCGACGTATATGTCGTTGTCGCAACTGTAGGCTCCAGAGGGTTTACAGTGCGGCCTGAAGGTTGAGGACCAACGGGACTTCCTGATGGTTGACGAAGCAAGGCTTCAACATCAAGGTTTTTCCATGTGAGACGACACAAGCAGTACATCAAGGCGTTCAATGCTGTGCATCTCACTGAAATTGTTTGCAAGAAATTAAGAACGAAAGAAAAAATAAGCACAGATTTAAAGAAATACAGGGACAAATGTTTGTGAAGCCAGACAAATCGATGAACATGGAGTTGTTCAAGAAAGAGAATTTGGCTCACAAAATTGGTATAAGAAAGATTTTCATTAAATATCAAACCTTAATGAAAATGAGATTTTGAGGTTTGAAGAAATATGAAAAATTTCTTAAAATGGTTGAAAACCGGTTTTCATAGTGAAGCATGAATTTTAGTTGTAATACCGGTATTCAAGGGGAAAACCGGTATTAGTGAATAAAAACTTTGGCAGAGTGTATTTTGTATGAAAAATGAGTCAAAGAGACCTAATACCGGTTTTTGAAAGCCGATATAACAAAGCATCAACAAAGCCGATATTAGAATAAGAATTATGAAAGCCGATATTAAATAAGAATTATGAAAGCCGATATTAAATAAGAATTATGAAAGCCGATATTAAATAAGAATTATGAAAGCCGATATTAAATAAGAATTATGAAAGCCGATATTAAATAAGAATTATGAAAGCCGATATTAAATAAGAATTATGAAAGCCGATATTAAATAAGAATTATGAAAGCCGATATTAAATAAGAATTATGAAAGCCGATATTAAATAAGAATTATGAAAGCCGATATTAAATAAGAATTATGAAAGCCGATATTAAATAAGAATTATGAAAGCCGATATTAAATAAGAATTATGAAAGCCGATATTAAATAAGAATTATGAAAGCCGATATTAAATAAGAATTATGAAAGCCGATATTAAATAAGAATTATGAAAGCCGATATTAAAAAGAATTAATGAAAGCCGGTTTTAGAAAAGAATTATGAAAGCCGATATTAAATAAGAATTATGAAAGCCGGAAATAATGAATAAATAAATGAAAGCCGGTATTAGTGAAGAATTATGAAAGCCGATATTAAATAAGAATTATGAAAGCCGAAAATAATGAATAAATAAATTAATGAAAGCCGGTTTTAGAAAAGAATTATGAAAGCCGATATTAAATAAGAATTATGAAAGCCGGAAATAATGAATAAATAAATGAAAGCCGGTATTGAAGAATTATACTAAATCCGGTTTTCGTTTTGAAAAGGTATTTTAGAAAAAAAGAAAGCCGGTTTTAATTGAGAGAAAACCGGTTTTAAAGAAGATTTTAAAAAACTTAGAAAAATTTATGAAGGAGGTCAAAAAGGGTCAAGGCGGTTATTTATAGTGGTCAGAACCGGGTTTTGACATCCGGATTTCGGGTCAAACCCGGTCAAATCCGGTTTTTTTTTTTTTGGGAAAGTATTTTAGGGACTTAGAAAAATTTATGAAGGAGGTCAAAAAGGGTCAAGGCGGTTATTTATAGTGGTCAGAACCGGGTTTTGACATCCGGATTTCGGGTCAAACCCGGTCAAATCCGGTTTTTTTTTTTTTTGGGAAAGTATTTTAGGGACTTAGAAAAATTTAGAAGGAAAAAGGTTTTAATGACTTGGAAAAGTTTAAGCAAGGAAAGAAAATTCTCAAATGACAAATATAAGGAAAAAGGAAGACAAGATATATACAAACTCCCCCTAGGAACATGCAGACTCAGATAAATTCTACAAACTCCCCCTAGGAACATGCAGACTCAGATAAATTCTACAAACTCCCCCTATACGCATGCATTCTACCCTTGTTCTCCCCCTCAAACATTGCATGTAAGAGCATATAAGCACGCATCAATTGTTTGACCAAGAAAATAAACATAGAATACATGAGACACATATTAAGGAAAAGAAGACAAGATATATACAAACTCCCCCTAGGAACATGCAGACTCAGATAAATTCTACAAACTCCCCCTATACGCATGCATTCTACCCTTGTTCTCCCCCTCAAACATTGCATGTAAGAGCATATAAGCACGCATCAATTGTTTGACCAAGAAAATAAACATAGAATACATGGCACAGAAGCATTTAAGGTTGTAGATCAAGCATACCCAACTTGGTTTTCAAGAAGTTAAACCTTTGTTCATCCAAAGGTTTTGTGAAGAGGTCTGCAAGTTGGTAGTCAGTTGGGACAAAGTAAAGTTCGATATTACCTTTTTCAACATGATCTTTGATGAAGTGGTACCTTACATCGATATGCTTTGTTTTAGAATGCTGAACAGGATTGCAAGAGATTGCAATGGCACTTTTGGAGTCACAGTAGATGGGAATTTTGTCATACTTGAAACAATAGTCAGAGAGTTGAGTCTTCATCCACAGAACTTGAGAGCAGCAACTAGCAGCTGCTACATACTCAGCTTCAGCAGTGGATGTGGAAACACAATTTTGTTTCTTTGAGACAACCAACCAACCAACTTGTCTCCAAGGAACTGCACACTACCTGAAGTACTTTTGCGATCCAACTTACACCCTGCATGGTCAGCATCTGAGTAGGCGGTTAGTTCGAAACCGGTATCTTTCGGATACCATAAACCAAGGTTCATAGTTCCCTTAAGATACCGAAAAATACGCTTAACCGCTTGAGCATGACTATCCATAGGGTTTGCCTGAAATCTAGCGCACATGAATGTAGCAAACATAATGTCCGGGCGACTAGCAGTTAAGTACATGAGAGATCCTATCATACTGCGATAAAGTTTTTGATTGTAAGGTTTGCCATTAAGGTCAGCATTAATTTTAGTGCGAGATTCCATGGGAGTACCAATTGGTTTACAATTAAGCATATCAAACTTTTTCAACATGTCAGAGATGTATCTATTTTGACAGATAAAAATACCGTTTGACATTTGTTTGACTTGAAGACCAAGGAAAAAGTTTAATTCACCCATCATACTCATTTCAAAATGTTCGACCATTAACGCATAAAAGTTTTTGCAGTACTTAGGATTAGTGGACCCGAAAATTATGTCATCTACATTGGATTAAAAGAATGTCACTACCTTGACGTTTGATGAACAAAGTAGTGTCAATTGTACCTTTGCAAAATCCAGATTGTAATAGATAGGCAGACAGAGCATCATACCAAGCACGAGGGGCTTGTTTCAGACCATACAAAGCCTTGTCTAACCTGTAAACATGATTTGAACGTTTAGGATCCACAAAGCCCTCGGGTTGACCAACATAAACTTCTTCTTTCAGCACACCATTCTCTTGAGTAACCAATAAAATAACCCTCGTCACCATTTGGTTCAAATTTTCCAAGATTATCTCTATCATTTAGGACATAACAGACACACCCAAATATATAGAAATAGTTCACATTGAGTCTTCTTCTTGTTGATGACTTCATATGGAGTAATGTCAAACCTCTTGTTGATGATAGATCTGTTTTGTGTAAAGCAGGCAGTTGCAATGGCTTCAGCCCATAGATTTGATGGTAATCTAGAATGAGCAAGCATAGTACGAGCAGCTTCAACAAGAGTTCGATTTCTTCTTTCAACGACTCCATTTTGTTGAGGTGTTCGTGCAGCTGAAAATTGATGAGTGATACCGACAGAAGAGAAGTATAATTCAAGAGTAGCATTCTTGAATTCGGTACCATTATCAGAACGAACAATACGAACAGAAGTTTGAAGATTTACTTGTGTCCTTTTGATGAAGTCAATGATTACTTGAGGAGCCTCACTCTTTTTACGAAGAAAATAGACCCAAGTATAGCGAGAGTAATCATCAACAATAACAAGAATGTAGCGCTTAGCATGAATACTTTGGACATGCATAGGGCCACATAAATCCATGTGAAGGAGATGAAGAGGAGCATCAGTGCTTAGATGTTTCTTTGGTCTATGGGACGCTCTCTTGAGTTTTCCAATTGAACATGCAGAACAAACATGATTGGTGTCATACTTGAAATCAGGTAGAGCATTAACGAGTTGTTTGTCAACCAGAGCATTAATTGTATGAAAGTTGAGATGAGAGAGACGACGATGCCCTAGCCAAGATTGTTGAGCTGAAGCTTTAGACAGAAGACAAATGTTTGAAGATGGAGTTGGAATATTGTTGAGATCAATGGTGAACAAGTTGTTATCTCGTGAACCAGTAAGAATATCAACACCATCTTCGGTTTGAACTTTACACTCATATCTTCTAAAGAGGACTTGCAGATCATTATCACAAAATTGGCCAACACTGAAAAGATTATGGCCCAAACCTTCAACGTAGGACACACGTTTGATGGTGATGCCATTTTGAACAATATCCCCATAGCCAAGAATGGGGGCTATATGATCATTTCCAAATCTAACCATTCCCATGAAACGTTCAACAAAGTTCTTTAGCAAGGATTTATCACCAGTCATGTGTCTAGAGCAACCGGAATCGACATACCAGACACAGATGAGAAATTCCTGTAAAATCAGGAAATAAGGTTTTAGGTACCCACTCAGACTGGGTCCATGAAAGGTTAGGGGTTCATCATGCAATCACATTTATTAGAAGAACAAGTAAATTAAAGAGAAAACAAACAAAAACATAAGGTAAACATAAACATTAAACAAACATACGATCAAACACACAATCCATCATGGAATTTATTGAAAGCAAGTAAACACACAAACAGAGTTCAAATGTAAAGGTACGGATTACAGAACAAATTACTTATTACAAAGTTTAAGAACAAGATGGACTAGTCCTAGAAGCATTTGATCTATCTAAAGCATTAGGTCTACGAACTATCCACTCCTATTTTACAGATGTAGAATTTCCATCAAGCTTGACTTTCCTATAAGCATGTAAGTATCTATCTTTAGGAAGTCATTTAATTCGACAATTTAAACACAAATAACCTGAAACATGAACATTTTTAGAGTTAGTGGATGACTGTGTGTGTATGTTCTTGATAGGTTTCTTCTTGATGGTCTCTTTAGCAGGTGGTGTTTGCTTTTTGTAAGTGGGAGAAAACCAACCATACTGATCTTGATATCTAGGTTGTGAAGAAGCATGATTACCAATTGGAGGTTGTTTCATCTTAGTGAGTTGAGGTTTTGGGGCAGGAGTCTTCTGTTCTGTAGAAATTTTGGGTACTTTGTTGGTCTTTGGTCTTTGAAACTTCTCATGAAATGGGTTGTGCTTCGAAGAGTGTGATTTTGGAATCTTTTCAATGAGAAATTCCTGTAAAATCAGGAAATAAGGTTTTAGGTACCCACTCAGACTGGGTCCATGAAAGGTTAGGGGTTCATCATGCAATCACATTTATTAGAAGAACAAGTAAATTAAAGAGAAAACAAACAAAAACATAAGGTAAACATAAACATTAAACAAACATACGATCAAACACACAATCCATCATGGAATTTATTGAAAGCAAGTAAACACACAAACAGAGTTCAAATGTAAAGGTACGGATTACAGAACAAATTACTTATTACAAAGTTTAAGAACAAGATGGACTAGTCCTAGAAGCATTTGATCTATCTAAAGCATTAGGTCTACGAACTATCCACTCCTATTTTACAGATGTAGAATTTCCATCAAGCTTGACTTTCCTATAAGCATGTAAGTATCTATCTTTAGGAAGTCATTTAATTCGACAATTTAAACACAAATAACCTGAAACATGAACATTTTTAGAGTTAGTGGATGACTGTGTGTGTATGTTCTTGATAGGTTTCTTCTTGATGGTCTCTTTAGCAGGTGGTGTTTGCTTTTTGTAAGTGGGAGAAAACCAACCATACTGATCTTGATATCTAACTATTCCTTTAGCATCATCTCTAAAGACCTTTAAGACGTTCTTAGGTGTAACTGAAGATTGCTTAGGAGAGCTAGGATACCTATGATATCTAGGTTGTGAAGAAGCATGATTACCAATTGGAGGTTGTTTCATCTTAGTGAGTTGAGGTTTTGGGGCAGGAGTCTTCTGTTCTGTAGAAATTTTGGGTACTTTGTTGGTCTTTGGTCTTTGAAACTTCTCATGAAATGGGTTGTGCTTCGAAGAGTGTGATTTTGGAATCCTTTTCAATGAGAAATTCCTGTAAAATCAGGAAATAAGGTTTTAGGTACCCACTCAGACTGGGTCCATGAAAGGTTAGGGGTTCATCATGCAATCACATTTATTAGAAGAACAAGTAAATTAAAGAGAAAACAAACAAAAACATAAGGTAAACATAAACATTAAACAAACATACGATCAAACACACAATCCATCATGGAATTTATTGAAAGCAAGTAAACACACAAACAGAGTTCAAATGTAAAGGTACGGATTACAGAACAAATTACTTATTACAAAGTTTAAGAACAAGATGGACTAGTCCTAGAAGCATTTGATCTATCTAAAGCATTAGGTCTACGAACTATCCACTCCTATTTTACAGATGTAGAATTTCCATCAAGCTTGACTTTCCTATAAGCATGTAAGTATCTATCTTTAGGAAGTCATTTAATTCGACAATTTAAACACAAATAACCTGAAACATGAACATTTTTAGAGTTAGTGGATGACTGTGTGTGTATGTTCTTGATAGGTTTCTTCTTGATGGTCTCTTTAGCAGGTGGTGTTTGCTTTTTGTAAGTGGGAGAAAACCAACCATACTGATCTTGATATCTAACTATTCCTTTAGCATCATCTCTAAAGACCTTTAAGACGTTCTTAGGTGTAACTGAAGATTGCTTAGGAGAGCTAGGATACCTATGATATCTAGGTTGTGAAGAAGCATGATTACCAATTGGAGGTTGTTTCATCTTAGTGAGTTGAGGTTTTGGGGCAGGAGTCTTCTGTTCTGTAGAAATTTTGGGTACTTTGTTGGTCTTTGGTCTTTGAAACTTCTCATGAAATGGGTTGTGCTTCGAAGAGTGTGATTTTGGAATCTTTTTCAATGAAAATTCAACCTTTTCTTCCTTTTGAACAAATTGTTTTTTAAAATCAGGATTATATGAATGATCTTCTTCTAAAAAGTTGTTTAGATTAGGAAGATTTGAGAAATCCATTTTGGCATATGTAACTTTAGATTTGGATTCCAAACTCACACCTGGGACATTTGGTTTAGGATGACAAGGACTTTATTTGGATGAGTTTGAAACATTTGTTTCGATTGAAAACTTGGAGTGACTTATTTCACCGGATTTGACCGGACAGTGACTTCCCTTGAGTAAACCCATCGGCAAAATCTCTTGGCTTGTTTAAAAAGATTTGTTTATTCGATCGATCGATCTTGTAAACTTTCTCTTGATAAAACTTGATTTCATCTTTAAGTTCATCAATTTTCTTATCCAGTTTTTGGTTATATGAATCTTTTATGCAAAAAGCATGATTTAAATCGGAGATTTTGTCTTCTAATTCTTTTAAAGCAGGGTTGGACTCTTCAATTTTAATTTTCAAGGACTCAAGATCTTCAGCCAAAGCATTTGCTCGAAACATTTCATTGGACTTTGCAATTTGCATCTCTTTGATGGTCTGGGTTAGGTCAAAAACTTTGGTCTCAAGTTCTTGTTTTGCTATGAGCAACTCAGAAGAAGGAGTAAAGGAAACAGAAACTTGATTAGCTGTCAAATCATCAAAATCTTTTTGCAGTTTGTCATGTTTGTTTTGAAATTCAATCAAAGATTTTTCTCTCTTTCAAAAATTCAATTAAATTAGAAACTTCTTTTTGCAAAGATTCATTAGTTTCGACAGCTTTATTCATGTATTGATCAAGATCACGTTTAGAGATTGTGCATACCTCATCATCATCAGATTCAGAACCGGTACCACCTTCATCAAGTTCCGTGGATCGCTTGATCTTGGTCATGAAACAAACATTAGCTGCAAGTTCTTCAGTCTCTTCATCAGATAGGTGTAGCCATTTGTCATACTCAGCAAGAAGAGCAATACCACTTTCCTGTTGTTTCACTAGCAAGAGCTTGTTCTGGTAGTAGTTTGAATTTTTCTGACGAGGTTTGGTGCAGTGGATAGCAAAATGACCAGTGAGACCACAATTGTAGCATTTTCTATCTTCGATCTTCTTCTCAAGAACCCTCTTTTCAAACTTCTTTGGTGCTTCATACTTCCTTTCTCCACCAGCATTGTCATAGTGCTTGTCGAATTTTGGAGCTTGGGAGTTCTTGACATAGGAAGACACAGATGAAGTTCGAAGTTGATTGTTTGTAGGTTTCTTTGTGAAGAACTTTTTCTTGAAGGATCTGGTGAAGTAGGCTAAATCTCTGGACATCTCCTTTTCCTTTTCATCCATTTCAGGATCACTGGGATCACTTGATTCATCATCATCAACAATTTCAACGACACTTTTTCTTGAAGATCTGGACAAATTTCTGTCAACAACTAAGGCAAGAGGATCGGATGAAGAGCTTCCTTCATTTTGCGTTTGTTGGTTTTGAACCGCTCTGAGATTCACTTTCAACTTCTCATAAAGAGTGTGGATGTTGAGTTTGCCAAATCCATCCTGTTGATGGAGTTGATTAAGGTGTCTGAGGAATTTGATGTTAAGTTCCATGTATGTCTTCTTCACTTCATTCTTTCGTAGTTCATTGATGACATTGCAGAAACGTATGTACACTTCCTCCAAAGATTCACCCTTCTCTTGCTTGAACGTCTCATACAGAGCAAGGACATTGGACAATCGAATAGTCGAAGACACCTCAGAGCCTTGAAATTGTTTCTCTAGTTCATCCCAAATCTCCTTACCAGTTTCATACGAATCAACATTGCATTAGATGTCATTAGGAAGAGCCATGTAGAGATGAGATCTTGAGAGATTATCAGCAAGAGTACGGTTCTTCTGAGCAGTGCTCCAACTTTCTTTTGGAAGAAGTTCCTTGGTGACCGGGTTTTTGTGAACTGCAGGGCCTTCGTCATAAGAGGCTTTGATGTCGTCACCAAGAGGTTGTCTTGCGATCCAATCTAAGAATCTCTTTTTTCATTGAGGATATGACCCGCGATACAGAACGGGAGGTCTTGAATCGGAACCGAGAACCAATGAATCAGTCATCGACATTTAGGAAATTATGATGAAAAACCGGTTTTCAGAAAAACAGTATTAATACCGGTTTTCACAAATTGTATACTAAAACCGGGTTTCAGAAATTATGTACTAAAACCGGTTTTCGTCTCGAAACTTGAGCAGAGTAACCTTCCCTAAAATGAAGAAATAAAGAACTAATACCGGTTTTGGAGTAAACCAGGTATTAATATATTCAAAGGAACACAATCACACAAATTCTCAACTAAAATCGGTTTTCAAGGGTAAATAAATACTAATACCGGTTTTGGTAAAATGTATTGTAAATCCGGTTTTCGAGGGGAAAGACGAACAGAGTTTCGAATTAAAAATGAAGAAATTATGAACTAATACCGGTTTTGGGGTAAACCAGGTATATTACAACCAAAATTACACAACCTCAAATCTTTACTAAATTCGGAATTCAAGAAATTCTTCACTGAATCCGGTTTTCAAGAAAAACTTCACTAAATCCGGTTTTCATGAAGAAAGTTAAGCATTACGACGAGATGAATAATGATGAATTATAGTACTAATATCGGTTTTGGGGTAAACCAGATATTTTTGGATATAAAAACGAAAACTTAAAAAATTATCCAAAATGAAAACCGGAAGTAAAACCGGAAGGAAAGCCGGTTTTACAACAGAAATTCGAAGGAAAATGAAAACCGGAAGGAAAGCCGGTTTTCAGAACAGAAAGCTAAAAATTCAATTTCAGGTCATTTGGTTTTGAATTGGGATTTGAAACTTCTTAAGTATGATTATAGGAAGGTATTGAGTGGAATGAAACTAAAAAGGAAGAAACTTTAACATGTTTAAAGGGTAAAGATTGAAACTTTCGGTAAAATGGGAAAAACACAATTTAGCACAAAAGTGAACAAAATCAAGCCATTGATCTAACACAAGATGTGATTTTGCTCTGATACCAAATGTTATACTTCTAAATTGTGTAAATTGTTAAGTGTGTGAGAGAGAAAGGGAAAAGTAGGAAATTATATTATGAGTGGTAACCTTACAATGGTTGTGGAGAGGGGTTTATATAGGCATATCATTTGCACTAAACCCCCTCCTTAATAACAAATAAGTCCTTGTCTAATTACAACACAAACATTCCATACTTAATACATTAAATCAAGGACTATTCTATTACATAATTACAAAACTTGCACTAACAAAATAATTAAAGCTAACACATTATTGTAATCCGAAACAACATCAAAACGGATAACCAATCATTCTCTAGAGACAAATCAATCAACATACTCTATAGTATTTAGTCATCAAGGGAAGCACCTGATTCCCCATAGTTAAAAAAACTAAGCCTGTAAGTGGTTATTTTTGAGGAGTAGCCCGTTCCCACCTTTTTTTTTCGTGCGGAACGCCCCGGAACGCCCAATCTCGGTCCCGGGGGGCGTTCCACCATCTTAATATTCGTGCCCCTTTGCTTTCATAACACGTTCGCCGGTTTGTTTTTTTGTGGACTCCAGTCGTTGACTACATCAAAAAGGGTGTATAACATTGATTTTTTTATTTATTTATTCCCTTTCTCTTATTTATATATACATATACCTATACATATACCTTTATTTATATATATATACCTACACATATCAAAAAGGAATGCCTTGAGGCATTCTTCCACCCCAAGGGAATGGGGGGAATGCCCCTCATGATTAGGCTTGGACATGTGTCATGCAAGGAGTGGAGGAGGGGCATTCCCATAACCCTCCACTCCTCTTACTCTAAGACCGAACGGATTAGAGCATTAAAGGGGCGTTACCATGATTGCAATGCCCCGGAACGCCCCCGGGAATGCCCTCTTCGGTCCCGGGGGGCGTTCCGCTCCCTTATTTTTCGTGCCCCGTAGCATTTCTAACGCATCCCCCTTTTGTTTGCTTGTGAAATTTCGTACGTTGCATCTTGGGGGTGGTGAGTTTGAAATATTTTTTTATTTATTTTGACCTGTAAATGTATATATATATATATAGACTTGTGAAGAAGAAGATGTGTAGTGAAGAAGAAGGCTACATCAGGATAAGGATACTACGTGGAAAGATATTATTAGTAGGTTGCCTATAAAATGTTTCCTCCTCACATCCCATATTTCTTTTTAACTAATATTATTAAATTCCTTTCCAAAAAAAATTCTAATATTATTAGATAAGTTAATGTAGTGTGTTTTATAACTTAATATAAACAATAAAAATAATATATATAATATAAATAATACATATAACAATTATTTTAATAAAAAAAAAGGAATGCCTTGGGGTCATTCTTCCGCCCCAAAGGAATGGGAGGAATGCCCCTTATGATTAGTCTTAGACACGTGTCATGCAATGCAAGGAGTAGAGGAGGGGCATTCCCTTAATGCTCCACTCCTCTTAGTCTAAGTGTTTTTTTTTAATTTTTTTGACAATAGCAAGATGCATAAATACTGCAAATACAAATCAAACATGATTTTTTTTTAAAAACTCAAAAATAATACTAAAGTAGGCATAGATACACTAAACTATAGCAACGCAAGTCGGCTCGCAAAGCGGGTTAGATACCTATCTTAACCCAAAAAACTATAATAAGGCAACTACCTGAATCTGAAATCCGAATACCCCCTTTTTTTAGAGAGACATAACCACCTAATATACAACAATTGTCTCAAAATAAGACATGAACCCACAATCTCAAAGTCGATGGGCCACCCCAATACCGCTAGGCCTTAAAGCCCTTTTGTACCTAATTCTGAAAAAGTTGAATCAACTACATCTATAGATGGTTATCAAGATAAAATCTTTAAACTAAAAATGTAATGAAAATTGCTTAAAGATCACATCTTTAAACTAAAGAATCACACCCAAATCAAGCAATCCAAATGGGTATTAAAAAAATTGAATCTTTATAAATAAATTTAAAAAAAGGATAAAAGAATACTTACAACCCAGTAAGGCATATTATGTACAGTTTCACTAACAGCAAGCCAAATGACACCATAACCAAAGAAAGAAGCAAGAACACCGACAGAAAGAACAACCCAAGGTGGGTATTTATTAGAAGCAATGCCTGGAAGGATTCCAACATTTTCCCCAAAATCATTAGCCACACCAAGAATTGTAAGCTGTTGTTGAGACAGACCCAGTACGGATTTCAATGCGCGTGAGTAAAGTGGGAAAGAAGAGGCGTTCCCAGAAGCGATCAGAACCCAAACGGCAGCTGCAAGACCAACCCATGGTGGCCGGCTTCCTGCTTTTAGGGCCGCCGGCATACCGGATTTTAGATACTATAATACAGGGTAGGTACAGAATGAAGTGTGAGTGGTTGTGGTTTTATGTCATAAAGAGTAAAGACGTGATGAGATTGTTGATACAGTTTTTTAAAAGAATTTTCTATGGGATGGAAAGTCAAGGTTTGTGCTTTTTGGACAAAAAGTTGGTATTTTTTTAGCTTAAAATCTTGAGTTGTGATCTGTTTTTTATTTGGGATTTTTTATTTCTTATTCTAATTCTTCTAATTCTAACACTTGGACGGAAATCTAGGACTGTTTTAAGAAAACTTTTTTTTTTTTTATATATACTAGTGTGATTATGGCGATGCAATGCACGACCCTCTAAAGCTGAATTAATTGATATTTGTTTAAAATCATGGTTTAATGTTAAGAAGGGAAGTTATTGTTGCCGAAAAGTAATATATTTTAACATATTTTTATATAAAAGTTTTCTTTTTTAATGACTTTTTTCTTTAAAGTAAAAGAATTTTTGTGATTCGTAATATATTCTTTCCATACATATATATTAAGAATTCAGTCTCTCTATATATATATTAATATATGAGAAATGGAAATACCTAACTGTTAGATACTCAAGCTTGAGTATAAATCTTCACATCTGAATTTTTTAATCCATAAAAATATAGAGACTCAATCATTTATCCATTATAGAATAAATATTAAAAAGTTAGTATGTAAAAAGTTATATACTCAAATTTAGATATCTAACACCAAATGTCTTTTACATTCATTGACTTTGATATATATACCAAGCACCTTTTACATTCATTGTACATTGAATTATAAAATTAAAATTTATATTAAAGTGGTTTAAAAAATGGTTTAGTTTAGCCGTTAGCTTGTTAAAAAAATCAATTAAAAAAGATAGTTTGATTGAGATTTGACACTACTCTCTAAATACTCTATTAGCCATTTTTTCCTATTTACAACATTTTTGCAAACACTTATCTAAGTTTGTCCTTTATTAATGTTACACGACTACTTATCCATAATGTTACACAACTACTTATCCATAGGCCATACGCTAGAACTACTTATCCATAAGCCATACCCTAGAGTCAGGGCTTCATGGCAACATGTAGACTCAAATCATTCAACGAAAAAAGGATTATAAAGCATTTTGAATGAAATAAGTAACATTTTGTTCATTTTCAACGACATGAGTTGTCTGTTGTCAAAGCATTCTTTTTTCAGATTTATGATAGGTAAGATATATTGAACATAAGAAAAGATTATAAGTTAATATTATTAAAATTAGTGTCTTATTAATCACCAAAGCATTACATATATTCTTAAATATGTATGTATGTTTAGAAAGCTGGAATTTTTTGTGTTAAATTAAAGCAAAAGAGAGTATTTAGGACAAATATTTTATTAACATGTATAATAAGTTATCTCTTTATATAACTAAGAGATGATAATTTTTTAATTAGTTGGCAATTATGAAAGAATGTCATGTAGGATTTATCATTATGTGTCATACTTACATTAATTTCCTAATTTTAAGCATTTTTTTAAAAATTATTATTTATCCTAATCATCATTAATCAATAATAAAAAAATAAAAAAGAAAAACCATGATACAAATCGGCTAAACATGATAACATGTCGGCTAACAAGTCGGCTATCTCTTAATGATCTTAATGATCGGCAATATATATGATGGATATCTCTTAATATTTGTATTTAACTTTTTCTATATAAGTTCAAATATATGTTAGTTGGATTGGAAGGATTAGAAGTTTGGCGAAGCTCGGGAATAGATTCGGGATGCTCTTATAGGTTCGGTAACTACTGTTTTAGTTATTAAATAGATTATTTATTCAAATAATGATTTATTTAAGTTAGTCAAGTAGTCAACGTTTTGATCGAGGAAGTAATTCATTAGTTTTACTCGATCCATCTAAGTTGTCAAATACTAATTAAATTCAAAATTTTGATAGAAATCCGTGGAACATACATGGTGGTCTAACAAAAACGTTGCTTTAATATGTTAGATATTTGACAGTTTAAATTAATTCTAATGGTTAGTATCAGATACATCAAAAATAATAATGATAACAACATAAATAATAATAAAAATAACATATTGGTTTAAACTTTATGCATTTAAATTAAACTTCCAAAAAGTTTTATGATTTATAAATATTTATGTTTCATTACTCATGCTTTAACATATTTGACATATATCTTATATTCATAAACTATAATTTTATTGTTTGCATTAGTCGTAACAATTTGTTATATTATCTTACATGATGAATAATAATGTAATTATCAGTTATTGTATTTTTTTTATTTATGTTTTCAATTAGTCCCGCACAACGTGCGGGTTTAATCTAGTGTATAATATATTATAAAATTTTGCAATACATAGAAGACAAAATTATGAAAATTACAAAATTTGGACATGATATATATTCCCAGAGAATCAGAAATAGACATAACTTTTTGGTTACATGTTATTGTTAAATGTACATATTAGATTATAATATACGTATCAAAAATATTGCATTCTCTTTTATTCACATAAAATTATAATATCATATCTTGGTTACATTTTATTTTTATTAATGAAGGGACTTAACAAAAAAAAAACTTTTATATATGACTTTAAATATTATATCAAATATTTACAATCCAGTGTGAGATATATTATATAAAAATTTGTGCTTTTTATTCCTTATATAACGTGTACAAGTATCAAAACATGTTAAAACATTACTATTCATTATTCAATCACACTACCACCCATACTTATATGGTCAAATCTGAAACACTGTATAAATATCATTATTCATAGATTCATTAACAGTTTAAGACTCGTATACTCTACCATCCATACTTGGTCAAACTTAAAACACCATATCATCACTTATGTGTCTCCCGTAGTCCCATCCATACTTGGTCAAATTTGAAAGTTGAAATACCATATCTTCACCTAAGCCCTCTATGCTCTCTCCCATCACCTAAACCCCGCATGCTTGAATATAAAATTAAGAAACATCTCAATATGAAAACATAAGAGACATACAAAATATTTTATTATAATGCTTCTTTAGAAGAGATGTTCATGTAATAATATGTATAGTCCGACTATGAAATTTCATCTGTTTAAAATCGTAAACAGAAAAAAATATCAAAATGGGTTTATACAAAAACCATCCAAATTAGGAGGTAAACTTAACAAAGGTGGGTTTCACTTACAAGTCATAATTTGGAGCTTCAAAACTAAAACATTTATTTGTAGTTCAAAAATGAGCATATTATTGAAGCAAACTCTTATGCTTCAAAGCATGTTTCGGATATCAGGAGACTTGACGGCTGGCGAATTTTATCGTTAACCTCCTTGCTGCAAAGATTATTTAAATAAGTAACAGAAAAACAAACCAAAAAAAGCAAAAACCAAAACATATCCTCGTTGTGCCATACTGCCATGCCAATTACAAACGGTGTGATCAGTAATATCCCATGAGAAGTGCTAATTCTCATTTAGCATCTTTCAACCTAAGTTAATTATCACTGCCAATTAGATGTCATTTGATTAAGATATGTCAGTCTGGGTTATTTTTACATAGTAATAATGGTGAACAAATAAAAGCTATACACAAAAGAATTTTTATTAATTGGAGAATTTGGAAGAACTTTCTAAACATGTCTGGGGCGTATTCTAGTTCCCGAGCTAGCAGAATCTATAGATAATAACGTAAAAACTTACTCCTACACTGTCACTTTTACTTAATAAGGATCCTGCAAACTGATCAACAAAATTTCTAGCGCTTGTCCTGTACTTTTGGATATCGACCATAAATTGAAAATCAATAACATAAGGTTTTTAGGTAACTTAGAGAAAATTACATTTTTGGTACCTCAACTTGGCAGCTTTTACACTTTTAGTCTCCAACTCAAAAAATTACAGCTTTCATACCAAAAGTTTTGTGTTTTTTTCAGTTTTGGTACCACGCTCATACGGCGTTAAATTTTTCACATAATGTTTTTTTTCAGTTTTGTGTAAATATGTGTGTAAATACATATATAATCGACCGGGGTGCCAAAATTACTATTTTACCCTCACGTGTTCGTCACGTGAGGACGGTAACGGAAAAATTTAACGCCGTATGAGCGTGGTACCAAAACTGAAAAAAACACAAAACTTTAGGTATGAAAGCTGCAATTTTTTGAGTTGAAGACTAAAAGTGCAAAAGCTGTCAAGTTGAGGTACCAAAAATATAATTTTCTCTATAACTTAAATTTTCTCTTGAATTTAAAAACATTTCTACAAAATAAATTTAACTATTTAAGACACATGTCTAGATTGAGGTGAGATGAGATTAAAAAAAATAAAACTATTCATAATTTCATGTCACAAAAGATGAGTAAATTATACATGTTTAGTCGTGTAAATTTTAGACCTATATAATATTATTCATAATTTAAATTAGATGGTTTTTGGTTAGCTTATTTACATGATTATTAGTTCATTTTCGTTTAATTTATATTTGTTGAGCCAAATTTTTTTGTTTTGTTTTTGAGCTAATTAACTTGTTTTCCAATTTTAAGTGATGATCAGTTTTTCTTTTTTTAGCCATTAAAATTTACAATACGTGTAACTTCCACCATTTGATAATCGATCGAGTTCTTGCAAAATAGGTCCTAAATTTCCAATCCTTATTGCAGATCTTGTGAGATGTGTGACTTTGATAAAAATGTGCACATCATTGAAAAACATCTCGCAACGCACATCGGGCAACCCTAGTCGTAACATTGTCTTACAAACATTTTTCAATGACGAAACACCATTTTATCAGACCTACACGTTTCAAGGGACTTGTGACAAAAGTTGGAAGCATTGGCGATCACATATAATCAAATTTGATACCTACATCTTAAGAATCCGGTTGGATGTTGGTGAAAATCAGATACATTTGCAAGTTTTAATGGCCTAATAATAAATGAAATTTGTACAATAACTAGCTTGGAAGAAACATTTCGTAAACCCATCATTATTTAAGAGTAAATTAGTGGAAATCGTGAATGATACTTTTTAAAAGAACATATGTGCGGAAAAAAGAGAGTAAAAACATACTAACATTCTTAAAAATGACGTATAGGCAGCATCACGTGTAGCTGTGTAAGTCTTGAATTCAGAAATGGCTTACCATGTTCATATTGTCCTAAATAGTTTGTTTAGATTGCAAGTTTTATTTATTTATTTGAAAAATAACATACATTAAATATTTTACTTCATATAGCATAATATCAAGCTCCGGTTTAAAAGCATGTAATATACTACTTGTACTAATATAGTAATATTACATATTTTCAACATTACCAAAATAAAGAGAGCTATTCTTTTTATAATATAGTATAGAATGTTGTATAGCCGTATAATTAAACGAAATATTACATATTTTCAACATTACCAAAAATAAAGAGAGCTATTCTTTTTATAATATAGTATAGAAGGTTGTATAGCCGTATAATTAAACGTACGCAAACAAACTCTTAAAGGGTAAAATAACTAGAACTCATAACGTGTTGATTTACCACAAAGATGGTTCAGTGGTTAGATTTTGATTTTATAGTGTTTTTATAGAAAATCTAAGTTCGAAATTTATATACAGTACTAGTCAAATATGTAGGGGTATATCAAGAGAAAAGGTTACGATATAGTCACGGTGACTTGTTAGTCAAACCGCGTACATGCGAAATTGCAAACTAAGATTCGTTTTTTTTTTTTTTCAAATAACAATAATCTCATACATTTATATATTCGTTTATCATGATTTATTATCTTTTAATTTCTATGATGATTTGAAACATATGTATGATCCACGCTAACAAATAAAGTCTTAAAAAGTAAATCCTAAGAATTATTAATATCAGAGAAAATTTAACTATTATCATAGTGGTTCGTCAGTAATACGTGTGAAGATAAAAAATCAAATGCATGAAACCAATAGGAAACGAATTATGTTCATTAACCATGAAGATATTGGGGCCAGAACCGGCCTGCCCAAGGACCGGATTTTGTGTTTTCGCAAATACAAGACCAGTGGTTAAATCCATGGTTTTGGGATTTATCGGGGTGACCCATCCGTGAGAACCGATTTTCAGTATATATAATATTTCCAAAAAAAAGGGTAATGGGGGAACCCTAGCCCTGGTACCACAATTTGATACCCATCGACCCACCTCGTATATATATAATATTTCCATAAATTTGGTATTACAAATTTTCCCGGAAGGAGGCAAGTGGTTAAGTGGGATATTAAATCTAGTATTAGGCCGATCAAAAAGGGAAAAAAAACCTATTAGGATATACATCGTGTTGTAGACGTCGGCAAAGGTTTGAAAATATTCAGAGAAACAGAAAGCAATATGTCGACCAATGATGTTAAGTTGCCACGAGTTACGGTTCGATTTTAGTTGAAAGGTATTACCTTTTCGTGTGTGTATATATATATCGTGAATAGGAGATACTAGAAAATAAGGGGTATGTTTGGTTGGATACGAGAATTTCATTATTGGAAGCATGTGGGGACTGGGGACTGTTATTTCTATTTATGTTATCTTTTCCAGTTTGTTTGCCTATGGTGCAAGACCAACCAAGTTGCCTTAGGAAAATTCTTCTATTTTTAGTGAGTGACGGACAAACATTAGCAAAAGTGACTTAGCTATAATGTTATTGAAAATGCGTTCGGAAATTGTTTGTTAATTGTCTATTTATTATGTAACACCTTCAAAAAAATTTCATCGAAAATTTTATTTTGGAAATTAAAAAGAAGGCATTTTACTATAAAAATGATTTGGTAATTTTAGATTTACATTGTACGCTTATTAGTATGTATGTGTGTGATATATATGTATAAAGTAGTTTAAGTTTAAACTGATGAAAAAAAGGATGAATTATTATTAAAAAATGTTAACGTAATAACGTGACGATAGTAATGAAGAAAATAACTAAGGTGCCATTCAGAGAGGCGTAAGACATAGTCTTAAAAGTCATTAAGTTTATTTATTCTTAAAAGTCATAGTCCAATTTACTAGCTCTAAAACAACGATGGATTTAACCACTGGTCTTGTATTTGATAAAGGAGTATCCTCATCCTTTATACCCCGAGAGAGAATGAGTGGATTACACTTGTCATGTGATAAAGGTTTTAGGTTGATTATTAGGTTGATTTATCATTATTGATATATCATTATTCAAGTCCCCTTTTTTATAGTGTTCTTTTTTAACTCATCAGTACCTATAGTTATCCCATAAATAATACTCCCTCCGTCTCATATTAAGTGTCATAGTTTGACTTTTTGAGTCTTTTACTTACAACTTTGACCGTAAATATTTTTCTTTGTGTTTTATAGCACTTGATATAACATATATGAATTGATTGAGTTTTAAATGTACTTTCCATTGAGATAATTTTCATCAACTAATATATAACACAAACAAAGATATTTACGGTCAAAATAGGAAGAAAAAGACTTCACCAGTCAAAATAAGACAATTAAAATTGGAGAAAGAGTATGTAACTTTCTATACAAAAAGTACTCCGTAATTGTATGTTTCTATATATTTTTCCACATCATATTAATTTCAATTTTTTACAATTTAACACTGAGAAGTGATGTAAGGAAACATGCTTTTATTATGACCTTTGTCTTTTCTTAGCATGTCCCTATCTTTAACTAAGCCGTTGGTATACGAGCCATGCGCACCGCACCAGCGAATATCGTTTCGGACCACTCAAATTTTCAGACTTCTATCCTTTTCCTAAAAGAAAATACGGAGTATAAAGGATGAGGATACTCCAATTTTTGAAGAGATCAATCTAAAATTAAATAAACGGCTAAATTACTACTTTTAATGGATTTTGGATTAATATTATTAAAGTTTATCTTTATTAATTTAATATAAAAAGGTTATTTTAATATTTTATTTAAAATAAAAAATGATCTCCGACCCCAGAAGACATAAGGATAGTTACTCCAACCTTTATTTCTAGCGGCGTTGTTTCTTCATCTACACGTACAACTATAATTCTAGATGAAGTTAACAACTTTGTCCTCAACTTTATGGGAAAAAATCATGTATCTAAAAACAATATATAATTGTATGTAAACAAGAAATGTCACATACGTGCCACGGTAAATTTACATGCAAGTTTTGTATGTCCCAACTCCCAATCCATCTATTGATGTTTGGTTTCTAAAAATAATATATAATTGTATGTAAGCAAGAAATGTCACATATGTGCAACAATAGATCTACATACAAGTTTTATAATTAAAGAATGTCTATATATAAAAAACACCAGTGGCAAAAAATTAGATGTACATCATACTTTAGTTGATAGTAGATTTTTCTTTACTTCCATATATAAAAATCTTCGATAGATAAGATAAGACTAAATTAACAGCCAAAATAATAAGAATAATGATAATAAAATAAGTTTCTATGCTACGTAAAGATGCTATTTTCAGGTTTCACTTGCTAAAAAAGAAAAGAAAAAAACTCCAATATGATAACGAGAAAAGATTGAACTCAACATCTTTATCTTCAGAGACGGAAATATTAACTATTTAATCGAGACCTTGATCATTTGATAATAATAATTATTTTTATTATATGTGTATACGTGCTAAAAGCTCAAAAGAGTATTGTATGGTTATACTCACCTCTTTCTTACATATAATTATGACTCTTACTTTCAACCATCATGTATCGCAGTTAAAGTTGCTTGAAAATATATTGATTACATAATTCCTTCTAAGCGAGGATATGCACATCCCATTCCATTTTAATCTTAATCTTAATATATATTAAAAAATAATTAAACTAATGACTTATTGATCAATCACACGTGATTTCCAATCTTAGATCCGCCACTGCACGTGACATTAGTTGTAGAACTTTTCCTTACTTTGACGTATTCCTATGTGAATCTAACCATAGTTAAAACTAGCTAAAAATATTTGTCATATAATACAATACAATTCATATCATATATTAGTATATAGACCTTAATTAGCAAAATATTATACGAGTAATATTTTTGTTATCATATAAACATATATCGATCAATGTTTTACTCATTCATATATTAAATTTAGTCACGACCACTTCAACTAAATCCAATAAGAAAGAAATGCCAACAAAAATGATAGCGAAAGCGGAACATTTTAATTAGTAAAGGTGGGTGGGTTGGCAATCACATCACGTCAATCAAAGTTACGAGATATGATACGATCAAATTAGCGTATCACGAGTTAATGAATTTGAGTAGAAAGTTTTACATGTATATATCGAACATGAGTGGCGTATGACGGGGACCGTCCTCTGATAATGAAGTTTTTGTCTTCACTTTATTCCTCATTAAATAACACAACTAGTAAGTTGACACAATTAAACGGCTTGGCTGATTTTGATGGTCATTCTCATGACACGTGTGTTCAGTTGCCTTGCACCGTTTGAACTCCATCCATACATAAGGGTATAAGGGCATCTCCAACGGAGGTTGAACAAAAACTTTTTTTGAGTAAAATAAGTCTTTTAAAAGCTTTTTATCATTGGAGAGAATGACTTTTTTGAGGTAAAGGTTGAGGATTCTCAACCCTTTGAGCAAAAGCTTTTTTTGGTTTAAGAGAGAAAAAAAGCTTTATAAAAACCTTTCCATTGGAGTATATAGCTTTTTTATAGGTTAAAATTAATGGATTGTTGAGGTGGCAAAATAAAAAGCTTTTGAAAGGTTTTTTCCATTGTGGATGCTCTAAGGGTGGGGGAGTGCCTCACCACCCCTCCTCGCCCCTCCCCGCTTTTTCTTCTCCTCCCCGCCCGCTCCCTAATGCTAGGAGCGCCTGCTTCCCACCCCTCCCCACCCTTTTCTATTTAATTTACTTTCTATTTATTTTTATTCAAATAATAACTAAAACTTTTATTTAATAAATTAAAAATACAACTTAAACACAACTAAAACACATAATCTTTTATTCAAACACACAAAACAACTAAAACATACAACTTAAACATATAAACTAAGGCATCGGCCATCCGTATTTCTCACAAATGGCGCGTTTCTGCACCAAACCATCTCCAACATCGGCCCGGTAAGGTGATCGTGTGACCTGATGACGAAGTCCATATCGTTCTGCCGCTGTTGACTCTGGACCATCCGTGTCATCTCCTCCTCCGCCGCCATATAGCTATCCATCATTGCCTTCTGAATCTGAAGCTTCTCCTCCCGAGCTCGCTTTTTATCCTCATTGTCGCATTTCAACTCGGCGACCATCTTCAAGAATTCTTCAGATGTGGTGGAGGCGGATGTAGCCGGCTGCTTACCTCTACGACGGGGCGACACGGGTCTAGCAGGCCGTACTGGTGCATCAATGTCGTTCCCACCTTCCTCCTCTTGATCAACCTGGTCCTCGTTCAAATCAATATGGACCGACGCCTCCCCGGATGATCGGACATTCACATTTCCCTTCCGTTCTTGCCCTTTTGTTACCCGAATCCTTCATCCCCTCCAATGTAAGAACTTCCGCCCATTTCGGCCCGTATCTCAAAACTTGCCACGCCTCTACATGTGGAAACCCGGACTTGTTATTGTATTTCCGCATATACAATGCCACGGCCGCTTTAAACACATCCTCGTCGTTTTGACCACTCAACATCTTACTCTTCTTAACATTGTAAATACCACAAAAACCCGAAACCTTATGTTTCAAATCCTTCCATTTGACCGAATCATTTCCGGTGTACGACCCGATTCACGCTTCAAGTGTCTTTCCATCTCAAACTTTACCTTTTTCCAAAACGATCCGGCCGTTTGGGCGTTTCCGGTGTATGGATCCTCGGAAATGTTTAACCAAGCTTTTGCCAAACACGCCTCTTCATCCTTCCCCCATCCACGACACTCTCTTTTTCCTTTAACCGGGACTTGGGTCTCGGGTATTGGTTCTTCTTCTTCCTCCACGACCTCCTGTTCTCCTTCTTCTTCGATTTCTTCTTCAACATTTTCGTGTTGTTGTGATGAACCACCTGCAAACTCGGGTTGATTTTCACTCGTAAATTGCGAAAACCCGGGTTGATATTGTTGCAAAAACACGGGTTCGAAAAACAAGGGATCCATTTGACTCAAGAAATCATCAACGGGTTGCGGTTTATAAACATTTTTGGCAGTGGGTTTTTGCGGAGGAGGAGGTGGCGGCATAACATCGCGATTGTTGGGTGGTGGGATTTTGCGACGTCGTGGAAGTTCTGAATAAACTGGGTTTTTTTGTTTTGATCTACCCTTCCCTTGATTCATTTTAGTGATACGTGAAGTAATATGATTGTTTTTTGGAAGAATTTAGAAGAAAGAAAGCAAAAAAAAACGACAGAGAAGAAACAGAAAGAAGAAAGAAAAGAGAAGAAGAAGGAGAGAAGGCAACTAGCCGTTTGGATGTGGCCCCCACATTTTTAATTTAATTTAATTTTTTTATTGTAACGTTCACATTTCCAACCGGCATCACGCTCCCCGTTTCCCTCCCCACCCCACCGGTACCGGTTGGACGGGGCGGTGTTCAAACCGGTACCGGTTAGGCACCGATCCCCTCCCCACTGCGCTCCGTCCACCCTAATATGATAACTAGCATTTTACCTGCACAATGCGGCGGTGGTGGTGGTAACGGCGTCGTGGTGGTGGCGGTGGTGGTTGGTAGTGGTGGTAGCATGACGGGTGGTAACGGTGTATTTATTATTGTAAAAATAATTAATGTAAAAAGGGTAGTGTAGTTATTTTAGAGTTGATTTATATATGTTGTAAATTACTTCATTAAGGGTATTATAGGTATTTTAAGTGGAGATGTTTAAATTAGTGAATAAAAAAAAGGAAATTAATTAATTCATTAAGGGTAGAATGGTCATTTTGCATGAGGACATTTTTATGAGAGAGTGTTGAAAAATGTTAGGAGAGAGAGTGTGATAATTTTTATAAAGTTGTAGAGATAGGTTAAAATTAAAATATCAAATAAATTAAGTACTTAAAAATAATAAACGGTTCGTTTCTCATTTACGTTATTAAGAAATTGATTTTAATGATACTAATATAAATAATCAAAAAACGATAAGTTATACGAGATATTTCGTGTTTGTATAAGCTTTCGCTGAATCGCTGTTCATCTTTAAATTTATAGCTAAGATAGACTCCTTCCATCATCATTAATGGAAAGAGTCCATCTTTCAACGATTCAACCCCACACCTTTTTTTAATATCTTTCCCCGTATTTCATTTCAACTATGTCTTTAATTTTATACCTAAAAAAAAGAGGATAAAAAATAGATAGATCGTGACATTGTTATTCTCAAAAGGGTTTTTCTAACTACAACCCTTTAGGCTTTTTTTAATAAATTAATTACCTTTTAAATATAATTATATACATTCTAATTAGTAACTTATGTGACAACTCGTAATTAATTTACACCGGGTTAGTCCTAATCTCGATTAGACAGTCATTTGACGTGGAAATTATCAGACTTTTGGACTTTTGACTTAGTCAAATTAGACGTATCTTGATGACGTAGACTTTTAGCTATCTAGACGAATGCCGAGTCTTAAAAATAACTTTAAATAAATATTTAAAGGTTATGTCTTGTACAAGATAAATAGACTGTCTAGACTTAATATTATAAAGTTCACTTTGACGAAACTTTATTGGCTTGTCTTGACTAAAAATGAGACGAGGGAAAATACCTTTATTTTACATTTTAAACTTTTGGTCAAACGGTATTTAATCGTAAGCATTTTTCCGAATTAAGGGTATTAAAAATATCCCAAAAAGGGCCACATGGACCGAAATGTTTATTGTGGCTGGGAATTAAACAACAAACAAACAACAAAACACTTCCCTCCTTTTCTTTCTTTGCCTGTCGACCCAACACACACAACACACACACACGAAAATTCCTCTTATGTTCTAAATCATTTACAAGGTGAAATCAAAGAGAAAATCAAAGGAATTAATCATATTTCAATAATAATTTAGGGTTTTGGCATCATTATCATCACCATCTTCATCTTTACCTCAAGAACATCAAATTTTGGTAAGTAAACATTTTTCTCAAACTTTTGATTCGATTTAAATTCATTTAAGGGTTTGTTTTAGTTTTGTAAACGGAATTAGAGGCTTTAAATTTGTTATGTAATTAGGGTTCTTGGTAATTTATGAAGTTTTGATTTAGAATTTGGTCTTGAAATCAAAATGATTAAAATGGCGAAATGTTTTGGCGGAATGGTATGTTTCTAGGTCTTTTGAACATGATAACAGTTGTTAGAAATGAAAGGAATCGATTTGGAGTCGATATAGTTTGCTAAAAATGGTCATAAACCAGGCTTTTCACTCGGTCAGGTAGAACTCGCGCCGCGAGGTATCCTGCTCGCGCCGCGAGGTGTGTCGAATTTCGAACAGAACCTGCACTCGATCTGACTCGCGCCGCGAAACCTCCAGGTCGCGCCGCGAGGTGTGTCGAATTTCGAACAGAACCTGCACTCGATCTGACTCGCGCCGCGAAACCTCCAGGTCGCGCCGCGATTTCTGGAACTGTTTGACGTTTCAGTTTTTGACGTCTTGGACACTTGAACTTCGTTTGTACGAAATGGTACTTTGGACTACCTTTTAGTAACAGTGTCAATGACATTAATATTTTGAGTCAAATAAAATGAAGGTTTGTAACACATTCTCGGTTAAGGCATTCTAGGGTTGATAGCTAAGTAGTTATACGTAGGATACTTGTCGTCGTGAGATTTGATCCTCACCATTGGTACTCTTATCCTAGGTTTTGGATAGACGTGGAGACTAGACTGCTCATATTCTCGGACTACTCATGCTTTAGCTCGTAGACTGCTAAGGTGAGTTTATGGCGCCCTTTTTCCTTTATTTTGGGCCTGAAAGCATGTACTGTATACACGACTACTTTGTAAATGATTTGTCTTTGTCTACGCCATGAGATTTGGTAAATGAAATCATTTGTCTTATATTTGCCATGAGACGGCTGTCTAAAAATGTGTATACATGTCTTATGAAAATCGATCTATATGTCTTGACTTGCCGTGTTGTCGGCTGACTAAACTGTTCCTTGTGTTTTGACAAACTAAAATGATCCCCCCTCATGTAGTTATATTTAGGTTAGACTTCGGTCTGAACCGTCTTGTCATATTATTTAGGTTAGACTTCGGTCTGAACCGTCTTGTCATATTATTTAGGTTAGACTTCGGTCTGAACCGTCTTGTCATATTATTTAGGTTAGACTTCGGTCTGAACCGTCTTGTCATATTATTAGGTTAGACTTCGGTCTGAACCGTCTTGTCATATTATTTAGGTTAGACTTCGGTCTGAACCGTCTTGTCATATATTTAGGTTAGACTTCGGTCTGAACCGTCTTGTCTATATATTTAGGTTAGACTTCGGTCTGAACCGTCTTGTCTATATATTTAGGTTAGACTTCGGTCTGAACCGTCTTGTCTATATATTTAGGTTAGACTTCGGTCTGAACCGTCTTGTCTATATATTTAGGTTAGACTTCGGTCTGAACCGTCATGTATTAAATAACTACAACAAACGACGATTGATCTTTTAGTCAAACACACTATAAACTCACCAACTATTTCGATAGTTGATCCTCTCAAATTTCATGCTTTTCAGGTGACCATCAGTAAGTCTTGGAATCGTCTTTGGCATTATAGGGCCAATCTTTTGACTTTGGACGTACAATTAGCATCAGACATTGAGGACTCTCATGCTTTTGGCTTTAATTGTATTTGACTGTCCAATTTATTGAACTTGTATTCTGTGGGCCCAGTTCCAAATGAGGATGACTTGTATCCGTATTTTGGGGTCCACACTTTGAACGATTGTACTTGTATTGACTTGTACTGGTATAAATGGATGTAATCTCTTTTAACCTTCTGATTAGTATGCAATTCTTTGTTAACCCTGTATTTCCGCTACAACGGGGTGTGACATTAGGCTCCCCTCACAAAGGTCACTATTCATTTGATTTTTGAGAGAAATTAGACACAAAATATAGAAAGAATTACCTTGTTTTGACTTTGTTTAGGAAAAGCAAAAGAACGACTCATCAATTATTAATTTGGGGGGATTTGCATTTATGTTAAATTATATTTAAAAGATAATTAATTGTTAAAAACAACTAAGGGTTGTAGTTAGAAAAACCCTTTTCAAAATCATCTCCCAAAATGGTACCGTATAAAAGGCAATGTTTCACAGGGAACCGTGCAATACCCCTTTTCCACTTCTTCCCCTCATAATTTTGTCCTTCTATATTAGAGGTAAATAATTGACTTTGTTTTTTACAGTCACACTAATGCACTATGCACTATGCACTATCTGGCTTTATGTCTTGGCTATAATCTATACTAGATTTAGAACCCGTGTGAAAACACGGGATAATGTTAGAAAAAAATGATTAAAGAGGTTCAAAGTTCAAAGTCAACAACAAAAAAATAGCAAATGTAGTAATCAAGTTTACCTCATGGAGATGGAAAGATATATCATCTACTTTAACGACAATATCACTTGAAGACCAATTGTGCAAAAACCTACAATAACATTTTGGCATCCAATCAATATTTATGGATAATCTTGTTTTTAAACATGAAAAAGTCCCTGTGCAATTTCAGTTTTGTTTCAAAAGCAAATGTATCCATGACGCATAAGCAACAGAAATTGACAAAATCAACAAAATATACCTCATAGCCCAATAAAAAATCACAAACCTCTTTTGACAACACGGTAAACTTCGTCCATGCAACCTGAAACATAGAATTATTGATATATTGCATACGTTAGCTTTCCAATAACATTTAGAATAGCTGAAAAACTTTAAAAACTCATACCTTTTCAATCTTCATGTCTCAAGATGAAAAGAATAAAAGACTTACCAATAGAATTCATTTATGAATGTCTCTATTCCACTGCGCTTAACACAAAGTATCCGAATTCCCATTCCTAGCATTCATATCAGTCCCAAGCAAAACCCAAAAGAATCATGAGAGCTTTTTTGGTTTTTAACCCTACAATAATATCTACAAATTTCAATACCTTTAGTAATAGCATACAATAATATCTACAAATTTCAATACCTTTAGTAATAGCATACAATAATACCTTTATCTTCAAGTTTCTGAAAATGATCAAATTTAAATAAAAATGTCATTATGCTTTTTAAGATTACTTTGGGCTTAGACATGTTAAAGCAAGAGTAATGATCCATCATGGCTGCATCAAACAGGGTTCTCATGTGACAGCAAGGTCACATTCACACCTCAAATGCCATGCCAAGGAGCACATAAACTCAAGTATCTTTGAATCTAAACACATCATCATAGCCAATCAAAAGGGACAACCATCATATTAAGATATTACCTTTTCTCCAATTTGTCTAAACATAATAACTGGCGCCATATCATCTTTGCTGATGACTTGTGCTAAGCTCCTCTAGTCAGAGAAGCTAACCAAAGAGGGAAATCCATGGCCCATTAACTATACCTTAATACCGTATATATACCAAAATACACATATGACATCAGCTACTATGTGTATTTTATGATGTGTACAGGCTTAGAAGCTGACACATCAGCTTTTATGAGATCATCTCCTAAGCTCCTTTAGTAGGAAATCCATCATATGAAGGTATTCAAGGTCGTATAAAATCCCTTAAACCCTCAACTTTTGTATTTAGGACAGATTTGGGTACCAATATATATGATGGCTCAGACATGCTAAAGTTAGACTAATGATTCATCGTGGCTGCATCAAATAAAGTTGTCATGTGAAAATGTCACATACACAACTCAGATGCCATGCCATGGAACACATAAGTTTAACCTTCTTTTTGAATATAAACACATCATCATTGCCAATAAAAAAGAAACAACCATCATATCATAGGAATAAATCCTTCAAACTCATTGTCCATATGTTGAAACCTAAACATAAATCATGAAGTACAAACATTAGCTAAATAAACATTACTTAAAAAAATTTGGTGTTTCAATAACTATAACTACAAACACATATATGTAGCTTGTAATTGTTGTATTCTAGATTGTATTCTTTGTACTTTAACCACCTAGTATCTTGCTAGTTGGTTCCTTATATATAAATACTTCTGCCGTTCCAAAAAAACATATATGTAGCTTGAAATAAATTTATATAAACAATGTAGTTTAAGTTATGACTATATTACATACAAAGTTCTTAATCAGACATTTCTGATTAAGGTATGTATAAATATGACATTTATCATTAAATCGGTATGTTTCTAATTTCTAATAATAATAATAATAATAATAAATAAATTAATAAATGAATAATAATGAAGAAGGTACCTTGATGTATGTTTTGATTCTTCCTGCTACTTATCAACATCATCATCATCTCATTTAACGGATCAAACTTCTTGCTTTACATTTCATTCTTCCACAAACTCATTTAACGGATCAAATCATAAAAAAAATTCACTTAGACATTTATACAAACAGTTTGTGAGCATGATTTTGAACATAAATCTATCAGTACGGATGGTAGAAATATAGATTAATTAGATATACCTTGATTCACTTCCAACAGTACGGATGGTAGATCTGAAACTCATTCACGATACATAAATATTTTTTGATATATCCATGGACTCGAATTTTTTGAACAAATTCGAAATCAATCACTTTCTGATATATCCATGAACTCGAATCTTTTCTCCAAAATCGAAATCATTCACTTTCTGATATATATATATATATATTGATATATATATGTATATATAATATATACGAACGGTATATATATATATATGTAGATCCGAAATAGAGAAGATGAAGACATAGATCTGAAACCCAAGAAAGTAGATCTAAGAGCAGATCAGATTCGAGAGAGAGAAAAATTTGAATCTGAGTTTTTTTTCTCAATAGACATAAAAGCTTCTTTTTTGAATAAAGAGAATAGACTTCTTTGGGAAGCTAATAGTCTAAGGCTTCTCAAAGAAGCTATCTCTCACACACACACATATTTGAATATATATAAAAGGCCCACCAAATATATTTATACCGTATATTTATACTAAAAAAACCTACATGACATAATCAAGTATGTGTATTTTCTGATGTGTACAGGCTTAGAAGCTGACACATCAGCTTTTATGAGATCATCTCCTAAGCTCCTTTAGTAGGAAAGGGAGATATCAATTGATTCAAATCAAAATCAACTTAGGACGATGGCAGTCATGTCTCACATGTCTATCCATTTACCAATAATATACTGCCACGTCATTTCATGTCTAACTCATGTCTAGCCATACCTAACTTATGGCAAACATGTCTCTCCATACCCCACTCTCTCTCATATCCCTCCTTAAATCAATCATTATCCCTCTCTCTCTCTCCCATGTCTGAGCGGCAAAAATTGCCTAAAACCTATGCCTAGCTCATGCCTAGCGTGATGGCGGTGTTTGCCGCTAGGCATGCCATGCCTAGCCTCATGCCTAGACCATTGCCATCATTCTTATGTTATATGCGACATGGATGAACTCTGATAGAAATAGATTGTTAAGTCCACAATCAATGGTTATTTAAAAAGTGACCATATTTGTAAATATTGTAAAATTAAATTCCATCGTGATATTTTTAAACCATGACATTAATTTCTGAATTACAAAATAAACATAGACATAGATTAAAAAAAAGGATTAATTAACATAAATATAAATACGTCTCCAACCAATCTTTATTCGATTCATTGAAGACGACAATAGCAATTAAAATACTAAAATGTGTTATAAATCCTTAACCAATAAAGATCATATAAGATATATGTTAAGTTGATACATGAATGTGAATCGGTCTTATATATATAATATATATATAATGATGATTAAAATAGAAAAAGTGTGGTTGAGAAGAGAAGAGGAAAGGTTGTTGGGATCTATGTATATTTTCTCTTAATCTTGCATTCGATGAGTATATCTATATATATAGATATGATGAGTAGAGACAAACATATATAAAACAAAGTTAGGTATATATATGTCTGCATCATGACACTCCCCCTCAGACATATGCTTTATCAACTTTGTTGTTCAGCTTGAAAATACTGCCTCGTTAAAAACCTTGCTAGGAAAAACCCAGTGGGATAAAAACCATAGCTAAGGGAAAAAGAGTGCAGTTTGTAGCTCCCCCTCAAGATGTCATTTGTACACATGTCGCATCCCGATATCATAAACATGCTTCCTAAAGATTGCTGTAGGTAGCGCTTTCGTGAAAAGATCTGCTGAATTGTTGCTGGATTGGATATGTCTCATTTCAACCTGATTGTTTTTAATGAGTTCTTGAGTATATGAGAAGAATCTTGGTGGAATGTGTTTTGTTCTGTCACTTTTGATATATCCTTCCTTCATCTGTGAGATACAAGCTGCATTGTCTTCATAGATTGGAGTTGGATTTACTTCTTTCTCTAACCCACAAGATGTTAGAATGTGTCGTGTCATTGATCTTAGCCACACACATTCCCTTGAAGCTTCATGTAGTGCAATGACTTCAGCGTGATTTGAAGATGTTGCGACAAGTGTTTGTTTCTGAGAACGCCATGAAATCACAGTTCCTCCATTCTTGAATATGTATCCAGTTTGAGATTTTGCTTGATGGGGATCAGATAAATAACCTGCATCTGTATAACCAACTAACCCTTCTTTTGAGTTATTTGAATAAAATAAACCTAAATCAACAGTTCCTTTTAGGTATCGTAATATATGTTTAATGCCATTCCAATGCCTTTTAGTAGGGGCTGTACTAAATCTTGCTAACAAATTAACTGCAAAAGAAATGTCAGGTCTTGTACAATTAGTAAGATACATAAGAGCTCCGATTGCACTGAGGTATGGTATCTCTGGACCAAGGATCTCTTCATTATCATCACAAGGACGAAATGGATCTTTTTCAACATTGAGCGATCTACCAACCATTGGTGAGCTTAAAGAATGGACATTATCCATATTAAAACGTTTCAAGAGCCTTTCTGTATAATATGATTGATGTATAAGTATACCATTGTTCATATACTCAATTTGTATACCGAGACAATATTTGTTTTTCCCAAGGTCTTTCATTTCAAATTCTTTCTTTAAAAGAATAATCGCTTCATGAATTTCTTCATGTGTCCCAAGTATATTTAGATCATCAACATATACAGCTATTATCACATATCCCGATGTTGTCCTTTTAATAAATACACACGGACAAATACTATTATTTTTATAACCTTTACTTATCAAATAATCACTCAAACGATTATACCACATCCTCCCAGATTGTTTCAATCCATATAAAGATCTTTGTAATTTGATTGAATACATCTCTTTAGGCTTTGAATTTAATGCCTCTGGGATTTTAAGTCCTTCTGGGATTTTCATATAGATATCATTATCAAGTGATCCGTATAAATAAGCAGTAACTACATCCATAAGACGCATTTCTAAATTTTTAGAAACTGCTAAGCTGATTAGATATCTGAAAGTGATTGCATCCATAACAGGGGAATATGTTTCCTCATAATCAATTCCCGGCCTTTGAGAAAAACCTTGAGCTACAAGTCTAGCTTTATATCTTGTAATTTCATTTTTCTCATTTCGTTTTCTTACGAAAACCCATCTATACCCTATAGGTTTTATTGCCTTAGGTGTAAGAATAATGGGTCCAAAAACCTTTCTTTTGTTAAGTGAATTTAATTCAACTTGCATAGCATCTTTCCATTTATCCCAGTCTTGTCGATTTCGACAATCATTTACACATTTTGGCTCAGGATCATCGTCTTTATTCATAATCTCACTGGCTACAGAATAAGAAAATATATCATTATTTTCCATTTCAACTCGGTTCCATAATATATGTGTATGACCATAATTGATCGACAATTCTTTGTTGGAATCATTTACTTCTTCCTGAGGGAAGATTTCCATATTTGAATTGTTTTCTTTATGGTCAATTTCCTTTTCAGGACCTTTTCTTTTTCGAGGATGTTTATCCTTTGAACCGATTGGCCTCCCACGTTTCAAACGTTTCTGGGATTCATGAGACATATTTTTATTTATTTGCTTACTTGGAATTTCAATTCGAGCAGGTATATGAGATTTAGTTACTCTTTGTGTATCAGTAAATGCATCAGGTAACTGATTTGCAATTTCTTGTAGATGTATTATCTTTTGAACATCTGTTTCACATTGTTTTGTTCTGGGATCAAGATATAACAAAGAAGGTTCATACCATGAGACATTCTTTTCTTTATTTTTATTTTATACCCCCTAATGTAGGGAAAATTGTCTCATCAAAATGACAATCAGCAAAACGTGTTGTAAAGACATCACCTGTTAAAGGTTCAAGATATCTTATGATGGAAGCTGTTTCATATCCAACATATATTCCCAACCTCCTTTGAGGTCCCATTTTTGTGCGCTGTGGTGGTGCAATAGGGACATATACTGCACATCCAAATATTTTAAGATGAGAAATATTTGGCTCTTGGCCAGAGACAAGTTGTATGGGGGAGTACTTGTGATCTGCACTTGGTCTCATACGAATTAATGATCCAGCATGTAAAATTGCATGACCCCAAATAGATACAGGGAGTTTTGTTCTCATTATTAATGGTCTAGCTATTAGCTGGAGATTTTTAATTAGTGATTCAGCTAAACCATTTTGTGTATGTACATGAGCAACTGGGTGCTCAACAACAATTCCAACAGACATGCAATAATCATTAAAAGCATGTGATGTGAATTCACCCGCATTATCAAGTCTTACCTTTTTAATTGTATAATCAGGAAAATGTGCTCGCAATTTAATAATTTGTGCCAGGAATTTTGCAAAAGCTACATTACGAGTCGATAGTAAAGATACATGAGACCATCTGCTGGATGCGTCTATTAGGACCATAAAGTATCTAAATGGTCCACTTGGTGGATGAATTGGTCCACATATATCACCTTGAATTCTTTCAAGAAACATAGGTGATTCCTTTTCAACTTTTAATGTTGATGGTCTTGTAATTAATTTTCCAAGAGAACAAGATGTGCACATAGGCATTTTATTTCCCTGGGGAATCCTTTCACCTTTTAATGGGTGTCCATGCGTATTTTCAATGATTCGTTTCATCATTGTGGATCCTGGATGGCCTAGTCGGTCATGCCATATATTTAACATACCAGGATCACAATATTTTCTTTTGATTGCCATATGTGCTTGAGGCACATTTATATATGTATAATGCAAACCAGAACTAAGCATTGACAATTTTTCCAATATATCATTTTTCTTCACAATATATAAATATTTTTATTACCAACAGTCCTTGACTGAGTATCATATCCATTGTGATAGATATTCTTGAAACTCAACAAATTTCTTGTTGATTTTGGGGAAAATAGAGCGTCCTCTATTAAAAGCTTTGTACCGTTAGTTAATTCAATATTAGCTTTTCCCACTCCTTCTATCAAGTTTGAAGGACCTGATATTGTATTAATGTTTCCCTTTGTTGGTTTCAATTCATAAAAATATTTTTGAGATTTTAGAATAGTATGTGTGGCACCACTGTCTGCTATACATATATCTGCATTGTTTGTTTGATCTTCTGTTCCAATGATATCCATTTTTAATCTTCATATGTAAAGAAAAATAAGAAGTGTATTAAAAACATTATAAATTTACAAAACAAATAGCTTTTACATTGCATAAGAAAAATAATTAAACATATTTTTATTTTACATTGCATAAGAAAAATAATTAAACATATTTTTATTTTACATTGCATAAGAAAAATAATTATACATAGTTTTATTTTACATTGCATAAGAAAAATAATTAAACATATTTTTATTTTACATTGCATAAGAAAAAT
This sequence comes from Erigeron breviscapus, assembly GCA_034093135.1. NCBI lineage: Eukaryota > Viridiplantae > Streptophyta > Magnoliopsida > Asterales > Asteraceae > Erigeron > Erigeron breviscapus. The sequence goes on along the minus strand of CM067168.1, from coordinate 98,274,980 downwards.
AATTATACATAGTTTTATTTTACATTGCATAAGAAAAATAATTAAACATATTTTTATTTTACATTGCATAAGAAAAATAATTATACATAGTTTTATTTTACATTGCATAAGAAAAATAATTATACATAGTTTTATTTTACATTGCATAAGAAAAATAATTAAACATAGTTTTATTCGTAAATAAAACTACACACATATTACTAGGTTTTAATAATATTTCTTTCATGGTTCCAGTTCATTGAAAAAATCTGAGTTGTTGAGCTCAGTATTGATGTTGTCAAAATTTTCGATATGGTTCAAACCAGTATCGACATTGTTAATATTGTCGATATGATTTACTTCTTTTTCCTTTCCTTTCAGAGATGCTTGATATAGCTGACATAGATGTGAAGGTGTACGACAAGTCTTTGCCCAGTGACTTGCACTTCCACATCTAAAACAAGAACTTTTATTATTTGTGGATGCACCAGCTTCATTTCCATTCTTATTTTGCTGGTTAAAATTGTTATTCTGTGGAGCGTGGTAATTATTAGTTCTTTGACTACGACCACGACCGCGACCACGACCGCGACCACGATTATTGTTCCATTTAAATGAGTGGTTGCGACCACTAAAATGAGTCCGGTCAAAATTGTTTCGACCACGTCCACGTCCTCGTCCACGGCCTTGTTCCCATTTTCGTCCATTATGATCATTATTATAAGCAATATTTGCTTCTGGTATTGTCAATGATCCTGTGGGACGAGCTTGATGGTTTTTCATTAATAGCTCGTTATTTTTCTCTTGAATAATGAGAATCATATTCAACTCAGAATATGTTTTAAACTTTTGCAACCTATAATTTTGTTGTAAATGTATGTGTGATACATGGAAAGTAGAATAAGTTTTTTCTAACTTTTCCTCCTCGGTCTTAGGTTGCCCACAAAATTCAAACCTTGAACATAATTTTAACAGAGCAGATGTGTAATCATTTACACTTTTGAAATCTTGGAATCTGAGACTGTCCCATTCAGCTTTGGCCATAGGGAGTAGTGAATCCCTTTGATGGCCAAATCTGTTTTTTAAATTTTCCCATAAAACACTTGGATCATCATAATTAAAATATTCCATCTGTAGTATCTCATCGATGTGTTTATGGATAAAGACAGCAGCTGTTGCTTTGTCTTGCTCTTCACATGTGTTATTTTCTGTAATTGTATCTAATACACCTATTGACTTTAGGTGTCTTTTTACATTTGCTGTCCAAGGCATATAGTTTTCTCCAGAATTTTTGAGAGCTAAGAATTCAAGCTTTGCAATGTTTGACATTTTACTATTAAAAGAAAAAATGAAACAAATAATAAGATAAATATTAGGATATATATATATATATAAATGTTAGATATTATAAGGATAAAAGGGTTAGGTACATAAATAAATGTTAGGTACATAAATAAAATGTTAGATGCACAAATAAAATGTTAGATGCATAAATAAAATGTTAGGTGCATAAATAAAATGTTAGGTGCATAAATAAAATGTTAGGTGCATAAATAAAATGTTAGATGCATAAATAAAATGTTAGATGCATAAATAAAATGTTAGGTGTTAGTAGTTCCAAAAATGTTATTTCCATAGCATAGGTCCCCTGTACTGATTTTAATTTATGACAGAATTCTTATTATATATATATATATAAAATTCTTACCCTGATATGGTGACTTTGATCCGTTGATATATATATATATATATATTATATATATATATTATATATATATATTATATATATATATTATATATATATATTATATATATATATATTATATATATATATAATATATATATATAATATATATATATATATTATATATATATATTATATATATATATATATTATATATATATATATAATATATATATATATAATATATATATATAATATATATATATAATATATATATATAATATATATATATATAATATATATATATATATTATATTTTCTCTTAATCTTGCATTCGATGAGTATATCTATATATATAGATATGATGAGTAGAGACAAACATATATAAAACAAAGTTAGGTATATATATGTCTGCATCATGACAAAATGAACTATATAAACGTATTATAAGCTACTCTATTTCTCGTCAATATATTTGTAGATGGTGGTTGTGGCACACTGGCAGTAATGTTAAAAAACGACCTTTTTCATGTTGTGTATTAGTATTTTAAACACACATCATCCTCCATATGTACTATAAGGGCGGCTAACTTGTGTCACAATGTATAAAAAGTTAATGCTCTATTTTAAATTTAAAAAGAATTCGATCATGATTGCAATAATAATGTCAAACGCTTAAACTACATTAGCTTTTACCATGGGCGGCCCCGGAAGTATGGACACCTCCTCTGAAGAACAAACCCGACTTCCAAGTAGAGTCTAATTTTTTGGCTGCACAAAGCCTTGATGAACATTCTATATGTTTTTGAGTTTTTTTAAAGAATAAAAGAAAAGAAAACAGAAAATTACAAATAAGTTGTGTTTTTGAGTTTATTTTAAGGTTAAAGAGAAATGAAATGATAAGAGATGAAAGAATACTTTACTTAATTTTGTTCAAATAAGTTGTGTTTTTGAGTTTATTTTAAGGTTAAAGAGAAATGAAATGATAAGAGATGAAAGAATACTTTACTTAATTTTGTTCAATATTTTTTTTTTTACCGTAAGAATGTCCACATAGCTGGATATAAAACCAATGTTTTAAATACCGGTAAATACCGGCCGGTATTTCCGGTATTCCCGGTATTTTCCGGTATTACCGTTCCGGTATTTCAAAAAAAAAATTGAATTTTTTTTAAAATTATTTTTATGATACTTTAATGTTATTTTTTGTTATATGTGAACTTTGAAACTTATATTTTGTTATGAAATACTTATTTGATATTATTTTTTAGTGGATTATAATTGTATTTTGACTATTTTTGTTGCATTGTAACAAGTTTTGTTAGGATTTTTATAAAAAAATAAATTAAATTAAAAATAATCGTACCAGCCGGTATTTTCGGTAATACCGATAATACCGGTAATACCGGAAAAAATTTCCACACCGGTATGACTAAAATACCGGTTTTTAAAACATTGTATAAAACAATAAAAGTACCCAAAGTAGTTATCAAATAGTGACAAATCAACATGTCAACCATTAAACATTGCACTATCAAAATCCCTTTGATTATCCCTGTTTTTTCCCCTCCCTCCTGTGAGATATACGTAGTAATCATGATCATTAAATTCATTATTCCAATATGATCAAGATTCCTTATCCTATTTATCAATAATCTTTATTATGCTATTAAATCATCAATCCTGTAAGTATATTCACATAATCTTCACCCACGTACATTTATATATATTTTGATAAAAACTTCAAAGTTGATTGCTTTTTTCATGTACATTCATGCCCAAAGATGGAAAGCAATTATACCCCTGTTCCTAAAGATTCTTTTGTTGAATTGCAATTACATGATGATGACCATATTTATGAATCTAATGTTATCCATAAAGGAAATTCTATAAAACATTTTAACAACGAGGATGAACAAGGGCTTGTATCACATCGAATCGATAATTCAGAAACCGATGATGACTTTGATACAAACATACCGAATCCGAATTCTGGGATTTATGGTGCTGTGTTTAATTTAACCACAACTGTAATTGGGGCTGGCATTATGGCCTTGCCTGCAACAATGAAAGTTTCGGGTTTGGTTTTTGGAGTTATGTTGATTTTCTTCATGGGTATTTTGTCAGAAATTAGTATCGAGTTGCTTGTTCGGTTTAGTGTGCAATGTAAGGCTTTATCATATGGGGAGATTGTTGAAGAAGCATTAGGTAGACCAGCTAGAATATTATCCGAGATTTGTATTGTTGTTAACAATGCGGGCGTTTTGGTTGTTTATTTGATCATCATAGGCGATGTAATGTCGGGTTCTCTTGATCATATTGGTGTACTTGATCAATGGTTAGGGAACGGTTTTTGGGATCATAGGAAAGTAGTTATTTTGATTGTGGTGATTCTTTTGCTTGCACCAATTTGTGTATTGGACAGGATTGATTCGTTGAGTTTAACTTCAGCTGCTTCGGTAGCTCTTGCAGTTGTGTTCGTCGTTGTTGCTTTTGTTGTGGCGTTTATTAAGCTCGTTAGAGGTGAAATCGAACCTCCTAGAATGACACCTGATTTTGGATCAAAAAAAGCGGTTCTTGATTTACTAGTTGTGATTCCAATCATGTCAAATGCATTTGTTTGTCACTTCAATCTTCAGCCTATATATAATGAGCTTGAAGGACGCTCGCCTGTAAAGATGAATAAAGTGGGACGAATTACAACTGTCCTTTGTATTTTGGTCTATTGTTCAACTGCCATATCGGGTTACCTTCTTTTCGGTAACGATACAGAATCAGACGTGTTGACCAATTTTGATAAACCACTCGGGATGGAGTTTAGTACTATTCTGAACTACATTGTTCGTGTTGGATACGTTCTTCATTTGGTTCTTGTTTTTCCTGTTATTCATTTCTCTTTAAGACAAACATTGGATGCATTTGCTTTTAAAGAATCGGCTCCCTTACACGAGAGTAGGAAGAGGTGTTTGATTTGGACTTTTACGCTTTTGGCCCTGATATATCTCGGGTCAACCATGATTCCTAGTATTTGGACTGCATTCAAGTTAACTGGTGCAACCACGGCCGTGTCATTGGGTTATACTTTCCCTGCTCTGGTTGCACTCAAGTTAGGCAGTCAGTATGGTTTGACGAGCCGAGAGAGACTTTTGGCTTGGTTAATGCTGTGTTTGGCTATCCTGGTTAGCGTTGTTGGAGTTATCAGCAATATTTTTAGCATGCAGATTGATTCCTAGTGTAGTAGTGACTGGTCTTTGCAGGTCAAGTCAAAAGCATTCTATTTGTAGGTTGCAGTTTGACCAAGTTTAACTGTAACAATTACCAATGCTGGTGTATTGTTTCCAGAGGCAAGGATTTTGGGCGCAAAACGGTTGATTATCTTATGGATGATGGGTTATTGTATGTCAAAGTACAGGGTAACTACGGTACTAATTCAATTTGTATCATTTTTACAGTTTATAAGAGATGACCAAGAACTAACAATGTTAATGATATAGAGAGAATGTAAAGTTAAGAAATTCGATCACGCATAGGAGTTGTAATTAATGAATTAATGCTAATGAAAAACAGTAGCTCGCGGCCACGGGGCCACTCGTATCAAACAGTAGCTCCTCATGGATGGTCATGGATTCAACTATTCAAGCCTCGTTGTTGATTATGGTCTATGTGTTTGGTTTAGTTAATCTTCAGCACTTGGTCATTCCAGGGTTGTTTCGTTTCTGTGTGCTTGGGTCGTTTATATGAGGACATCTCCATTTGTACAAGGATATATATATAATTATTGGAACGAATTGCATTTTTGGTCCCTGTGTTATCACACATTTTGCAAGTTTGATACAAAAGTGTGAAAAGTCGTGAAACCCATCCCTGTCATATCACACCTGTTGCGTTCATGGTCCATCAGTAACGTGCCGTTTGATATTTGCCGTTAATGCACCCACGTGCCTCTCACGTGCGGGGTAGCTGAGTAATTTACTCCCTCCCATCCATATATAAACCTAATTTCAGCCCCAAAATCATTCCAATCCGGTTAAAAAAAAACCCTAATTTTCTAAACACCCCAAATTACAATAAAACTAATAGAAACTTCCAAATTAATCGATGGTTCTTTGTAGATGCGGCCATCCTTCTATGATTCGCACCTCATGGACTGAGAATAACCCAGGAAGGCGCTTCTATTGCTGTTCAAGACATGGATTTATTAGTTGGCACGATCCATCACAATTCTTCCACCAAAGTTTGAGAGTCCCGTCACAATTCTTCCACCAAAGCAAAAGGTTTCAATTGGGAGACCTAAGAAGAAGAGAAGAAGAAGTCAAGTTGACATACAGTTGGTGAAAGAGGGTAAACTGACCAGGGCTGCTGCTTTGACTAAATGTGGAAATTGCAAGCAAGATGGACACAACAAAAGAACATGTACAAAGGGACCAAGTCAACAAGGTACAAGTTCAAAGGCTGGTGGTGGTTCAACTTCAAAATCTGCTGGTTCAAATGTTGGAAGAAAGACTGCAGTGAAGAAGACTGCAGTGAAGAAAGCTGCCAAGTGATTTAGTATTTTTCATGCTTTTGTTTGAACTTATTTGGTGTGTATTAAAGACTAAGTATTTGATCTTGTTTGTTGTTTCCTATTTCCTATTTAGACTAATGTATGTGTGTACTAAAACACTGAAATGCAACTTAAATGAATGTATCAGTGCCACTGAATGTGGCACAATTTTGGTAATGTTTTCTGGAATTTTGACTCTCATTGTCAATATTGGTAATGTTTGACTATATATAGTCAATAATTAGTTTGACAGGTTTTTTGACTCTCATTGAATTTTGACTCTCATTGTCAAAATTCCTATTTCCTTTGGTAATTGTTGTAATTTTTGAAGCTGAATGCTTTTTGAAGCTGCTACTGAATGTTTGTATGTTTGACTTTAATTAGTCAACAATTACTTTCACAGCTTTTTTGGATTAAACATGGAATAAAAGTACCAATTTACAAACTAATGTATAAAATTGAACAAAACTACCAAATTTCATATATAGAAAACTGAATGTGTACATACATTACAATTTTAGCTTCCAAAAAAAAAAACAGAACCTAATTTCATCTAAAATACACATAAACAACAAATAATATCCAACTTATTACTAAAAACTTCTTGTATCTTCTTGCTTGAATTTCAAAAGCTCTGGAAGACTCCTCAAACCTATTCATTGATCTCAACAGCCCGGGGATGATTTCGACTGATCTTCTACACATAGGTGGATCGTGCCAACTAATAAATCCTTATCTTGAACAGCAATAGAAGCGCCTTCCTGGGTTATTCTCAGTCCATGAGGTGCGAATCATAGAAGGATGGCCGCATCTACAAAGAACCATCGATTAATTTGGAAGTTTCTATTAGTTTTATTGTAATTTGGGGTGTTTAGAAAATTAGGGTTTTTTTTAACCGGATTGGAATGAAATTGGGGGTGAAAATAGGTATATATATGGATGAGAGGTGTAAATTACTCAACTACCCCGCACGTGATAGGCACGTGGGTGCATTAACGGCAAATATCAAACGGCACGTTACTGATGGACCATGAACGCAACAAGTGTGATATGACAGGGATGAGTTTCGCGACTTTTCACACTTTTGTATCAAACTTGCAAAACGTGTGATAACACAGGGACCAAAAATGCAATTCGTTCTAATTATTGATCAACATATCTTTTGAGAATTAAAAGGAATTAAAGAGGATAAGGTAAAGCACCAAATTCAGATCCAAGAAAATCCAGAATTGTTCGATTTAAACCACTAATTGAGATTTACGAGAAAATGACTTTGAAGTGAAAATGATGATGTATCAGCACATATTTGATATTTTTAGTGCATCAAAATGGTAAAAATAACGTATCATAAATACGAGTACTAAAAGCCTAAATGGTAACATTTTTTTTAAATCCTTTTGCCCTCTAATAATATTCAAGATTTTTACTTTTAGTGCGTGAAAGTGAAGGGTTAGACTTTAGAGCGTGTCAATCCTCAAACATAAAAATGTAGGTTCTATTTAAACCGATTTTGAGATTATCGATTGAGTTTTTCTGTCTCAAATTAGAAGTAACTTTAGGCGTAAAGTTGATAAGTTATTGACCATTAGATTAAAAATCAATTGTCAAATTTATTTATCGTTTTTGAATCAATCAATGGTCATCATCTAATTTTACCTTTCAAGCTTAACTTGAGTGAATCTCAACCATAACTATTACCATCCCATTTTGATATTAATTCACCCTTTCTTTTGTGTGTCACACAAAATAATACAGTCAACTTTTCTTTGCACTACAAATAATGTTGTATTTGTCCACACTTTTAGTTAGTGTGAACAAATTAAAAATTTTGTCACGCTTTTATGTGTGTAAAAATGTGTAGAACTAAAAGTGTGTAGAAATTTATACACATTAAAAAGTGTGAACTTTTAGTTCTTCACACTTTTTAGTGTGGACTTTCACAATTATTTTGTAACACTCCATTTGTTCACACTAACTAAAAAGGTAGTGTGGACAAATGGGGTGTTACAAAATAATTGTGAAAGTCCACACTAAAAAGCGTGAACTTTTAGTTCTACACACTTTTTAGTGTGGATAAATTTCTACACACTTTTAGTTCTACACATTTTTACACACATAAAAGCGTGACAAAATTTTTAAATTGTTCACACTGACTAAAAATGTGGATAAATGTAACATTATTTGTAGTGTTGGTAATTTTTCAGTCACGGATACTATGACCGACTTTATATGTATCCACCGTTTTTCATCTCTATCAAGCATTCATATTTTGACATAAGCGAGAGTAAAGGTTTTTCCTTGGCACGTTCACCTAAAATACAAAAACGCATGGACGTATTCGTTCAAAATTCAAAATTTTCTTAGGACTACAAATTTTATACCATAAGAAAAATATTATTTGCAAGTAGTTTATATATTTAACGTATATTTCAAGGTAGTTGGTAAGCATGTCATTGAATATGCATGCTCGACTTTTAAAATTATATAAATACACATCCCCATGGCCATGCATGTGTCGACAATCCTTATCTCATGATAACAACACACACAAAATTACATATAACTAAAAGTAGGTAATTGAATATTTAATATTTAAAATATTCCTACCAAGTATTGACCATGATGTCTCTCCTAAACATGTCACTTCCTAACATAAGAACCAAACTTCTTTTTCTCGACATATTTATGATAAAGTTTCTTGATTTATAATATATTACCAGTGTAAAATTAAGTTATATATTGTGGTAGATAATTAAATCATATTTTATGGTAGTTTTTTTTGTCATTTTTTTCTTCTTTTATATCATTATTGCTCCCATTTTTTTGTTTAATCCTTAGCTACATATATTACATATATATATTTGCTTGTATAACAAGTGATCACGATTGTCATTCATTGCCACACTAGGAAAAAGTGTTGACGAATAAGAAGCAAAAAAGTGTCTTGCATGTGAATCAAGTCAAAATATAGTCCTTTAGATTAAATTTATCAGTTGACAAAAAAAAAAACCATTGAATGAAAAGCAGTTTTATTGCATAGAAAAGCAAAAGGCAACATTTCAACTACACACATTTTGGTACTTTTCTTTTTATAACTTTTATCACACTCTAAGAGGCTCAATTCCTCAGTGCATGCTCCCCCCTCGTTTGGGTATATAAAGTTATACATTAAACATCTATACATATAATATAAAATTATAAAAAATATATATATAAAAAAAAGGATCATATTTCCTTTGTGGCATTTAAATAGAGTTTTTCAAATGTAACCTGTCACATGTCTTTTTATCGTAAGACTTTACATTTTATGAACTAGATATAATTAATTTAGCTCATAAATTATAAATATAAATAATATCTTTAAGCCAATAAACTATAGTATATGAAAAGTTAATTATGACTACTATACAATTAATTATTGATTGTAAAATACAAAAAAACTTATATATATATTTAGCAGATGCAACCACTTTAATGCTGTGATATAGATACGAGTCAAGTGACATCATGACAAATTAAATGAATTTATTGCTCCTACTCACTTTACCTTATTCGAATTTGATTATAAACAAACAAGCAGAAATGGTGTTGGAACCTGGATCTCGAGGTACATCGTATAAATTATAATATATATTCAATTCAATCTTACTCTAAGCTAGATTAATATTTATATTTATTTAACTCTATATATTTAGAAGGGAAAGGGAAAAAAGAATAGATAAAAGAATGCCGACCATATGCAATGCATCCGATACGACTACTTCTAATTACTCGAGATCTGCGTGTAACTGAGATTACAGGTCATTTATATAACGGTAATATTGTGCTCCAGAAAATTAGGATCATAATTCATATTGTGTCCTGCATGTTTATTTTTATACTTAACGTCTAAAATAATTATGTTTCGTACAGTATAATAGTTATTTTGACTTGGGACTAAAAGATTTGAGGTATAATACTATAATAGATTTTTTGAACCATATGTTTGGGCTCGGGGTATTACTTTTTATATATTCATCTTAAATTTTAAAGAAAACCGGTTATTTTATAACGTATGGTATGTTTGACAAACGGGGATGGTAATATAAGGTTGTCGGGTATCTAAGCTTAGGTGTGGAACACTCACATACTAATTTTTTAAACCATAAAATTAATGGGGGCCCAAACATTTATTCATTAAACAAGAAATACTAGAATATTAGTATGTGAGGGGTTCCACACCTAAATTTAGGTGCCGGACAGCCTTAAATTTATTTTTCCCTTGACAAATTATACGCACCATACTAATATTATATTGAACTCATCAAACTTTTCTTCTTGCATGTGTCAGCGACTCTAAGTTCCAACTTTCTGGGTTTAGTTTCTATAAAAATAAACATATTGCATTTATTAACGGGATATTAGGGGCAAGGGTGTAGTTGGCTATTTGGCTGCTTTCGGTTTTCCGGCGAGCCCTTTCTTGGGTTTTCCGGTTAACTGCTGCTGCTGCTTACGGTGGCTGTGGTTTTCCGGCGAGCCCTTTCTTGGGTTTTTACGGTTAACTGCTGCTGCTGCTTATATATATGTATATTTATCTTTTTACATTGCCGTTAATTGCATGTTTGTGATTAGCTTGGTAGTGTTAACTTAGCGGTAGCGTTGCCGGATTTTTCCTTGGTAGTGTTGCCGTATTTTGTTCCATTAAAGAAATAGGTAGCCGGAAAAAGTAGTTTTAGCCGATGATGATATCGTTGAACAGTTAGTTGCCGGTGTTACGTTAAATGGGCGATGATGATACAAAATGTTCGTAAAAATGGGGCTCGGATGATCCGGGGCGTATCTTGGCGGGGTAAACCTTCGGGTTAGCAGCCATGGCGTCTCCGACTTCTGAAATTCCCGACCCCCAAATTCTGAGCCCAAGTTTATATTTTATAAAAAAAAGGTCACTTTTTATGTTTTTCTTGGCTTCTATTGCCGGAATACATGCCGATAAAACTTGCCGATGCTCCTTAACGTTATATAGCACCCTTTCCGGTGAGATCGGAAACCCCTTGCCGGCCAGAAACGTTCACTTTTTTTACGGCCAAATCTTTGTTTGGCTTTGGCAAGGGTGTAGTTGGCTATTTGGCTACTTTAATCGGTTTTCCGGCGACCCCTTTTTTGGGGTTTCCGGTTTAATCGATTTAGGGTTTCCTGTTGCTTCGTTGCTTCGTTTTCCGGCGAGCCCTTTTTGGGTTTTCCGGTTAACTGCTGCTGCTGCTTACGGTGGCTGTGGTTTTCCGGCGAGCCCTTTCTTGGGTTTTCCGGTTAACTGCTGCTGCTGCTTACGGTGGCTGTGGTTTTCCGGCGAGCCCTTTCTTGGGTTTTCCGGTTAACTGCTGCTGCTGCTTACGGTGGCTGTGGTTTTCCGGCGAGCCCTTTCTTGGGTTTTTCGGTTAACTGCTGCTGCTGCTTATGTATATATATGTATATTTATCTTTTTACATTGCTGTTATATTGATTATATGTATATTTATCTTTTTACATTGCCGTTAATTGCATGTTTGTGATTAGCTTGGTAGTGTTAACTTAGCGGTAGCGTTGCCGGATTTTTCCTTGGTAGTGTTGCCGTATTTTGTTCCATTAAAGCAATAGGTAGCCGGAAAAAGTAGTTTTAGCCGATGATGATATCGTTGAACAGTTAGGTTGCCGGTGTTACGTTAAATGGGCGATGATGATACAAAATGTTCGTAAAAATGGGGCTCGGATGATCCGGGGCGTATCTTGGCGGGGTAAACCTTCGGGTTAGCAGCCATGGCGTCTCCGACTTCTGAAATTCCCGACCCCCAAATTCTGAGCCCAAGTTTATATTTTATAAAAAAAAGGGTCACTTTTTATGTTTTCTGACAACTTTTTTTAATTTCCGGTTACCTTTTATATGTTTTCCGGCATTGGTAAATTGGCAAGTTTTGGCAATAACACGTGTCGGCTTTTGATTGGTCGAAATTTAGCCTAAAACTAGCCAATTTGCCAATTTTTGGCACTACACCCTTGCCCCTTATATAAAACTACCGAGTGATATGTTTTCGTCACTGTCGCTTTTTAACAAGTTTAACTTATGTCTCAAAAAGTTACTAAATCTTTCTTAAAACAATATGAGATCTGCTAAACGTACATTAAATAAGTGCACACTTATCATAAAATTCAGGATGATCTTATAATTTTTTTTTACACGTTAAGAGTAGTCATAAATGTTACATTTAACATGTTTCCAAACTATATTAAAAATTGTACTCCCTTTTTTGGTCGATTAACGATTGCAGTTTTTTGTCCTTGAAACGGCTAACGATTGTGTTATTATAATCCAATAATCAATTCCTGTATGCTACTTTTTGTATGATAAATGATAAATAAATGACACAAGCGACAGTTCCTTTATTAAATGCAGCAATGCCTCACGTACACAAAAAGGATGCCAATAAGAAATTGTGTGCCACGAATACCACAACATTTATAATTTATATGGGTTTTGCTGACTTTATGTTTTGGGACAAGCTAAGAATCTCATAGCTAGATTCGGCATTTTTCATAAATAATTAATAATTAATTTAAGAGTTAATTACACGAATCGTCCCTGTGGTTTGATGAAACTTGCAGGTTTCATCCTTAGGTTTCGTTAATTACGATTTTCATCCTTAAGTATGGAGCTCCGTCAACACTTTTGGTCCACGATGCTAAAGTCCGTTAGAAATGTGATCGTTATCGTTGGACCGATCAAAAATATAAACTAATTACCACTAATTAGCTAGAGTAAGTAGAGTATCGTATCCACAAGGAATCATGGGAAAGTGTTGAACAAGTCACAAAAGCCGTTTAAACTAGACATAAACTTAAAATCGAGTTTTGTATTGATTTGATTAAACTAAAAATGATTGTAAACTTAACAATAGAATTTAATAATAAAAAGGTAAGACCATTCTTATGATCCCAATTATGCTTTCAAAAGTATAACCTAACTTATATCTGTTGGAAATCACATAGACATGATTCATTTTAATGTATGGAATGAATGAATTTCAAGAACCGATTGATTGAGTTGTGATGATTCACGATAATTAAACCAAGGAATTGACACAACTAGAATATCTATTCAAAAATCAGATTACAAGTGCTAAGAGATTCTTCCAATAATTAATGATTAACAATAAATTGAAACCAAAAGATAGATGGAAATCATTCAAGGTTAAAAACATGTAATCATTCATTCAAACCAACAAACATTAGATGCAAAACACAATCAAGAATTAAACATCTAATCCAACATAAATATAAGAAAGGTTGAATACAATTGTCTTACATAATTGTTCACATAAGAATGATCTAAAGAGAGATTAGCCTTCCATGTTCATCAATGAATCTTCAATTTGGATTGTCATCTCCTTAGATTTGTGATTGAATGATGATTTGATGATGATTTTGGGGCTTGGGAATGGTATGTTGCTGCTCTAGATCTCAGAAATTAGGGCTTGTGTGTGTGTTAATTCGTATGTGATTAGTTATCCCCAAGTTACAATTAAAACCTTTTAAAATTCGACCTCTGATCAGTGGCTGGCGTAACCTACGCCCCATCTGGGCGTAAGGTACGCCCTTTGTAAATCTTCCCAGCTTAACCTACGCCCCAACTGGGCGTAAGGTACGCCTACTGAACTTTTGCCTGGCGTAACCTACGCCCCAACTGGGCGTAAGGTACGCCTCTGTAATTTTGCCTGGCGTAACCTACGCTCTGGGCGTAAGGTACGCCTACTGAACTTTTGCCTGGCGTAACCTACGGCCATGACTGGCGTAAGTTACGCCTTTTGTAACTTCAGTTTCCAGAATTTGACTTTCTTTGACTTTACGTTTCATTTGACTTCCTTCTTGATCCACTTAGTCCAAATAAGCACTTAGAACCTGAAACACTTAAACAACCATAAAAACGCCCTAATCGTCTATTAACATGCACAAGACAATCCGATTTTATCCATTAACATCATGTATTCTAGGCGTTTATCACATTCCCCAACTTAATCCTTTTTCGTCCCGAAAAAGACATTCATTATGTGACAAGCTAATTTACAATCCTATAATACTTCCTATCACCAAAGACACACTATATAAGAGTTATATCAATTATACATGCTTGTAAAACTCAACCCTCAAGTAATCTTCAAAGTACACTTGGGCGAAACTAAGCAATGCAAACCAAATCACATAACACAATCAACTCATAAGACTTACAACTATCAAAAGATTTACGACTAGCAAATAAAAATATATAAATGTGCAATTAAACCTAATAAACCTCAAGTTTACCACAATACATGCATCACACTCTCACAATGTGCACTCCCCTCGGTTCAAATTTTTGGGTGAATTAGCAAAAGATGTGCCAATATATTTATATGAAGCTCACAACTCATTATTGCACACTAAAAGTCATAGGCTAGTACACAAATCGAACCAAGACCTCATAACTCAAACTATCACTTCGGTATTCATACAAAATTGATGGAAATATGGAATGAAACACGGTAATGATTCTCTTTTGGGTGATTTACTAGAATGATTTTGGAACATTTCACTTTTGATTCTCTTTTTGATCAACTTTACATGGATAATTGAATTGGTTTTCATTTATGACCATATACTTTGACTTTTCAACCGGATTTTGCAATTTTGACTTTGTTCTTTCTTTCGATTCTTCATAAACAACACAATTTTGAACAATTAACGAATTTCATGACGAGGTGAAGTGGAATATGGATTGAATTGTATGATTGTTTTGTGATTTTAAGCACATAATCCAAGCTAGAGGTCTCGACACGGTAAGTGCACTAGTTCTAACCTAATGTACAATAATGGTTCACACAATATGATCATCATGAGAATTCAAGCTACGCTAACAATCTAATCAATCATTGACGAGGCTTTTTCTCTCATTAAATTGAAGGATATAACGGATATATAAGTGTGATACATGCATTATGACTCACAATTGGCATATTACCCTTATTTGCACGTTTGTATGTTTTTACTTGCTAACAACTCTATCAAGACGCTCATAAGTCAACCATGTCATGCAATCTAATCTACACTACCTAGCCCCACTTACATGTACAAATCCGATCACAAGAAAATCTCATTTTACAACCATGTATAGCTAATATAACTCGAATATTTTGTCTCTTTGGTTCAATTCCATATCACGAGAAAGCAAATCAACATCTAACTAGAAACATTATTGAAATTAACAAGAAAATCAAATCTACCTATGAAATTGAAAATGCAAAAACACAAAATAAACACATAATCACATAGTCACACAATAAGAACAGAAAGATAAATGGAAGGTACCAATCACTGCCGTCCAAAGATCGACTCCATTAGGCCCCGATATAGAGATTGGGCCTCAAATGGATCAGAGGCTGCTGGTGGTGGATCATTCGAGCTCCCCTCAACCCGTCCAACACAAGAATGTCTCGGGAACCACTCAGAATCGTGGCTCTGAGGATAATATGGATGGGCGGTGGAAACATAAGGCTGCCTGTAATCATATGCAGGAGGAGTCTCCACATAATCAAGTCCTGCAATGTGGTCCTGGTGGTGTCGCACTTGCTCGAAATACTCAAACTGCTGTCTCCTATCCTGTTCATGAGCATATGCCATACCCAACTCATAGCTCCTCCGCTGCACACCCTGCTGAGCAGTCATATCCCACATGCTCCTCTCATAGGATGTCCACTGATTATAATCACTAGGCTGCTCATAATCAAAACTCGGCCCAAAACCTCCTATCCCAGCTCCTAACAAACCATCTCTTCTTCCTTCAAAACCCCCTCTAGCACTACTCGCTTCACCCCTCTGATTAACACCCATTTGCTCCATTTGTTCTATCGCCTCCTCCCTAGTAATCCCAGCCTTTGGAGCTATCAGATAACCACCACTCTTCAAATCCTTGAGAAGTTTAAACTGTGGGTGATCCTGAAACTCCCACTCATTCCCTTTCAACAGTCTTTTCATATTGTAAGGAGTATTACTCAAATACTCCATATTGGTCTCCTTTGGGACTACCTTATGGATTTGGAGTAATCGGGCGATGAGTTTCGGGTGTGGGATAACAAGTTTGTTTCTTTTGTTCCTTGCATCCCAAATGTTAGATATCACAATCTGTCTAAACGACAAGGCTAGATTTCCAGTGACCAAAGCGTATAAAACAATAACATCATGGTGCCTAACCATGCTCTTATCACTAGTGCGAGGGCAAACATTCCAACACAAAATCGACATTATCAACCGGGGTAATGGCTTCAACAAAGAACGTTCCATCCTAAAAGTTGTACTTATAGTGTCTCGTGGGACAACAAAAACCTCAGCCAACATATCAAGCCAATTATCCGGTGTTTCTACCCCTGTTAAGTACTTCTCATCAACATAATCAAAAGCCCTCCCCGAAGTAGCACCCGTGTCAAACTTAGCTATCTTATCTAAGGTAGCAAAAGACATTGTTACCTTTTTCCCATTGACCGTGCCTACTAACTTAGAAGTCACTGGGGGGTTATTTCCGGGATTCAACTCTAAAGTACCCATCCAATTAATAATGCCATCTAAATAAATCTCCGCATGATCACCATTACTCCAAGTTAACACTTGTTTCCAACCCATTTGTTCAAACGCTTCTACCATCCCAAACCCTCTAAATTCGGACAAGACAAGTGTTCTTTCACCCAACAATTGATCCATCAAATTCCTAGCCTCAGCCATTTTTTCTTTAAATAAAATCAACTGCCATTCATCGGGTAAATTACATAAGGGCATACCTTGTCTCCATTCGGGTTTTTCATTCTCAACCTCCATCTCATCACTTGCCTGTGGTGAGTTTCTTTCTTCTTCTTCTGATGCTGATGATTCATCTTGAACCATTGGCCTTTTCTTCTTGCTTGGTTGTTGACTCGATGAAGAATCACCTTTCTTGCTTAAGCTCTTGATGAATTTCCCTGCTGCTTTCTTCATTTTATCAACAAAACTAACAACAAGTAACAAACTTTAGCAAAGATTAGTGAATTAAAGCAAAATTAAGAAGAAATTAAGAAAAATTCGAAATTACTCTCACTTGAATCTTGAAAAATAATCTGAAATTAAACAAACAATTATATGGGTTTTGTAGCCCTTGAAAAGTTATGCACTTTAGACCCAAAAATTGTTGAAATTGATGGAAGATTGAAAGAGATATGGTTGATTGAAAGTTAGGGTTTTTGGAGAAAAAGAAATTGGGGTTGAAGAAGATAGAGAGAAAGATGCAGATATATGGAAAAATGAATTGAGGATCGGTGCTTGTGGTTGTAATTAAAAAGATTTTTCAATTTTAGGATTTTATTAACATTAAAAAAAAATCGACTGGGACCTGCCGTAACGTACGCTAACAGTCAGCGTAACCTACGCCTCTTCTGTTCTACCTTACCGTAATTTACGCCAGAGTGGACCGTACCTTACGTCCGGTCAAAATCCTGAATCACTTATTATTCACAGGCGTAACTTACGCTGGTTGAGCCCGTAACCTACGCCAGGTCAAAATTGTTCTGCCGTAACCTACGCCTGGTTGGAGCGTACCTTACGCCCGTCTAGAAAATGCATTTTTGGCGTAAGGTGGGCGTAAAGTGGGCCGTAAACAGTGAGTTTTGAGCGTAAGGTCCATTTCAACATTCCAGGGAACCGTAACCTACGCCCCATGTTGACTTTTATTGACTTTTTTTTTTTTTTTACTACAGCCACAAACAACTTTGGAAAACTTTATTTGTGCAAATGTTTATAAAAAAATAACTCCCTTCCCCAACTTAAAGGTACATTGTCCCCAATGTACACCCGAAATTAGAAATGAGTTAATCGGCTCGAAAATTTGCAAAAACGACTCACTTTTTCACCCAAACCGACCTTCCCCAACTTAATTCTCAAGCATATTGCTGAGAATTAAGTTCCTTGTGTGATTATGTAACAAAAATTACCAAAACAACTAAACAAAATTGAAACGAAAAGGAAACATACCGAAATTGAAGCTATAAATAAACAAACAAACAACGGGTTGCCTCCCGTTTAGCGCTAAGTTTATTGTCCTCAGCCCGACATTACCTCAAATGATGTTCAAGCAACCTCATAGGATGGTGGACTTGAGATGAAGTTCACCATTTCCTTTGTAGCTCCATTAATGTCGGTTGCGTCCAAATATGGCTTCAATCGGTGTCCATTGACCATTTGCTTCACACCATCTTTCGGATCTTCAATCTCAATCTCTCCAAACTTTCCAACTGTTGTGACAACATATGGACCCATCCATTTGCTCTTGAGTTTTCCCGGAAAGAACTTGAGTCTTGAATTGTAAAGCCAAACCTTTTGGCCAACTTCGAACACCTTCTTCTTCAATTTGGCATCATGAACCGCTTTCATCTTATCTTTGTAGGTCGATGCACATTCATATGCCTCATTTCTTAATTCTTCCAATTCGCACAATTGCAACTTCCTTTCTTTGCCTGCATTCTCAAAATCCATGTTAACGGTCTTAACGGCCCATAATGCCCTATGTGCTAGTTCCATTGGAAGATGAAAACCCTTCCCATAAACCAACCGGTAAGGAGTAGTGCCAATAGGTGTCTTAAAAGCGGTTCGGTAAGCCCATAAAGCATCATTGAGTTTGGTTGACCAATCTTTTCTATCGGGTCTTACCGTCTTTTGCAAAATTTCTTTAATTTGCCTATTGGACACTTCTACTTGCCCACTTGTTTGTGGGTGATATGGAGTGGCAATCCGATGGTTTACGCCATACCGTTTGAGAAGTTTTCCAAACTGAAATTTTTTGAAATGAGATCCCCCATCGCTTATGATCACACGAGGGATTCCAAATCTTGAGAAAATGTTGCTTTGGACAAACTTGCACACAACGGTATGGTCATTGGTCTTGGTGGCTATGGCTTCTACCCATTTCGACACATAATCAACAGCCACCAAAATATAGTAATTACCAAAAGAATTAGGGAAAGGACCCATAAAATCAATGCCCCAAACATCAAATATATTAACAACTAAGATGGGTTGCATGGGCATCTCATTCCTCTTAGTAATACTACCTAGTTGTTGACACCTAACACATTTTTTAACAAATTCAGCGGCATCCTTAAAAATGCTAGGCCAAAACAAACCACACATAAGAACCTTATAACCTGTCTTTGGCCGCTGAAATGACCTCCACATGCAAATGAGTGTGCATGAGTCAACACCTCTTGAATCTCTTCATCTGGAACACACCTTCTCACCAATTGATCCGGGCCAACTTTGAACAAATCCGGCTCATCCCAAATGTATTGCTTGGCTTGTGCAAGGAATTGTTGCTTCTTTCTCTTGGCCCAATTCTCCGGTAGCTTACTTGCGGACAGAAAATTCACAATATTTGCATACCAAGGAACAACAGAAACTGTTAGTAAATATTCATCCGGAAATGTCTCGTTGATCTCCTTGGTTGAATCATCATCCATAACTTGAATTCTTGACAAATGGTCCGCCACCACGTTCTCACTTCCTTTCTTATCTCGGATCTCCAAATCAAACTCTTGTAGTAGCAAGACCCATCTAATTAGCCTTGGCTTTGCATCCTTCTTTTCCATCAAATGCTTAACCGCGCTATGATCTGTGTATACAATCACTTTGCTACCACAAATATAAGAACGAAACTTGTCAAGAGCATAAACAACTGCAAGCAATTCCTTTTCGGTGGTGGTATAATTCAATTGGGCATCCGATAAAGTCTTGCTTGCATAATAAATCACAACGGGTTTCTTGTCCACCCGTTGTCCCAAAACAGCCCCAATGGCAAAGTCACTTGCATCACACATGATTTCAAATGGCATGGACCAATTAGGTGATTGCAAAATGGGGGCTTCAACCAATTTCTCTTTCAAGGTTTCAAAAGCTTTTAAACATTCATTATCAAACACAAATGACACATCTTTCAACAACAAATTACACAATGGTTTGGTAATGACACTAAATCCTTTTATAAACCTTCTATAAAATCCGGCATGTCCAAGAAAAGAACGGACACCCTTGACATTGGTTGGAGGGGGTAAAGTAGAAATGACTTTGATTTTGGCCCGGTCAACTTCCATGCCTTTCTTTGAAATCACATGACCCAAAACCGTCCCCTCTTGAACCATAAAGTGGCTCTTTTCCCAACTTAAGACCAAGTTCGTTTCAACACATCTTTTCAAAACTTTGGTTAGCTCATTAAGACAATTATCAAAGGTTTGACCAAAAATTGAAAAGCATCCATAAAGATCTCTAAAGAATCACCGACCATATCCGAAAAGATACTCATCATGCACCTTTGGAAGGTGGCGGGAGCATTACATAACCCGAATGGCATTCGCCTAAAGGCGAAAGTTCCATAGGGACATGTAAATGTGGTCTTATGTTGGTCATCGGGATGAATAGCAATTTGATTATAACCTGAATAACCATCTAGAAAACAATAAAATTGCTGACCTGCAAGCTTTTCGATGATTTGATCAATGAATGGCAATGGGAAATGATCCTTGGAAGTAGCGATGTTCAACTTTCGGTAGTCAATGCAAACCCTCCACCCGGTGATGGGTCGGGTCGCAATTTGCTCACCACTATCTCCTTTAACCACTTGAATTCCGGCTTTCTTAGGTACCGTTTGTGTTGGACTCACCCATGTACTATCCGAAATTGGGTAAATAATTCCAGCATCCAACCACTTTAGCACCTCTTTCTTTACCACTTCACGCATATGAGGATTCAATCTCCTTTGAGCATCACGTGAAGGCTTTGCTTCAGAATCGGTGATTATCTTATGCATCACAATTGATGGACTAATGCCTTTTAAATCGGCAATTGTCCATCCAATAGCCGCCTTATATTCCTTGAGCACCTTAAGTAATGCTCTTTCTTGCATTTCTTCCAAATTTGATGCAATGATCACCGGCAAAGTCTTTTCATCTCCCAAAAATGCATACTTCAAATGAGATGGGAGTTCTTTCAATTCCACTTGTGGTGGACTTTCAATGGATGGCTTGAGATGGGTGTCAATATGGTCCGGTAGACTCTCCACCAAATGAGTCCATGGTGGTCTACCTTCTTGAATTGCCATAATCTCCCAATCCTTTTCCTCCTTCTTCAATGTTTCACTATGCTCCAAGATTAACCTGTAAACCAAAGCACAATTCTCCCGTGTGTCTTCCTCATTTTCATGAGGAATGCACTCATCAATGACGTCCGCCATAAAGCATTCGTCACTAACTACGGGGTTAGGAACACTAGCAAAAACATTCAATCTTATCTTACGGTTGCCAAAAGTCATTTCAACCGTACCCCTTCTACAATCAATTAAAGCATTAGCGGTGGCCAAAAAGGGTCTACCCATGATGACATTGGGTTGCCTAACATTACCGCTTGGTGCAAAATCAAGTACCAAAAAGTCTACGGGGTAATAGAAGTCCTCCACCTTAACAATCACATCTCGGACAATTCCTCTAGGAAGTTTAAGGGACAAATCAGCCATCACCAAGGTGGTGTCGACTTTTTCCAACGGTCCAAAGTCATATTGGTCATACAAACTTCCTGGAAGAATGCTCACACCCGCCCCCATATCCAAAAGTGCCTTGTTCATTTTGAAATCACCAACTTGAATAGTAATTAAAGGCGCTCCGGATCTTGGAGTTTAGGTGGGAGTATACCCATCACAACGGCACTAACTTCCTCATTTAAAACAATTTTCTTTGGAAGCTTATGATGCCGTTTTTGGGTACACAAATCCTTAAGATACTTAGCATAAGCCGGAACTTGCTTGATTATGTCAATAAGAGGTATATTGATTTTCACTTGTTTAAAAATTTCCCACATTTCTTCCTCATGGGGACCTCTTTTCTTAAGTGTAGGCCTAAGTTTTGGATCAATCAAAGCCAAAGGAAAAGGAATGGTATTATCCTCCATATCCCTTCCTTGTTTTTCAGAAAATTTACCACTAGACCTATTGTTTTCTACCTCTTTAAAAGACACTTTTTTATTTGATTTAGGTAAAACAAGTTCCGGTTCATGCTCACTGTCACACCCTGTTGTAGCGGAAATACAGGGTTAACAAAGAATTGCATACTAATCAGAAGGTTAATAGAGATTACATCCATTTATACCAATACAAGTCAATACAAGTACAATCGTTCAAAGTGTGGACCCCAAAATACGGATACAAGTCATCCTCATTTGGAACTGGGCCCACAGAATACAAGTTCAATAAATTGGACAGTCAAATACAATTAAAGCCAAAAGCATGAGAGTCCTCAATGTCTGATGCTAATTGTACGTCCAAAGTCAAAAGATTGGCCCTATAATACCAAAGACGATTCCAAGACTTACTGATGGTCACCTGAAAAGCATGAAATTTGAGAGGATCAACTATCGAAATAGTTGGTGAGTTTACAGTGTGTTTGACTAAAAGATCAATCGTCGTTTGTTGTAGTTATTTAATACAGGACGGTCCAGACCGAAGTCTAACCTAAATATAATAGACAAGACGGTTCAGACCGAAGTCTAACCTTAATATATAGACAAGACGGTTCAGACCGAAGTCTAACCTCAATAATAAGACAAGACGGTTCAGACCGAAGTCTAACCTAAATATATAGACAAGACGGTTCAGACCAAAGTCTAAC
Organism: Erigeron breviscapus; assembly: GCA_034093135.1. Classification (NCBI taxonomy): domain Eukaryota; kingdom Viridiplantae; phylum Streptophyta; class Magnoliopsida; order Asterales; family Asteraceae; genus Erigeron; species Erigeron breviscapus. The sequence goes on along the minus strand of CM067168.1, from coordinate 98,252,065 downwards.
CTAAATATAAAGACAAGACGGTTCAGACCGAAGTCTAACCTCAATATAATGACAAGACGGTTCAGACCGAAGTCTAACCTAAATATATAGACAAGACGGTTCAGACCAAAGTCTAACCTAAATATAAAGACAAGACGGTTCAGACCGAAGTCTAACCTCAATATAATGACAAGACGGTTCAGACCAAAGTCTAACCTAAATATAAAGACAAGACGGTTCAGACCGAAGTCTAACCTCAATATATAACTACATGAGGGGGGATCATTTTAGTTCGTCAAAACACAAGGAACAGTTTAGTCAGCCGACAACATGGCAAGTCAAGACATATAGATCGATTTTCATAAGACATGTATACACATTTTTAGACAGCCGTCTCATGGCAAATATAAGACAAATGATTTCATTTACCAAATCTCATGGCGTAGACAAAGACAAATCATTTACAAAGTAGTCGTGTATACAGTACATGCTTTCAGGCCCAAAGTAAAGGAAAAAGGGCGCCATAAACTCACCTTAGCGATAACAGAGCTAAAAGTATGAGCAGTCAGAGAATAAGAGCAGTCTAGTCTCCACGTCTATCCAAAACCTAGGATATGAGCACGAATGTGAGGATCAAATCTCACGACGACAAGTATCCTACGTACCACTACTTAGCTATCAATCCTAGAATGCCTTTACCGAGAACGCGTTTCAAACTTTCATTTTACCAACCAAAAGTAAATAAACATATTCGGACTTTCGGATTTAAAGTTATTAATGTTTAAAAATTGATGTGCAAAACTTTTACAGTGGGTATCCACTGCGCCGCAGTGAGCCAGAACCTTGCTCACTGCGCCGCAGTGGGCTAAATCAAACCAGGGACCAGTACAATGGCACTGCGCCGCAGTGGGCTAAGCCCATGCCACTGCGCCGCAGTGGCCTCATTCTGCAGCCAGCACCAGCAGGTGCAAATATGCAGGAAAGCCAAACCGTTTTTCAACTCAATTCCTTTCATTATAACAAGTTTAAACATGTTCAATAGACCTGGAAACATACCATTCCGCCAAAACATTTCGCCATTTCAATCATTTTGATTTCAAGACCAAATTCTAAATCGACTTCATAAATTACCAAGAACCCTAATTACATAACAAATTTAAAGCCTCTAATTCCGTTTACAAAACTAAAACAAACCCTTAAATGAATTTAAATCGAATCAAAAGTTTGAGAAAAAAGTTTACTTACCAAAATTTGATGTTCTTGAGGTAAAGATGAAGATGGTGATGATAATGATGCCAAACCCTAAATTATTATTGAAATATGATTAATTCCTTTGATTTTCTCTTTGATTTCACCTTGTAAATTGATTTAGAGCATAAAGATCTTTGTGTGTGTGTTGTGTGTTGTGTGTTTCTTGTGGGTGTGGGTCGACAGAACAAAGAAAGAAAAGGAGGGAAGTGCTTGTTGTTTTAATTCCCACCACAAACAAAGGGGTCGGCCTATGTGGCTCCTTTTCAGTCATTTAAATACCCCAAATTTGGTAAAATGCTTACGATTTAATACCGTTTGACCCAAAGGTTAAAATGTAAAGTGAAGGTATTTTTCCTCGTCTCATTTTAGTCAAGACAAGCCAATAAAGTTTCGTCCAAGTGAACTTTATAATATTAAGTCTAGACAGTCTAATTATTTTGTTCAAGACATAACCTTTAAATATTAATTTAAAGTTATTTTAAAGACTCGGCATTCGTCTAGATAGCTAATAGTCTACGTCATCAAGATACGTCTATTTTGACTAAGTCAAAAGTCCAAAAGTCTAATAAGTTCCACGTCAAATGACTGTCTAATCGAGATTAGGACTAACCCGCTGTAAATTAATTACGAGTTCATACTCACTATCTTCATTCTCATCAACATCCTCCACCACACCATCAACAAGTGATGATGGAGGCACAACTTTATTATCATAAACTTTACCACTACGAAGAAGACTTACATTGTTTATCTCCACATTCTTGACATTCTTTGAGCCGCCACTTTGATGTTGTGGATTGATCTTCGTATCACTTGGTAGCTTTCCCGGCTCTTTCCTCATTGATGCCACATCCTCCGCCAATTGACCAACTTGCTTTTGCAAACTCTCAGCCGTTTTATCCCGAATCTCATTCTTTCTATCCATTTCTTTCAAGTAATCCATAATCTCCCGGGTTGACACATCGTTACCACCCGAAGGCCCACCTTGGTTATTACCTTGTTGATAGTTCCTTGGGTAGCCTCTATTGAATCCTCCTTGATTTTGACCACCTTGGTAATTCCCTTGGTTGTAATTTTGGCCTTGAAATGGTTGAGATGGTGCCCCACTGTTTTGGTTATTTCCTTGAAAATTCGGGTTGAGTTGGTTTGAAGAATTGCCATATCTAAAGTTTGGATGATTTCTCATCCCCGGATGATAAGTGTTGGAGTTCATGTCATATTGCTTCTTCTCTCCATACACTTGATTCACTTCTTCAAATTGATCCAAGTCTAATGGACATTCCATAGCCAAATGTCCCAACTCATCACACCTTTCACAAATCGGATAGTCTTGAGATACTTGATAAACACCCCGATTTTCAGCCTTCCCCAACTTAGCAAACTTTTGCTCCAAGGCTTCAAGTCTATCTTTTGTAGCTTGATCACTAGTTGATGAAGAGGCTAGTGGACGTCTTGCTCTCCTATTCGATTGAGCTTGCCTTTTTGAGTTCACACTCATCTTCTCCAAGAATTCCCAATCAACATCTTCGGGATTTGTCAAAAAAGTACCATTGCTAATGGAATTCACATCTCTTTTCTCTTCCGATAACAAACCATCATAGAAAGCCGTGATCAATTCCCATTTAGCAATTCCATGATGAGGACATACTCTCAACAACTCATTAAACCTCTTAAAAGCTTCATAAAATGTTTCACCCGATTGTTGCTGAAAAGTTCTTATCAAATTCCTTGCATCACTAGTCTTTTGCATGGTGTAATACTCATCCAAAAATTGTTGTTGCATTTCAGCCCATGAAAAGATACTACCCGATGACAATGTCAAGAACCATTGCTTTGCTTTATCCTTCAAAGTAAACTGAAAAAGAACTAGCTTAACCTCATCCGGTGAAAATCCTTGGCCTCCTATAGTTCCACATATCGCCTCAAACTCCGACAAGTGCAAGTAAGGCTCTTCCGCCGCCATCCCATGAAAACTTGGCAAAATACTCAAACATTGAGGTCTAACCTCAAATGCTCTACCCCTCAACACCGGTGGTACTATAGGTGAAGCATTAACGGCTATGACGGGTCGAAAATGACTATCAACTCCTTGTGGTGGAGGTTGATAGTTCATATGTGGCATGGCCCGGTTATGCGGTTGGTAATTTGGATGCCCTTGGTAGTTTGGTTGAGCTACATGATGGTTAAGGCGATGGGGTGGACCTTGAGGACGAACCCTTGGTCCTTGGTTTATGTAGTGAGGTTGGTTATGTTGGGGTTGGTTGTATTGATGATATTGACGATTTTGTGGTGGCCCATAATCTCCCCCATGGTTCCAATCATACCCATCTGAATTATTATCAAACCTCCCGTCATCCCAAAGATTCACCCTATCATGAAGCCTATCATAAAACGACCCATCCGCATCCCGTGATGCATCTCCAATATGAGTTGGTGTTCTAGGTCGGTTTTGAATTGTGTGACCACTCCTCATTGATGGGGTTGGGTTTCGTGGTGGAGTTTGATCTCGGTTATTTGGTTCAGGGTTGGTTTGTTCTTGAACTATGGGTTGGACGGTTGGTTGTGGATTTGATTGATCACTCATGTTTGCACGGTGAAGTTTCCTATTCCTTCTAGCTGCTTTCTCAATTTCCGGATCAAACAACAAAGGTGATGTCTTCTTGGAATACCTCGTATGCATACACGACCTATAACCTGCACACAATCAATACACCTAGCGTAATTCTGAAATACAAGAATGAGAAATGAAACAAACAAGCACTGAAACAAAACAAAACTAAGCTAAATATTTTTGGATTTTTCTGAAAATTTTTACGAAACTAAATTAAAAACAAAATTTCAACACTTTGCACACCGACTCCCCGGCAGCGGCGCCAAAATTTGATCGTTATCGTTGGACCGATCAAAAATATAAACTAATTACCACTAATTAGCTAGAGTAAGTAGAGTATCGTATCCACAAGGAATCATGGGAAAGTGTTGAACAAGTCACAAAAGCCGTTTAAACTAGACATAAACTTAAAATCGAGTTTTGTATTGATTTGATTAAACTAAAAATGATTGTAAACTTAACAATAGAATTTAATAATAAAAAGGTAAGACCATTCTTATGATCCCAATTATGCTTTCAAAAGTATAACCTAACTTATATCTGTTGGAAATCACATAGACATGATTCGTTTTAATGTATGGAATGAATGAATTTCAAGAACCGATTGATTGAGTTGTGATGATTCACGATAATTAAACCAAGGAATTGACACAACTAGAATATCTATTCAAAAATCAGATTACAAGTGCTAAGAGATTCTTCCAATAATTAATGATTAACAATAAATTGAAACCAAAAGATAGATGGAAATCATTCAAGGTTAAAAACATGTAATCATTCATTCAAACCAACAAACATTAGATGCAAAACACAATCAAGAATTAAACATCTAATCCAACATAAATATAAGAAAGGTTGAATACAATTGTCTTACATAATTGTTCACATAAGAATGATCTAAAGAGAGATTAGCCTTCCATGTTCATCAATGAATCTTCAATTTGGATTGTCATCTCCTTAGATTTGTGATTGAATGATGATTTGATGATGATTTTGGGGCTTGGGAATGGTATGTTGCTGCTCTAGATCTCAGAAATTAGGGCTTGTGTGTGTGTTAATTCGTATGTGATTAGTTATCCCCAAGTTACAATTAAAACCTTTTAAAATTCGACCTCTGATCAGCGGCTGGCGTAACCTACGCCCCATCTGGGCGTAAGGTACGCCCTTTGTAAATCTATATATATATATATATATATATATATATATATATATATATTTTGTAATATAATCATCTTTTTGATGATTATTGTATATATATATATATATATATATATATATATATATATATATATATATATATATATATATATATATATATATATATATATATATATATATATATATATATATATATATATATATATATATATATATATATATATATATATATATATATATATATATATATATATATATATATATATATATATATATATATATATATATATATATATATATATATATATATATATATATATATATATATATATATATATATATA
>CM067168.1:98211723-98241723 GCA_034093135.1 Erigeron breviscapus | reverse complement strand
ACTGGTCATACCTACAATTTAAAAATTACGCGAGACATACCCATCGTTGTCAAAAACTTACATTGACCATACCTATCGCTGACGGTCGTCTATTTGGCCGTTAATTCAAGTCACGTGCCGTGCATGTGAGGTATCAAAACCGTAATTTCGTGCATACTTCAGGTATTATTCTTGTAATTCACCTTAAAAATAATTATTAACAATTTAAAGTTTTATTTATACTTGAGTTATTAAGTTGGATAGATATGAAATTTATTATGAGAAAATAGTTTTCTTTTTTTCAATGAAAATTATATCAAGAAAAATGGTTGATACAAGAATGCATTTATAATAATATATATTATTATTATTTTGTTATATGTGTATAGTGAATTAAACAAGGATTAGAACCATGAAAACCACTATAATTTTTACTTTCATTATTATTTTGTTATTATTTTATTTTATTTATTTAATAATTTATTCTTGTTAATAGAAACCTATTTAAAAAAATACAAAAAAATAATTAAAAAAACAATATAATTTTTTCGTATGGTTTGATGACATCACCCTCAGATTAGAGGGGTAAAGCAAAGTCGAAGACTCGTCACGGTTTTAGAATATAATTTCACCTCAGATTAGCAATCTGTAGCATTTTGGATTTGAAGTTTCAGGGTTAGTCGTTAGTCTGAGCTTAGAATTTCTAAGCCTTAACCTGTATCATTTGATCACGTTTTTTCATAAATTTTTTATTTTTTTATTTTGAAATAGGTTTTTAAAAAAAATATATATGTGAATTTTAATATAGAATATCTACCCATTTTAATAAATGAAATATAAATATAAATATCTTTAAAAAAAATTATTAGGATAAATTACACGGATGATACCTGAAGTTTACACAAATTACGGTTTTGATACCTATATATATATATATATATATATATATATATATATATATATATATATATATATATATATATATATATACATGCATAGTTTTATGAATAATCCCTACTTGATTATATATGTTTAGAATATATAATATTACATATATATATATCTTAACTTTTGCCTACGTTAGCAACTTTTCTATATCGAATGGAATCGAATATATAAATATAGTAGAAGCTGTAAATGAAATTAGTTTTACTCGTTAATATTGGAAGGCCTCTAGTTAGATTAAATTGAAAAATCAAAACTTTTGTTATAAAAATCCTTACATTTAACGATATTAGCTTTCACTTTATGACTCATTAGTCGGGGTTCAATGCTAATCCTAAAAATTACTCCGAAATAGAATGAAATGAAACAAAACGTAGAATAATAGTGTGGTGGGTAAGCCCGTGGCCCTTCATTATGTGTGATTGATTCAATTATTAGTATTATTATTCCTATTCAATTTTCCTATTGACAATTCTTACCCTACACTTCTTGCTCATTTAAACTTTCCCCCTTTTATAATTTACACCCTTTACACATAACTTTTCCCTCCTTGGCAATTTAGTCACTTTTAGAGACCATTAATAACAAGACTATGAAATGTCATATTCCTTCTTTTTCATTTCTTTTCTACTTCATTCTTTGTATAAATAACTTCATATTCTACTCAAACCATCGAAAACACATAGTAGCAAAAACAAAAACAAAAATGTATCAATCCATTGACTGGTTTTCCTGGCTATCAAAAACTGGGCTAGAACCTTCCCTTATATACGAATATGGGATGTCGTTCTCTCGAAACGAGCTAGAAGAAGAGGATATAGCTTACTTCAATCATGAATTCCTTCAAAGCATGGGGATCTCTATAGCAAAACATAGGTTAGAGATACTCAAGCTAGCTAGGAAACAAAAAGGATCAAATGGTTCACACCCTATGTCAAGGATCATGATTGCCATCAAGAGAACCAAGAGGACTTTGGCTAAGTACATTCAAACATTGGTGCACCGAGACGAGTCTTCAGCTCTGGTCTTGGTTCATAAGAGTACTACTTATGGTTCAAGATGGAAAGGGACCATGTTGAGAAGGAGCCAAAGATTGGTGAGCTTCAGACAAGCTCCTCCAACTCTTTTGCTCACTAATGCCTCTCATAATTCCAATAGTCTTAGAATCAACAGCTTTTCGAGCCCGGTGGTTTATGATCTCCAATATGATCAAGGCAAAAAAGTCAGTGTAGATGGTGATGGTCATGAGAGTCATGATGAAGAAGATGGTCGTGGTCGTGGTGGTGGTTATTTATCAAGGGGTGGTGTTCAAGAGATTAAATGGGATGCTATGTTTCAGAATTTGAAACCTACTTGATTTATCTTAAAGCAATATATATATCTATCATCTTCTTCATTACACATCCTATATATTTATTTTCTTGTTTTAAATAAGTTGTTAGTAGAACTAATGGTGAGAGAGATGCTATTTTTCAATGTTCTTCCACCAAAAAGTTGTAGCACTAGTGTTCTTGCTATGGTAAAAGTCTTTGTATTTACTTTAGCAGAAAAGTGTAGCATGTCTTGCCGACTTGCCCTTTTCAGGGTCTTCTTGTAACGTCATATATATGTTATATGATTGTACACCAAACCGAGATTAGGTTTAGAAGGGGGGATGATGGGTGTTTTTGGTTGTTTGTTGGCGATTCCCCGAAGGTAGAGTTCGTGTCTCTTTACGCCAATCAATTATGTTTGCGCTAGCCGATTATGATCGTACTAGCGGATGAGTTTTAGATCTGATCGATCGTATTGTGTATATTGTGTTTCCGATCTGTTCGATCGTATTTAGCATGCTCATGGAAGGATATTATCATATCCCGATATTCAAGGATGCTTTTGCCTAATCATTGTAGGCTGTGAGAAGCTTCGGGACGGAGAGTCACTGTCCCGCAACATATTGGTATGTTGTTGATATATGAATATATTATTGTAGGCTGCTGGAACATCTCTTATAGAGAGAAGAGGACGTCCAGATCTGTGTGTGTGTTTTTTGGAGAGGAGGAGAATGAGTTTTTAGGTTTAGAACTCATCTATATATATAGGGATGGTTATCTTGGAGAATAAGTTTAGGATTTAGAGAATATTCCTAATAATATGCCAGATCTGGTATTTAGGACGAGATAAGATCAAATCTCTTTAATTTAGGAGGAAGAGATTGAGATAATCTCTTCCATATTTAGATAAGGCTTACAGCGGGTACCTTTGTCACGCAGGTTCGGTTCCGTCGCGGAGGTCAGGTTCCGTAACGAAGGTTCGGTTTTGTCACGGAGGGTGACATATACCATCATTATATATATGAGATGTTAAATAACAGAAATTGTATCTAGCTTGACCAATATCTAAGATTTATTTTTTAAGAAAAGTTATGTATGAAAAACTGTAACTTAATCAAGATTTGACTCGTTACTTTGTTAGTATATGATTCAATATTTGAAAGTTAATTTAATGGTGAATGAAGGGAAAGATAATAGAAACATCTGGGTTGGTTGGGGAAATTGTTAGGAAATGGTCACGGCTTACAGAAATATATCTCGATTAAGTTATGAATATATGAGGCAAAGAGAGACCTTCCCCTGATCGATAAAACCTGAAGAGCAGTTTAGGATATGTGCAAATGCAGTTAGGACAACCACGCAACACCCCCAATTTTGAAGAGCCCTGATTTTAAAATTTTATAGCTACGTATACTCTAAACATATATAATATTTAATTTTTTAGTAAGAGATTTATAGATATAAATGTATCTCTTATAGATATAAAATGCTGGATTGAATGTAAATATGTAATATTTAAATGTAAAAGACTGTTAAAAGAAGCCTAAAATTATGTAGACAACAAACACACAATACAACTTAACTTTCTTCTTAGATAGTATTAAAAAACAATTCATGTTATGGATTTTACGGATTATTTTAACATATAAAAGTTTTCGTTACATGAGGTCCATTTTTTATCTTGCATGGGGCTCTAAAATTCATCTGTCGGCTCTGAAAAGAAAAGAACCCATATATTTACCCTTTAAAAGAGAAGGTGTGGCCCAACCATAGCTACATTTCAACTAGAAACTGTATATCGGTCAAGTCAACCATGCTTTTGATTGTATGGCTATAATTCTACCAGGCCAAGGGAAGTGGAGGGCATACTTATTGGTCATGGACTAACGGGTCCTTTCCTGTCAACAGTGGAAGTTTTGGTTGTTACCCAACAAATTGCTAATTGGAATTTTTGTTTACCAACAATAAGATATTCCATTTTGTAACATCTGTATGCATAATTGCATATCAAATTACAATCCATGAGGCACATGGTACAATATAAAAGTTCAATAAATCTACAAACTAGACATCATAGCAAATTTAAAATAAGGCTCATGCTATGTGTCAGCACTACCAAAATAAGGGAGTTGTTTGATTCTACATCATCATTACATATTACTTATTATCAAACTAGAGTTAGGTTTCCCTGCAACTTTCAAAATGATCATGCGCAAACATAAATAATACACTTGACCAAGTCGCATGGACCCTCAACTTCAGTGTCCCGAGCTTTGCGGTAAGCGGAATGAACCACCAGCATAAAGCATTTGGTAAACGGGCCTAATCCTGATGGTTAAAATTATGCTCAAGAATGCACTTATACAACACACACCAGCAAGTACGAAGAAAGTGAGCCGGAAACAGTTTGGGCCTATGCAGGTGGACCCACCTTGCTTAGCCTCCTCTGTATCGTAAACATAACCAGCAAGTATCCCGGAGAATAAAAGAGCACCAATTGGGTTTCCGAGCCCCATGAAGTTGAAAATTAAACCAAAATTTTTCAATCCAAAAAGCTCAGAGCATGTTGGGATCATGACACCAAACTGAACACCATAGCAAATTCCAAGCAATGCTGTTGCAACATAAAGTGTCCCATTTAGAGCCGATGCATACATAAGATACGTCATCACCATGATTATTTGAGTTATAGTCGTCAAAAATGTGCGTGGAATAGTCTTTAACCTGAAAAAAAAACATTATTTCAAACCAATTGTTATGATCCCCATACATTATTATATACAACATATGTGTGTCTTTATCATTGATGTGTAAATATATAGTATGGAGTAATACACAATACGACTGTAAAGCTTTTACTATTAATGGGTCGCTTTGGGTACGTTTTGTTTTAGTTTAAAAGCTTTAGATAATCACAGAACGGGTCAAGCGCCTTATTCAACACAGAAAAATCCTAAAGTTTATCCAAATATGTAGACTATTACTTTAATAATGCTGTACTTCTAGCCATGAAACTATGATTAATATTAGTTATTCATAAAAAGATTTGCTAATTGCACAAAATAGTGTAGAGTGGGTCAAACCAACTGGGATCAGTTGACCTATACTAAAAACTAACGTGCTTTAGCCACCCGTTACCCAACGCGCCCATTGCACTTCTACTCGCAGTTAATCGTATTGGCAATAGCATTCATACCTTACAAAGTATTCTGAAACAACACCGCCTCCGAGACGACCCAGAAAATTGCAGAAACTGAATAGACTCAACAGTGTAGTCGTATCATTAAACCCAAGGGAAACACCAATCTGGGCTAGATTGTTAAGAACAGTGACACCCGAACCAACACCAAGAAAATAAACGAACCACAAAAGCCAGAAATCGGCCTTCACAATCGCTTCCCGAAATGTAAAATCCTCTCCTCTTCTAGGTCTTCTTTTCTTCTTGATTTTAACTGCACCTTCTCCAACAGCAAGAAGAGCATCCACCTCTGAAATATCTTCACCTTCAGTAAGACTAGTGAGGTTCGTGACTGAAACAGACTCTATCAGCAACGGATCTGTTACGGTTAGATTGTCTGAAGAACCAGCTGGCCGGTTAAGCTTCTTGATAGAAGGAAATAAAGTCATCTTAACTGGAATTGCGAGAGGTGCCATTAATAGAACAACCATTATCCCAATGAAAGTGTAGGACAAGGCATTGCTTAGAGTCAAAACATCTTTCAGTATCGTGGTTGTCAGAAGAAAGACTGCAAGAACGAGACTTGCCAACTGAGTGAAAAGAAAGTGAGCGTTTTCTGATGGGTCTGCTTCGGAAGCTGGAGTACAAGGCCGAACATAATACATCAAAGCCAAACATATAACGGGAATCCCAAGTGTAAAGAAGAGCAAAAGCGAAGAAGCTGATCCTTTGAGCACCATAGTATACACCTCTGTGAAAACTGCAGCACTGAGGCCAACATAACCTTTGAGAATTCCAGCAACTGTGCCCCGGCTGAGGGGGAAATTCCTCATGTTGGTCACAAGTACCGCGGTCCCCAACCATGCACTACTGTTAGTGGCAACAACAAGCGCAATCCATAACTGGAAAAAAGAAACGAAAATATTGCAAGCAAGACATTCAAAATCTTTGAAGTCATAAATACTACTGTATAATAGACTGCAAAACAACTAGCCCATTCCTGGTATCAGTTAAACCTATGAATAGTTATTATGATAAGATATTGTGATCCGAAACAACAACCTGATTCTCCGTAGTTGAATAAACTAAGCCTATAAGTGGTTATTTTGCTTTTTTGACAATAGCAAGATCCATACTACAAACACAAATCAAACATGATCTTAAAAAAAACTCAAAAAAATAAAATAGTTATAGATACACTAAACTATAGTAAGGCAAGTCGCCACGGCTCTCAAAGCGGGTTAGATAGCTAGCTCAACCCCCAAAAAAAAACTATAGTAAGGTAACAACCTGATTCCGGATAAATTTTTTTGAAAGACAAATAATTAAACACCTATTAACCACATAACATTTACAACAATTGTGTCAAATAAGACATTAACCCACAATCTCAAAGTCAATGGGCCACCCCAAAACCGCCAGGCCTTAAGCCCTTATGGTCCTTATTCTGAAAACTTGAATCAACTACACCTATAGATGGTTATAACTTATAAAGATAAAATCTTTTAACTAAACATGCAATGAAGATTGCTTAAAGATCACATCTTTAAACTAAAGAATCACACCCCAATCAAGCAATCCAAATGGGTATTACAAAAACGAAGCCCTAGGGGCTTTCGTTAAGGTGTATAAAATAGTTGTACAATTATCATAAAATTTAGGGGTGAGCTTTTGATATGGAAATGTACGATTCACACCCAAATCAAGCAATCCAAATGGGTATTAAAAAAATTGAATCTTTTATAAATAAATTTAAAAAAAGATAAAAGAATACTTACAACCCAGTAAGGCATATTATGTACAGTTTCACTAACAGCAAGCCAAATGACACCATAACCAAAGAAAGAAGCAAGAACACCAATAGAAAGAACAACCCAAGGTGGGTATTTATTAGAAGCAATGCCTGGAAGGATTCCAACATTTTCCCCAAAATCATTAGCCACACCAAGAATTGTAAGCTGTTGTTGAGACAGACCCAGTACGGATTTCAATGCGTGTGAGTAAAGTGGGAAGGAATAGGCGTTGCCAGAAGCGATCTGGACCCACACGGCAGCTGCAAGACCAACCCATGGTGGCCGGCTTCCTGCTTTTAGGGCCGCCGGCATACCGGATTTTAGATACTATAATACAGGGTAGGTACAAAATGAAGTGTGAGTGGTTTTATGTCATAAAGAGTAAAGACGTGATGAGATTGTTGATCTCGGTAATACTATAATACAGTTTTTAAAAGATTTTCTATGGGATGGAAAGTGAAGGTTTGTGCTTTTTGGACAAAAAGTTGGTATTTTTTTAGCTTAAAATCTTGAGTTGTGACCTGTTTTTTATTTGGGATTTTTTATTTCTATTCTAATTCTGACTCTAACATTTGGACGGAAATCTAGGACTTTTGAGACAAACCTTTGATAAACATACATGGTCCATTTAATTTTACATAATCCCCTGGTTTACCTAAGATAGATACTGCATGTTTTATCTAACCTTTCATCTTTTTTTATTGTATATTTTTGAAACTACGTTTACTACATTTAATTTAACAAAAATATACATATATTTTAAATTATATGCATATAAAAACATTTCTACAAATATATTTAACTATTTAAGATACATGTCTAGATTGAGGTGAGATGAGATAAAAGAAAAACTAATAAATAAATGGAATATATGTCACAAAAGATGAGTAAGTTATACATGTTTAGTCTTATAAATTTTAGACCTATATAATATTATTCTTAATTTAAATTAGATGGTTTTTGGTTAGCTTATTTACATGATTATTAGTTCATTTTCGTTTAATTTATATTTGTTGAGCCAAATTTTTTTGTTTTGTTTTTGAGCTAATTAACTTGTTTTCCAATTTTAAGTGATGATCAGTTTTTTTTTTAGCCATTAAAATTTACAATATGTCTAACTTTCACCATTTGACAGAGTTCTTGCAATATAGGTCCTAAATTTCCAATCCTTATTGCAGATCTTGTGAGACGTGTGAGTTTGGTAAAAATGTACTCATCATTGAAAAACATCTCACAACGTACATCGGGCAAGCCGAGTCATAACATTGTTACAAAACACCATTGTTATTGGACCTACACTTTTCAAGGGACTTGCGACAAAATTAAGTTCGAGGAATTGGCGATCACATATAATCAAATTTGACACCTACATCTTAAGAATCCGGTTGTATATTGATGAAAATCAGATACACTTGTAAGTTTTAGTGGCCTAAAAATAAATATACTTATACAATAACTAACTTGGAAGAAACATTTCGTAAACCCATCATTGTTCAAGAGTAATGGCGGAAATGATGAATGATCCTTATATATATATATATATTATAAAAGTTAAACCAAGAATCAAATTGAGACTAAATAACTTTCTTCATAATGGTATTGATTTCTTCTATTGAATTTCATTCTCCTTTGATGGTGTTAATTATATGTGTCAGGGTTGGTAATTCAAAGGGTTTGTCAAAGGAAAGGGTTGGCAACTCAAAAGGTTTGTGTTAATTATATTGTATAGAGATTAAAGGCGGTGTATCATGGTGTATTATATCATTTTTGGATACAGATTAAAGACAGTTGTCTTTCGAATTCCATCAGCCTCTGATATGTTCATTATATGTTTTATTTTGTTACATCATAGGGTTTGTATATATTATGCATATATTATTACTATATATATATTATGATTCCATGAACTATTATTGATTGATTTAATAATGGGTACATAAATTATGATTTGGTTAATGAGAATTTAATGAGATGGGGGTTATGGAATTCCATTGGTTTATGATGAGACATTATATATAGATACAACCCATCCTTCACTTCTCATCTGCATTCTTCCCTTCTCTAAAGTTTTTCTTTTTCTAAAACCTTAAAGGAAAAAAAGGTTGTTGCAATGGGGAAGATGAATGAGATTTCTTCAAATCAACCAAAAGAAACTGCTGTCATATTTCTCAATGAACTTCACAGAGATTCTACTGGTCCAATTGTTGTGATAATGTGCAGGCGTTGGAATGTGATTAGTGTCAAGAATAAGTACATGAGTATGGATTACATCATCTCTGATGAAAAAATTTGTAGACATATTCTTTTATCGATTGATGTTTGTAATTGGTTTGTGTTTTCTATTTTTAATGTAATTATATTTTTGCATTGGTAGGGTAATGTGATGCATTGTTTTGTGAGGTCTGCGACTGCTTACCGTTTTAAGCCAATCTTGGAAGAGGGATGTTTGCATATGCTCAAGGATTTCACTGTTTTGCCGACTCCTGGAAAATACAGAATCATGAAAGATGCTGAGTTCATGATAGAGATTCAGGGATCGACAATCCTTAGAAAGGCAACGGATGATGTTGACAAATTTATTTGACATCCGTTTGAACTGGTTTCCTTTGAACAGCTCACACCAGCCGACAACGAATATTATGTTGGTGAGTCTCTTGCTATGATATGCATAGATAAGGTTGTTGCATAACTTTGATATACAAAAGCACAGTTTTATTTAGTAAAAAAAGAAAATAAATTAAATTGATTTACCTCTTCAAATAAGGTGGCCTGCATATGATTTCTATGGGTTTGAAGATAATGTATTATATGGGCTTTGTTACATGGTACATACTATAGTGTCGTGTTTAATTACATTGGTTTGGAAAGGATGCTTTATTGGTTTCCATATGATGTCTTATATGAGATTTATTACATACATGTTACATGGTTTCCTGTTGTGTACTTAGACTCCAATATTTAGCAAAATCTGTAATTTAATGTTTATATAGATTAAGATACTTAAAAAGAAGCGTCAGATTCATAATTAGCATGATTATTTAATTGTTGGCCTTCTGGATTTTTGCCTTTCAAGTGTAAAGTCTGAAAACATGTTTCATGGTTTCCTTTTTTGTTTAGCTACATTCCAGCAATTAGTAAAAGATATAGTTTAATGTGTGTATAGTTTGAGATAGGTAGAAAAGTAATCTGACAATTCCAGCAATTAGTAAAAGATATAGTTTAATGTGTGTATAGTTTGAAATAGGTAGAAAAGTAATCTGACAATTATAATTTCCATGATTATCTATGTGTTTTTTGACCGGCTATATTTCACTCTCAATCCTAATGTGTGAAAACATTATGCGTAAAATCAAATCCATATTAACCTAAAACTGATCAATATGTCTCCTTTTTTTGACATTGAACTTTTTAGACGTGGTTGGTTATTGTTGGCCCAGCATCCAAAAAATCAACTGGGAGTCAAATTGTTGAGTTCAACTTGACTAATGAACGGTACGCCCATCTGTTATTTTTATGCAGCAAATATTTTTTTGGTGAGCGGTATCTCTATAATATGCATTAATAAGGTTATTACGTATCTTAACATTATAGGTTTGTTTAGTGAAATAATAATTGAAAATATATAGACAATTGTACAAGTATATAAATATCTGAAACAGAACATGACGGGTTTTATTGCTCATTTAACTCAATTCCCTTTGAATTTTATATTTGTAGACGCGATTGGGTATGTGACCATTGTTGGACCAGCATCAAAAAAGTCAATTGGCAGCCAAACTATTGAGTTCAATTTGACTAATGAACGGTCCGTCCAAGTATTATTTCTGTTATGTATCTTTTAGTACGTCATTTGAAAACCTGCAACATGTTTACTCCCTCATAAATTGGATTTGAATGGTGAACAGGGGAATCCAGCTGAGGGTGACTCTATGGGGTGGACTGGGGGACAACATGATACAAAAGAAAAGAATGAATCCTGGTGTTTATGTGATACTCCTAACTTGCATGAGTTCAAAAGAGTATTTAGGTAATTTCTGTGCCTATTTATTGGTCATTTTAAAGTGTGAATAAGTGATTATTTTTTACGCATCCTGTCTGCCTTTCAAGTTCTTCTTCTACCATGTCATGATGAAAGCATTCCTGCAATTAAAGCCTTTAAGGGTGCTCTAAGGTATTTACGGATGAAATTTGATTGGGAATGCTTTGATGTGATATGTTGTGCATGTGTATAACCATTGTACCTGCTTCCTGCAGTGGTGTTGAAGTAGTCGACACGGGTGTACCCCTCCTGCAGCCTGCAGGTCAAAGCCACAATATCGACTCTCCATGACCTCATTGAATGGGGTCGTACTAAGAGCAAGAGAGAGGTGTGTCTATTTTTGGTCTATAAAGCCAACGTGTAATGTTCTGTTCCGTGAACTATCCATTTGTTAATACATCTTTTCAATGCAGGCTGGTACTTACCAAGGCTCCGTTCAAATAAGAAATGTGAGGACCACAAGAGGTTGGTTCAATTACACTTGCACCTCCGCAAAATGTAGAAAGGGTCTGGAGCCAAACCCGAGTAAGGTGTTCTGGTGTGATTCATGTAACAATGAGGTCAAATATCCACGTCCAAGGTATGTTCGAAATCCGTCTAAATGTCTAAATTCTGTTTTTTGATGCCAATGTAACAGTGTCTGCGGTTCAATGAAAATCAGGTATCGGCTCCAACTTGAAATTACTGATGGGACGGCATATTTGGTTGTCGTGCTCTTTGACAAAGCCGCGGAAAAATTGGTCGGACGTCCAGTCCGCGATCTCCAACTGAGGCAAACCAGGTTTGTCCAAAATTTGCAACAAATGATTTCCAGAGTAATGTGTTAGTATATGATCACGTAAAAATAAACGTATGTCCGGAAAGTATTTAAGCCTACGGGGTCACACGCGTTGACACTTAGATATCCGGTAATATGTATATATTGTATCTACATATTTATAATCACCAAGTTGAGAGAAATGATAATTGGACATTATTAACTAGATATGTTAATTAGAATTATTTATTAATTAATAAATATGAATTATTAATTATTAAATATTAATTAATAATTAATGTAATTATTAATTAAACCCTAGTCCAAGTCAAAATGTGTTAGCTTGAAGGTTAAGTTATTAGGAATATATTTATACCCTATATATATCCTAATAATAAAACCCTAACATATAATATAACTCTAATATCACTTTCGGTTCTCTCTCGGTCGAACAAAAACCAAAACAAGAAACCTAAATATTACTTTTGTCTTGTACGTGAATCATGACTAACAGTAATAACAATAGTAGCTTTCATTGATTGTGATATTGGTGTTCGACAGAAACATTTTTTGTTTCACACTTGTGTTTAATCGTAAATTAATAGAAAAGCAAGCTTTGAGCTTTTGGCTTTGGTGATTCAAGATCTAGCAATCTTCGGGTATTGTTTGACGTGTCGTGTGTGCGATCGTAGAGAGGTTTTATTTTAAACCTTATTATAAAGTTTCTTACTTTATCATCTACAAATAAAGGTACATGTTTTCTTCCTTGGTTAATTAATTAGTTGCATAGTTTAAATCTTCCGCTGCGTGCTTTGTGATTTAATTTGATAATTTGTTATATAACCCAACAGTGGTATCACGAGCCTACTATGTGATGATTAATTACCAAAAAGATCAAAATTTGAAGGGGGTTAGGGTTCATGAGGATCGAAATTTATATATAAATTTTAGATTAATTTTGTTATTTTATAATGGTTAATATTAAATTAAATGGAAACAAAATTAATTTTATTTATTTATATATGTTTTGAAATCAGATCTAAAAATAAAAAAATAAAACCCTAATTCCAAATTTTGATCTTTAAGCATTATTATGTGATAATTGCATGCGTTCATGGTGTACTTTTAATTATTTAATTGTTAAATAGAAGTAAAAATCATGAATTTTTCATGCAAATTTTTACTGGATTCTTTTTGCTGGAGTTGAAACTCTCGAGTGCAAAAAATTAAGTTCTTACAAATAAATACTCAATACCCAAGTAGGCTTATAAAAAGGATCGTAATATGATCAATTGCTTTCTGGGTTGTCTCAGACCTCGGAAAACTCTATTTATTCTGGTGTGGATGGCAGGCAGGCCTATATTTATTGGTTTTAATAGGACTCCTTACAAGCTTGTTTCAAACCCCGGTTCGAACAGGAGGAGTACGCCATGCTAATGTGCCTTGGATGATCCACATCTCAGGGAGGAAATGAATGCATTTGTATACTATTAAATAAATTCAATTTTTTAAATTAAATATGAAGTTAAAGACTCGGTTCTTTCAAATTGTTTCTCATTATTAAGAAAAGGTAACAAAGATCACTCCTTATGGACTCGTTGAGAATGATTCTGGTCTAGTTCGTGGCCTATTAGAAGTGGAAGGCGCCTATTACTGCTCCTTTGAGCAGTAACGAGGGATTTTTTGAGATCAATTCACGTTGGACATATCCTTTTCTATCAGATAGGAAGGGCTGTAGCACAAAATGTACTTTTAATATGATTATTAATTAGATATATTGATATGAAATCTTGATCATTAGGGTTAATTATGCTAGATAATTGAATAACTAATTGTGTGACAATGTGATTATGTTTTGTGAAAGTTCCTGTTTGACACCAGTTCACTAAAAAAATCATAACTTATCAACCGTAAGGAGTTGGAAGCCGAATTATTTACAGTAGGTGCTTGACTCATAGGGCTACAACTTTTGTGTTTTGTGCTAAGCCCAGTTCGGCCTTCTTCAGTGCCAGATTTGGTCGTAAAGCTGCTGGATTTTCCAGATCAGTACCTTGTTATTTATGGTAGATAATTTGTTATAGAAATTTTGGCTTACGCAATCAAGGCAACTTGATGCATGTGGTCTCTTTCCATATGAAAGAGGAGCCAATATTATACCATAGTGACCAAAAATTAGGTTGATTACCTTAATTGTTAAGTTGTAAATTTAGTAAGTTTAATTTTGCCTTTTATGAAAATTGTGTGCAAAATTGTTTTTGGAAAAATAAACTTGACTAATAACTATTGAAATAAGATTTTGTTTATAAAATTGGTGCCCTAAAAATCAAAAGATACACCGGCTCACCCATTTGAACAAACTCTAAGAGAGGTATAAGTCGGAGTGCGTAAGCCTCCTAAAAGGGCGGGTTTTTAAATCGCGTTTATCGCATACCTTTGCCCTTGCGCTTCTTTGTGAGTTCAAATGGAGCTACCGAGCTCTTTTGTATTTAAAGGCAATAAAATTGAGTTTTATAAACATATTATGTTTAGAAGATATGCATGAATCTTCAAACATAACCTTTTGATCACACATCAAATTGATTAACCCAATAAACTTAAGTCATTGCCACCCAACTCGTAAATGACACTTGTGGCTGTTGTTTTACTCACTGGTACACAGTGGTGAAATGGCAGTTGCATGGCAAATCCCACTCACTGGTACACAGTGGTGGACAAATTTGCGCGTTCTTGGTTGGACGACTTAAAGCGAGCTAAGCGGTGAGACCTTGACCCGTGGCAAAAGATGGGACAAAACATGACTACAAATCACTTGATGAATCAAGTGTAATTTGTAGGTCCCATTCTTACTAGGAATTGCACATGTAGTGCAATTACTGCTCGTCACTTACCTTTTGAGTACAATCATTTCTAGCAGATCAACTGATGAAATGATTGTATGTCAATTGGATCCTAGCCTTAATGAAATTAATTGTTTATTTGATAAACATTGGGTAATTGATTTCCTAAGGATTTATTATCGAAAATACTGATTTTTGAACTTAATCTGTTTTGTAGATGGCAATGAATCCTTCCACAAACACCAATGCTTTTCGGCAAATGTTTGAAAGAGAAAAGCTTAATGGATCAAATTTCAATGACTGGTATCGTCAACTGAGAATTGTTCTAAGAGTTGAGGAACGCATGGATGTCATTGAAAGGCAATGGCCAACCGAACCAAGTGCTGAATCCACAGCAGCTGAAAAAGCCGAATATAGGATTCAGTACACTAGATTCAATGAAGTTTGTTGTTTGATGCTTGCGAGCATGTCTCCCGAGCTTCAAAAACAATTCGAGCTCTACACTCCATATGATATGATCACAGAACTTAAATCCTTGTATGAAAAACAAGCTGGAGTGGAACTGTTCGACTTAGTCGTGGAACTCCATGACATGAAACTTGAATCTGGAAAATCGGTTAGCAGTCATGTGCTCAAGATGAAGAGCATTTTTGACAAATTGGATTCAATGGAGTACGCTTATCATAAAGAGGTAAAAGTTGGCATGATTCTCAAATCCCTTACGAAGGAATATGAGGGTTTTGTGCAAAACTATACCATGCACTCTATGAAAAAAAGCGTCAATGAACTTCATGCTATGCTCATTGAATATGAGAAGACGATTCCAAAGAAGGCCAATGACCCAAATGTTCTTATGATAAGAGGGGGTCGGATCCAGAAAGCTAAGAAATCGCACCAAGCTAAAGGCAAGTTTGATGGTAAAGGAAAGGGTAAGCAAGCTGCTAATTCCCCCAAACCAAAGAAAACCCCTCTGGCTAAGAAAGAGCATCCGGCTAAAGACCAGACCTGTCATCATTGTAATGAAGTCGGGCACTGGAAGAGGAACTGTCCCAAGTTACTTGCCGAGTTGAATGTGAAGAAGAAGCAAGCTAGCAATGCTAGTACTTCAGGTATCTTCACTATTGAATTATTTTCCTTTACTAAGCGTAAATCATGGGTTTATGACACCGGCTGTGGAACTCATATCTGTAATGAATTACAGGCACTTAGGAAAAGGAGGAAGCTGAAGCCCGGAGCTTTGCAGCTGTTCGTGGCAATGGTCTACCAGCACCTGTTGAAGCTATTGGAGAATATCATTTAGTTCTTCCTTCCGGTTTAATTATTGTTTTAGACAATTGTCATTATGCACCTTCTATTACTAGAGGTGTAGTTTCAGTTTCTTTGTTGAAAGACAACGGATTCATTAATGTTTTTAATGATTATGGTATTTCAGTTTCTAAAAATAATGTTCATTATTTTGATGCTATTGCTTGTGATGGTATTTATGAAATTGATATGCGTGGTTGTGATTCAAATAATTCAATGTATAATGTTAGCAAAAGAGCCAAGACTAACCTGGACTCTACTTATCTGTGGCACTGTCGTCTTGGACACATTGGCAAAAATCGCATTGAAAGACTTCAACGTGAAGGGATTTTACAATTAAATGATGAACCATTTGATAAATGCGAGTCATGTGTTTCCGGCAAAATGACAAGAAAACCTTTTCTGAATAAACCAGAGAGGGCTAAAGATCTTCTTGGACTCATTCATACCGATGTTTGCGGCCCATTTAGACATGTGTCAAGAAAAGGAGCTAGCTACTTCATAACTTTTACGGATGATTTCAGTCGTTATGGTTATGTTTACTTGCTTAAACATAAACATGAAGTGTTTAAAACATTCAAAGAGTTTAAAAATGAAGTAGAAAATCAACTCGGCAAAACCATCAAGATTCTTCGTTCGGATCGAGGTGGTGAATACTTAAGCCAAGAGTTTAAGGATTATCTGAAAGCGTGTGGAATTATCCAACAGCTTACTCCTCCATACACTCCTCAACATAATGGAGTGTCAGAAAGGAGAAATCGAACCTTGCTAGACATGGTGAGATCTATGATGAGCCTTACGACTCTCCCATTTTCGTTTTGGGATTATGCTCTTGAGACTGCTGTACGCATTCTCAATATGGTTCCAACCAAGAAGGTTGACAAGACACCATATGAATTATGGCATGAAAATGTTCCTAATCTGTCTTACTTAAGAGTCTGGGGATGTGAGGCACTTGTGAAGCGCGATACGCCTGACAAACTTGAACCCAGAACTACTAAGTGCATCTTTGTCGGATACCCTAAGGAAACGATGGGTTACGACCTCTATGATCCCGTCAAAAACACTGTTCGCGTTGCTCGATATGCTGAATTCTTTGAAAAGAAATTAGTTCCAGAGAACAGTGGGAGATGAGACTCAAGAGGAAGATGTGTCACCTTCTGAAGCTCCTAGCAATCATCAACTTGGGGGGGGGGAAATGTTCAAAGTGATGAACCTCAAGTCGATGATGATGAAGTGATTCCACTTCGTAGGTCCGAAAGGACAAGACGTCCTACTGACAGATTATGTCTGATGGTAGAAGAAAACGTTTTAGGAGATCTCGATGAGCCTCCGAATTTCAAAACTGCATTATCAGATCCGGAATCTGAAAAATGGCTTGAAGCTACGAAGGTGGAAATGAAATCCATGAAAGACAATCAAGTTTGGAGCTTGGTTGATCTTCCACCAAATGCTCAAACTGTTGGGTGTAAGTGGATCTTCAAGAAGAAGACGGACATGGATGGAAATGTACACACCTATAAAGCTCGTCTCGTGGCGAAAGGTTATACTCAACATTTTGGTGTTGACTATGATGAGACCTTTTCTCCAGTTGCGGACATTAGAGCTATTAGGATTCTCTTAGCCATAGCTGCGTACTATGACTTTGAGATATGGCAAATGGATGTTAAGACTGTCTTCTTAAATGGTTACTTGGATGAAGAAGTCTATATGGATCAACCTGAAGGTTTTATTGATCCAAAACATCCCAACAAAGTATGCAAGCTTCAAAGGTCCATTTATGGACTAAAGCAAGCATCAAGAAGTTGGAACAAGCGGTTTGATGAAGAAATCAAAAAGTTTGGTTTCGTTCAAAATCCCGATGAGCCATGTGTATATCGCAAAGCTAGTGGGAGTAATGTTACTTTCCTTGTCTTGTATGTTGATGACATATTGATCATAGGAAAACACATTCCAATGTTGCAAGATGTTAAATCCCATCTTGGAAAGTGTTTTGCCATGAAAGATTTAAGAGAAGCGGCATTTATTCTTGGAATCAAGATCTACCGAGATAGATCAAAGCGATTAATTGGACTAAGTCAAAGTGCTTATATTGATAAGGTCTTGAAGCGATTCAAGATGGAGAATTCTAAGCGTGGGTTTACACCTATGCAAGAAGGACTTAGTTTATCTGTCAAACAGGGTGCTACTACACCTAATGAGGTGGAGCGTATGCAAAGAGTTCCTTATGCTTCGGCTGTGGGATCTATTATGTATGCGGTTAGATGCACTAGACCCGATGGGGCGTTCGCGCAAAACATCGTTAGCCGATATCAACAGAATCCAGGTGAAAGTCACTGGACTGCTGTTAAAACCATTCTGAAGTACCTACGAGCTACTAAAGATATGTTTTTGGTGTATGGAGGAAATCCAGACTTAGAGCTCAAAGTGACCGGATACTGTGATGTTGGATTTCAAACTGATAGAGATGACACGAAGTCTCAGTCAGGATTCGTCTTCGTTCTTAACGGAGGTGCTGTGGATTGGAAAAGCAAGAAGCAAACCACAGTTGCCATGTCTGCAACAGAGATGAGTACATTGCCGCCTCAGAAGCCGCAATGGAAGCAGTCTGGATAAGGAAGTTCATTAGCGGGCTTGACGTGATCCCCTCAAGTGACTTACCCACTGATATGTACTGTGATAATACTGGTGCATTAATCATTGCCAACGAACCCGGAGTTCAGAAGGGTGCCAGACATTATGCTAGACGATATCACTATGTTCGTGAGCAAATCGAACTAGGGGAGATCAAATTACTCAAAGTTCACACAGATTTTATCTTAGCTGATCCTCTCACAAAAGCTTTGTCTAGGCCCAAGCTTGAAAGGCATGCCGAGGGCATAGGACTTAAATTAGCTAGTTATTTCATGTAAATCTGTTGTTTCGGTATTTGGATAAGGGATGTTAAACAATTTATATTTTCATAATGAAATAAAGTACTTGATATGTTTGATTTCATTTAATATTAATTGTATCCTATATTTGCATGTTTAATCCTTGAATATTTTATTAAATATTCTAAATTGTCCATTGTCGATTAATTATATGGGAATATAATTAAACTAAGACAAATCTGAGCGATTGGTTATATTCTTGGAATATATAATGGATGGTCCCACCAAACTCACATGATATCCATAGTTGATGCATATCGGACTACCCCACTAACGAATTATCACTTTATGGATCGGCGTCATTAAGTGAAATTCGTAAATGGTTACTTTATCTATCCTTAGACTTGAGATACAAGCAGGTCATGCATGTATGGATTGCATTTGCTTGATATAGTTCTAACTATCCTGAATAAGGGAGTACAAAAAGGGCTATTTTCAGAAAGTGTAGTGAAGTATGATGACTGACACGTGTAGTCAATACAGGATTTGTTGGTGATTCAAGATCTAGCAATCTTCGGGTATTGTTTGACGTGTCGTGTGTGCGATCGTAGAGAGGTTTTATTTTAAACCTTATTATAAAGTTTCTTACTTTATCATCTACAAATAAAGGTACATGTTTTCTTCCTTGGTTAATTAATTAGTTGCATAGTTTAAATCTTCCGCTGCGTGCTTTGTGATTTAATTTGATAATTGTTATATAACCCAACAGTGGTATCACGAGCCTACTATGTGATGATTAATTACCAAAAAGATCAAAATTTGAAGGGGGGTTAGGGTTCATGAGGATCGAAATTTATATATAAATTTTAGATTAATTTTGTTATTTTATAATGGTTAATATTAAATTAAATGGAAACAAAATTAATTTTATTTATTTATATATGTTTCGAAATCAGATCTAAAAATAAAAAAATAAAACCCTAATTCCAAATTTTGATCTTTAAGCATTATTATGTGATAATTGCATGCGTTCATGGTGTACTTTTAATTATTTAATTGTTAAATAGAAGTAAAAATCATGAATTTTTCATGCAAATTATTCATGATTATTAATTAGATATATTGATATGAAATCTTGATCATTAGGGTTAATTATGCTAGATAATTGAATAACTAATTGTGTGACAATGTGATTATGTTTTGTGAAAGTTCCTGTTTGACACCAGTTCACTAAAAAAATCATAACTTATCAACCGTAAGGAGTTGGAAGCCGAATTATTTACAGTAGGTGCTTGACTCATAGGGCTACAACTTTTGTGTTTTGTGCTAAGCCCAGTTCGGCCTTCTTCAGTGCCAGATTTGGTCGTAAAGCTGCTGGATTTTCCAGATCAGTACCTTGTTATTTATGGTAGATAATTTGTTATAGAAATTTTGGCTTACGCAATCAAGGCAACTTGATGCATGTGGTCTCTTTCCATATGAAAGAGGAGCCAATATTATACCATAGTGACCAAAAATTAGGTTGATTACCTTAATTGTTAAGTTGTAAATTTAGTAAGTTTAATTTTGCCTTTTATGAAAATTGTGTGCAAAATTGTTTTTGGAAAAATAAACTTGACTAATAACTATTGAAATAAGATTTTGTTTATAAAATTGGTGCCCTAAAAATCAAAAGATACACCGGCTCACCCATTTGAACAAACTCTAAGAGAGGTATAAGTCGGAGTGCGCTAGCCTCCTAAAAGGGCGGGTTTTTAAATCGCGTTTATCGCATACCTTTGCCCTTGCGCTTCTTTGTGAGTTCAAATGGAGCTACCGAGCTCTTTTGTATTTAAAGGCAATAAAATTGAGTTTTATAAACATATTATGTTTAGAAGATATGCATGAATCTTCAAACATAACCTTTTGATCACACATCAAATTGATTGACCCAATAAACTTAAGTCATTGCCATCCAACTTGCAAAGGACACTTGTGGCTGTTGTTTTACTCACTGGTACACAGTGGTGAAATGGCAGTTGCATGGCAAATCCCACTCACTGGTACACAGTGGTGGACAAATTTGCGCGTTCTTGGTTGGACGACTTAAAGCGAGTTAAGCGGTGAGACCTTGACCCGTGGCAAAAGATGGGACAAAACATGACTACAAATCACTTGATGAATCAAGTGTAATTTGTAGGTCCCATTCTTACTAGGAATTGCACATGTAATGCAATTACTGCTCGTCACTTACCTTTTGAGTACAATCATTTTTAGCAGATCAACTGATGAAATGATTGTATGTCAAATTAATAGAAAAGCAAGCTTAGAGCTTTTGGCTTTTGGTGATTCAAGATCTAGCAATCTTCGGGTATTGTTTGACGTGTCGTGTGTGCGATCGTAGAGAGGTTTTATTTTAAACCTTATTATAAAGTTTCTTACTTTATCATCTTCAATTAAAGGTACATGTTTTCTTCCTTGGTTAATTAATTAGTTGCATAGTTTAATCTTCCGCTGCGTGCTTTGTGATTTAATTTGATAATTGTTATATAACCCAACAGTGGTATCACGAGCCTACTATGTGATGATTAATTACCAAAAAGATCAAAATTTGAAGGGGGGTTAGGGTTCATGAGGATCGAAATTTATATATAAATTTTAGATTAATTTTTGTTATTTTATAATGGTTAATATTAAATTAAATGGAAACAAAATTAATTTTATTTATTTATATATGGTTTCGAACCTCCGAATCTTAAAACGAAAAAAAAAAAAACCTAATTCCAAGTTTTGATCTTTAAGCATTATTATGTGATAATTGCATGCGTTTATGGTGTACTTTTAATTATTTAATTGTTAAATAGAAGTAAAAATCATGAATTTTTCATGCAAATTATTCATGATTATTACTTAGATATATTGATATGAAATCTTGATCATTAGGGTTAATTATGCTAGATAATTGAATAACTAATTGTGTGACAATGTGATTATGTTTTGTGAAAGTTCCTGTTTGACACCAGTTCACTAAAAAAATCATAACTTATCAACCGTAAGGAGTTGGAAGCCGAATTATTTACAGTAGGTGCTTGACTCATAGGGCTACAACTTTTGTGTTTTGTGCTAAGCCCAGTTCGGCCTTCTTCAGTGCCAGATTTGGTCGTAAAGCTGCTGGATTTTCCAGATCAGTACCTTGTTATTTATGGTAGATAATTTGTTATAGAAATTTTGGCTTACGCAATCAAGGCAACTTGATGCATGTGGTCTCTTTCCATATGAAAGAGGAGCCAATATTATACCATAGTGACCAAAAATTAGGTTGATTACCTTAATTGTTAAGTTGTAAATTTAGTAAGTTTAATTTTGCCTTTTATGAAAATTGTGTGCAAAATTGTTTTTGGAAAAATAAACTTGACTAATAACTATCGAAATAAGATTTTGTTTATAAAATTGGTGCCCTAAAATCAAAAGATACACCGGCTCACCCATTTGAACAAACTCTAAGAGAGGTATAAGTCGGAGTGCGCTAGCCTCCTAAAAGGCGGGTTTTTAAATCGCGTTTATCGCATACCTTTGCCCTTGCGCTTCTTTGTGAGTTCAAATGGAGCTACCGAGCTCTTTTGTATTTAAAGGCAATAAAATTGAGTTTTATAAACATATTATGTTTAGAAGATATGCATGAATCTTCAAACATAACCTTTTGATCACACATCAAATTGATTAACCCAATAAACTTCATGCTATGCTCATTGAATATGAGAAGACGATTCCAAAGAAGGCCAATGACCCAAATGTTCTTATGATAAAGGGGGGTCGGATCCATAAAGCTAAGAAATCGCACCAAGCTAAAGGCAAGTTTGATGGTAAAGGAAAGGGTAAGCAAGCTGCTAATTCCCCCAAACCAAAGAAAACCCCTCTGGCTAAGAAAGAGCATCCGGCTAAAGACCAGACCTGTCATCATTGTAATGAAGTCGGGCACTGGAAGAGGAACTGTCCCAAGTATCTTGCCGAGTTGAATGTGAAGAAGAAGCAAGCTAGCAATGCTAGTACTTCAGGTATCTTCACTATTGAATTATTTTCCTTTACTAAGCGTAAATCATGGGTTTATGACACTGGCTGTGGAACTCATATCTGTAATGAATTACAGGCACTTAGGAAAAGGAGGAAGCTGAAGCCCGGAGCTTTGCAGCTGTTCGTGGGCAATGGTCTACCAGCACCTGTTGAAGCTATTGGAGAATATCATTTAGTTCTTCCTTCCGGTTTAATTATTGTTTTAGACAATTGTCATTATGCACCTTCTATTACTAGAGGTGTAGTTTCAGTTTCTTTGTTGAAAGACAACGGATTCATTAATGTTTTTAATGATTATGGTATTTCAGTTCTAAAAATAATGTTCATTATTTTGATGTTATTGCTTGTGATGGTATTTATGAAATTGATATGCGTGGTTGTGATTCAAATAATTCAATGTATAATGTTAGCAAAAGAGCCAAGACTAACTTGGACTCTACTTATCTGTGGCACTGTCGTCTTGGACACATTGGCAAAAATCGCATTGAAAGACTTCAACGTGAAGGGATTTTACAATTAAATGATGAATCATTTGATAAATGCGAGTCATGTGTTTCCGGCAAAATGACAAGAAAACCTTTTCTGAATAAACCAGAGAGGGCTAAAGATCTTCTTGGACTCATTCATACCGATGTTTGCGGCCCATTTAGACATGTGTCAAGGAAAGGAGCTAGCTACTTCATAACTTTTACGGATGATTTCAGTCGTTATGGTTATGTTTACTTGCTTAAACATAAACATGAAGTGTTTGAAACATTCAAAGAGTTTAAAAATGAAGTAGAAAATCAACTCGGCAAAACCATCAAGATTATTCGTTCGGATCGAGGTGGTGAATACTTAAGCCAAGAGTTTAAGGATTATCTGAAAGCGTGTGGAATTGTCCAACAGCTTACTCCTCCATACACTCCTCAACATAATGGAGTGTCAGAAAGGAGAAATCGAACCTTGCTAGACATGGTGAGATCTATGATGACCCTTACGACTCTCCTATTTTCGTTTTGGGATTATGCTCTTGAGACTGCTGTACGCATTCTCAATATGGTTCCAACCAAGAAGGTTGACAAGACACCATATGAATTATGGCATGGAAATGTTTCTAATCTGTCTTACTTAAGAGTCTGGGGATGTGAGGCACTTGTGAAGCGCGATACGCCTGACAAACTTGAACCCAGAACTACTAAGTGCATCTTTGTCGGATACCCTAAGGAAACGATGGGTTACGACCTCTATGATCCTGTCAAAAACACTGTTCGCGTTGCTCGATATGCTGAATTCTTTGAAAAGAAATTAGTTCCAGAGAACAGTGGGAGGGTTGTAGAACTTGATGAGACTCAAGAGGAAGATGTGTCACCTTCTGAAGCTCCTAGCAATCATCAACTTGGGGGGGAAAATGTTCAAAGTGATGAACCTCAAGTCGATGATGATGAAGCGATTCCACTTCGTAGGTCCGAAAGGACAAGACGTCCTACTGACAGATTATGTCTGATGGTAGAAGAAAACGTTTTAGGAGATCTCGATGAGCCTCCGAATTTCAAAGCTGCATTATCAGATCCGGAATCTGAAAAATGGCTTGAAGCTACGAAGGTGGAAATGAAATCCATGAAAGACAATCAAGTCTGGAGCTTGGTTGATCTTCCACCAAATGCTCAAACTGTTGGGTGTAAGTGGATCTTCAAGAAGAAGACGGACATGGATGGAAATGTACACACCTATAAAGATCGTCTCGTGGCGAAAGGTTATACTCAACGTTTTGGTGTTGACTATGATGAGACCTTTTCTCCAGTTGCGGACATTAGAGCTATTAGGATTCTCTTAGCCATAGCTGCGTACTATGACTTTGAGATATGGCAAATGGATGTTAAGACTGCCTTCTTAAATGGTTACTTGGATGAAGAAGTCTATATGGATCAACCTGAAGGTTTTATTGATCCAAACATCCCAACAAAGTATGCAAGCTTCAAAGGTCCATTTATGGACTAAAGCAAGCATCAAGAAGTTGGAACAAGCGGTTTGATGAAGAAATCAAAAAGTTTGGTTTCGTTCAAAATCCCGATGAGCCATGTGTCTATCGCAAAGCTAGTGTGAGTAATGTTACTTTCCTTGTCTTGTATGTTGATGACATATTGATCATAGGAAAACACATTCCAATGTTGCAAGATGTTAAATCCCATCTTGGAAAGTGTTTTGCCATGAAAGATTTAGGAGAAGCGGCATTTATTCTTGGAATCAAGATCTACCGAGATAGATCAAAGCGATTAATTGGACTAAGTCAAAGTGCTTATATTGATAAGGTCTTGAAGCGATTCAAGATGGAGAATTCTAAGCGTGGGTTTACACCTATGCAAGAAGGACTTAGTTTATCTGTCAAACAGGGTGCTACTACACCTAATGAGGTGGAGCGTATGCAAAGAGTTCCTTATGCTTCGGCTGTGGGATCTATTATGTATGCGGTTAGATGCACTAGACCCGATGTGGCGTTCGCGCAAAACATCGTTAGCCGATATCAACAGAATCCAGGTGAAAGTCACTGGACTGCTGTTAAAACCATTCTGAAGTACCTACGAGCTACTAAAGATATGTTTTTGGTGTATGGAGGAAATCCAGACTTAGAGCTCAAAGTGACCGGATACTGTGATGCTGGATTTCAAACTGATAGAGATGACACGAAGTCTCAGTCAGGATTCGTCTTCGTTCTTAACGGAGGTGCTGTGGATTGGAAAAGCAAGAAGCAAACCACAGTTGCCATGTTTGCAACAGAGTCTGAGTACATTGCCGCCTCAGAAGCCGCAATGGAAGCAGTCTGGATAAGGAAGTTCATTAGCGGGCTTGACGTGATCCCCTCAAGTGACTTACCCACTGATATGTACTGTGATAATTGGTAATCATTAATTAGTTATGGAATGAGAAACAGAATCGTTAAATCATGAAATGACATTGATCCATATTCATGTTTAACACGGTATCTGAACAAAGGGATAATAAATGCCTCAACCATTTAAATATACTTTAAGAAACTATACTTGAATATTTCTGGGAGCATTGGCGTGTTGCTAGACGCTAACCAATGTTATTACCTTCATTTGTTACGAGCTCAAGTGGGAGCTGTTAGTTTATGATCACGTAAAAATGAACGTATGTCCGGAAAGTATTTAAGCCTACGGGGTCACACGCGTTGACACTTAGATATCCGGTAATATGTATATATTGTATCTACATATTTATAATCACCAAGTTGAGAGAAATGATAATTGGACATTATTAACTAGATATGTTAATTAGAATTATTTATTAATTAATAAATATGAATTATTAATTATTAAATATTAATTAATAATTAATGTAATTATTAATTAAACCCTAGTCCAAGTCAAAATGTGTTAGCTTGAAGGTTAAGTTATTAGGAATATATTTATACCCTATATATATCCTAATAATAAAACCCTAACATATAATATAACTCTAATATCACTTTCGGTTCTCTCTCGGTCGAACAAAAACCAAAACAAGAAACCTAAATATTACTTTTGTCTTGTACGTGAATCATGACTAACAGTAATAACAATAGTAGCTTTCATTGATTGTGATATTGGTGTTCGACAGAAACATTTTTTGTTTCACACTTGTGTTTAATCGTAAATTAATAGAAAAGCAAGCTTTGAGCTTTTGGCTTTGGTGATTCAAGATCTAGCAATCTTCGGGTATTGTTTGACGTGTCGTGTGTGCGATCGTAGAGAGGTTTTATTTTAAACCTTATTATAAAGTTTCTTACTTTATCATCTACAAATAAAGGTACATGTTTTCTTCCTTGGTTAATTAATTAGTTGCATAGTTTAAATCTTCCGCTGCGTGCTTTGTGATTTAATTTGATAATTTGTTATATAACCCAACATAATGTCTCCTCAATTATTTTTATTTCCTCCTTCAGGATCAGATAGGTGCTGCATTTGTTTTGCCTACGGTTTTGCGTGATCTTATTGGAACCACCCATGTGTTTGAAATCAGGACCCATACTTTCACAGATCGTTCTACCTGGTCTGGATGTGGATGAACAGCAGAATACCGCTATTCAGGATAGTGAGTCAAAGGAAGATGTCCCCGCATCGTCATCAAACACCGTGGTGAATAAAGACGCTCCAAAGTCATTCGCCAAAATCTTGAATATATCAACCCCTGCAAAGAAGAATGAAGCAAGCCAACTGAAAATGTAAAACATGTTACTTTTTGGGGAAACATTTACAAACTGGTATATGAACATGAAACTGAATCATCTTCTCATTGCAGATTTGATGATGGGTCCGATAATGAGGTGTCTGGAACTCATGGCAGGAAAAGGTATACCTAAATTTCCAGTTGGTATGTTTCCGTTTTGTAACACCTTATGTATTCTTATAAATTTTTGTTTCTCAGGCCCGTAGAGACCTCGGATTCAGATGCTGGTGTAGAAGAGGATACGAAAGGGAAGAAACAAGCATAGGATAAAGCATCAAAATCTGAAATAATAATAAGTTGTCAACAATTTGATTTAAATCCGTGTTTATTTGAGCATTTTCTTTTACATGTTTAGGGGCAACTCACCGTACTTTCCATGTTTTCATTACTGTTTTACTACGTTTATGCGTTTTTAACTATTAATACTTAAAACTTCCTTTATCAGTTTTTA
Organism: Erigeron breviscapus; assembly: GCA_034093135.1. NCBI lineage: Eukaryota > Viridiplantae > Streptophyta > Magnoliopsida > Asterales > Asteraceae > Erigeron > Erigeron breviscapus. The sequence continues at coordinate 98,213,994 of CM067168.1, read as the reverse complement.
CTTATGGTTTTTTTAATATATGTATTATAACACAACCTACATCACTTATTGTATATTCAATACCTACTGTTTTCTTGATGATCTATGCAGCAACTTTAATTAGAACCAACTTAATTAAAATTCCATTTAACAACAAATTTCAATACGTAATTGTAAAAATAATTTTTCATATACATTTAAATAGGTAACTATATAGCTAACATTATTAACCAGGATACTACCAATGGCCCAATTTCAAAAAACCCCAACTTTTTTTTAAAACATATGTTTCCATACAAACGCTTCTTCATCTGTTAATGTCAAACTAACAATCTACTCTCAATAAGTTCATTTTTCAATAAAACCAACCAATTCAATCATGAAAACAACTTTCTTACATACCCGCCGTCCAACGGACGGGTGTTAAGCCCTCGTAATTTTTAAAAGAACATATGTGGGAATAAAGAGAGTAAAAACATACTAAGACTATGAGGAGTGAGGGGGCTTTGGGGCACCTCACATGGGGGCGACTTCCGCCATGTGGCGGTGCCTCCCCCAAGAAGATGCCCCTCCTTTTTCTTCGAGTGAGACATTCCTTTGGGGCATCTTTCAAATTTTTTTTTTACTTTTACATTACTGATTTAATTTAAAAATACATAATTTTATTAATTATTCCAAACATTACACAACACAACTAAACAATTATTCCAAAACATTACACATTACAACTAAACGATTAAACTTGTTTAAACTTCAGATTGCTTCTTACCAACTCCCACTCCTCCACGTGATGAAAAGTGTTTCCACATGCCTTCGTGTACTCGGCCAAAGTTTTTTCGACCATTGCATCGTGTTCACCTGCCTCACCGTCGTGAACTTGGTGCAAACGGTTGAACATCATATCGAATACGTGAATATTTGCGCGCATGCGGTGCCATTTAGAGGTCACCGCGTCTTCATTTCGATAGTTCGATGGTTGATTTTCATAGCTGAGGAATAGACGAGTTACTCTCGACCAAAACGTATGTTCCCTTAAGTAGTTACCGCACAACGGGTCGTCTGACACCTCGACCCAAGCTTTCGTTAAGCTCATTTTTTCGGACCGAGTCCAAGCCATTTGAATATAGAGAGAAAAAAATGGAAGATAGGAGTATAAAAATGAGGAATAAGTGTGTTATATTTATAGGGGTTGAAAAAAAAAAGTTTGAAACGCCTATTTAACGGCTATTTTTTTGGCGACATCCAATGAAACTAGGCGGCATATATTTACCGCTCACTCCATTTTTTGCCCTTTGCCGCCCTCCGGCGCGGTGTGCTGGGCGGAAATGGGGCGGAAGTGGGCGGCGTTGGGGCAAGAGCCTCCTCACTCCGAACAGTCTAACCTTCTTAAACATGATGTATAGGCAGCATTATGTGTAACCGTGTAAGTCTTGAATTCAGAAATGGCTTACCATGTTCATATTGTCCTAAATAGTTTGTTTAGATTGCAAGTTTTATTTATTTATTTGGAAAAATAACATACATTAAATATTTTACTTCATATATCAAGCTCCGGTTTATAAAGCATAAGTAACTCCCAATGTCGTCTTCTACGGGTTTTGGGGTCCCAAATACCGTCTTTGATGGTGCATGGGGGAGATTGAGAAGTAGACAGCCTTACCCCTACCAAAGGTAGATAGACTGCTTCCAGGTTCTACCAAAGGTAGAAAAGGACCTCCAGCTTTGTTGGGCATGAGGATCGAACCCATGACCTCTGTCTTCAGAGGAGACCTGGGCCTCCCCCGTTTCAGTTAAGGCCAGAAAGAATTATCTTACCTTTCTCTTCTGTCAGTCTTTGAAGTTTCCTTTCTTTGAAAACCAAGGATGAAGCTAGAATGTGGAGTACGAACTTCTCATGCTTCCCAATTCCACTAGCATAAAAGAGTTTATTCAACTCCTGAGAGATTCTATAGTTCCTGAGCTACCCCAATTTGATGAGAATGAGGGAAGAAGTCCTTAGCTATTCCTTTGGCCTATAATAAGAAAGGTCCATCAAGACTCAGAAATTACCCTCGATCTTTTCAATCCCTCTAGTAGAGAATTCTTAGCCTTCGTCTTAGAAACTGAGCTCTCACAAAGCAAGTCATTACTTATTGTTTACACACACTTTCTATTTTACTTAGCCTACTTCTTTATCATTAGATCAATTAGGCAGGGGAAGACTCTGTGTACTAACTTTCTCTTCTTTCTTCTTCTTTGAAATCCCTTGCCACTTCCCTTCTTTGCTAGCACGTACCTGTCTTTGCTTTGCAC
>CM067168.1:98196723-98206723 GCA_034093135.1 Erigeron breviscapus | reverse complement strand
AACAGACTCGCGACTATGGCAGGGCGGTACGCTCTGCTCTCTCGCGACCCCTACTCTAATCAAAAGACTAAAGGCCCCTACTGAAGATTCAAAGGGCGAGCACTGAAATAAGAAAGGCTTGTAGACTCGTGACGCTGAACGAGACATTCGAAAACTAAAGCGCACACTAGAAAGTGCTTCGAAAGGTGTCAGCAGGTGCGCGGAGCCGGAGCCCGGCATGTTCGCCCGCTGGGCCGAGTGTTCGCCCACTTCAGAGTCTTCGCCTTTAGATAACAAAAAGTGTCCGCCCCTTAGGTCGACTATGCAGATTCCAAGGAGGTTTTGGAGCTTCTAACACCTTCCGATCTTCATCCTCAACCAAGATCTACTCTTTTATTTTACTTTCAGTTGGTAAACAATGTCTTTCATCTTTTCAGACTTTGTTATTCCTTTAATAATGGTAGGCCAGTAGGCTGAATACTTGTTTGGATCGATGTGATCATGTAGACGTTTATCTATTTTACTTTATTTGTTAGATCTGTTGGAGTGTGTTTTACTGTTTATCGTAGATCCATGTTTTACTAGTTCTTCATATTATTATCGGTTCTATATCCGAATATATTAGTTTAATTCTGATGGTTGTCTATGATCATACACTATGACTAATATGCTAGGATGGAAAACACTAGTCGGTCTATAACTAGATGTAAAAGGTGATTCACTTATAACTGAGTGATCCGGAACCATAGTAATCAAGAATGAATAGAACATGATGCTTAACAATGTCAGACGTGATCCAGTGACATGGAAACGTGCACTGTGGTCACCGGAGGGAATTATTATCTGGCCATGGCTTAAGAGCCGGGTAACTTAAAGATGAATTAGTAACACAAACTTTAGGTCATTAATGCTTAAACAATGAATCTAACGAGAATTTGTTTATAGGACAGTGTGAGTCTAGGGACATCACTTGTTAATTAGGCAAAGTGAATCTAACGAGAATCTGAGCCGTGATTAAGTTTCCAACAGTCTTGCAAGTAGGTAGAATGATATTTGGTCGTACCATGAGATCGGAGATGCCAAACAAGTATTTTAATTTAATTACTGTTATTTGCTTTTTCAAACTATTTTCAGACTAAGCCTCTCGCTGAATAAGAGGTTGCGGCTTCTATTTACTTTTCAGTATTTTAATTAGTTTAATAGGAAATCGTGACAACCCCACAACCGCTAGAATTACATGTATTACTAGATTAGGTAAAGCAACGCGTCCCTGCGAACGATCCTGTACTTATCACTTAACTATACTACATCTGATCGGGTCCCCTGTCCGTTAAGGTGTGTGTGTTTTGAGATATTTACTTGTACAACTTTTATAAATTTAAACACTAAACAAAAACCACCCATCAAGTGTTTTGGCGCCGCTGCCGGAGACGCGACACATTCTTAGTTTAGTAGTGTAGTTCGATACTACTTCGTGTTTCAGCACGAGGTAGTTACTTTTCAGTACTTAGGTTTAAGTCATTTTAGGTTTTAGTAGCCAAATTAGGTTTAGGACAAATTAGGGTTTAGTAGTCTTTTCATTTCATTTTTAGTCTAAGTAGTATAGTTTAATTTTTCATTTCATTTTTATATTGGTGCGTTTGATCTTTTTCTTGAGTTTTGCAGGATTATTTAGGTAGTTGATGCGTTTGAGATCGGGAACGATTGTAAAGCGTCTGTCTTCAAGCCTAGGTAAACTCAAACGTAGGAGGAGAAATAACAAACCGATTCCACCACCAGTTTTTAACCTAGCAAACCTTTTCAACATAGATACCCCTTTAGGATCATCCGACACCTCATCCGACACTAAGTCCGAACCGAACTCACCTAGATCCTATATGGACGCCTTTGACCGACCGATGATGGAAAGGACGAGAGCCGTAGCACCTACACCGGGATCGGCTATAGTCCCACCAAACTTAGGAGATTCATTTTCAGTCAAAGGCCACCACCTTAAGTTAATCCAAGACAACCAATATGACGGCCAAGCCAAATCCGACCCCCACAAGCACGTAAGCAGGTTCACGAGTTTGTGCAAAATGTTCAAATATGGAGGAGACACCACCGATGACGATGTGAAGCTTATCTTATTTCCGTCGTCTCTCACGGGAGAGGCACGTGCTTGGTTCGATGAGCTCGATGAAGGTACCATCACTACATGGAATCAACTTCGCGAACAATTTGTCTCGCGATTCTTTCCCCCAAGTTTAGCTAGAAAAATGCTTCGAGACATCAAGGCTTTCAAGCAAGACGAGGGTGAATCACTAGTTGATGCATAGAAAAGGCTTAGGGAAATGATCAGAAACTGTCACGGGAATGGACTAGACAAGGACGAGATCATGGAGATTTTCTTCTATGGTTTAACCAAGAGTTCCCAAAAGGATTTAGACCTAGCCGGCGGTGGTAACTTTTTGTACAAGTCTACTAATTACGCGTACAAAATGATGGAGGATATGGTGCAAGCTAGCTTAGCTCGAGATATGGATGATAAGGATCGAGATAGAAGGACGAGAAGGACCGTAGCTAGCATCAAGAGCAGCTCTGACAATGAGGTAATTCATGAACTTAAAGCTTTATCTAACCGTTTTTCTACTTTTGAAGATAGGTTGGACATTATGGACAAAGACCTCAAGGTGATTGCACACGGGTGCAATAATTGCGGAGGAATGCACTATACCGAGGATTGTGAAGAGGAGGCTACCGAGCAAGTCAATTTTTTCCAGAACCAATACTGAGGAGGCTATCAACGAGGACTATTCCAAAGAAACCCCGGTAATTCTAACTTTAATTCTAGTTATGCTATAAATAACTTTGGTTCTTTTCAAAATAGTGGCAAAGGAGTAATGGTCAACCCGAGCAACCAAAAGTGGAGAATGAAGTCAAGGAGGATCCGATTGTCAAGCTCACCAACATGATGGAGAAGTACATGGACATGAACGACCGGAGACATGACTCCTTGGACAAATATACAAGGTTCTTGAATGAGAAGATTGCTAACCTTGACCACAAAGTGGATGCCGTGGTGAGAGATCAACAATCCGCCATCAAGGGTTTAGAAAAATAGATGGAGAAATGGATGGAGCAGGGTGCTAAGAAGGAAAATGGTCTTCTTGCAAGCAACGCAAAAGTTAATCTAAAGCCGAACCCTCAAGGAAGCCCGAACACGAGTCAAAAGTACCAACCACCTATGGGACGTAACGAGAATGTGAACGCCATGTTCACCGAAGGTAATGACTCTACTGAGCTTTATAATGATTTTTGTGAAGTGTCCAATCAGGTACAGGTCATACGGGAGCCAAACGGAGAAGAAACAAGCAAAAACGCAAAACTGAAATCTGTCCAGATATCACCAGCGCCGCTGGAAGCCACCAGCGCTGCTCAGATCAATCCAGCACCGCTGGAGAGCCCCAGCGCCGCTGGTAGGTCCGTCAATCCAAATTCGCGCGAAACTTCGTTTTCAGCTGTTTTTCAAGGAGATGTCAAGACCCAATTCGCTTCAAAATGCAAAATCAAAGATGGGGACGACTCGGACAGTAGGGATGAAGTTCAAGATCCCGAGGCACCGGATGACGGGACACAGCTACCGCAAGCATCTGAAGATCCAAGAAGTTTTCTTATTCCTTGCACTATTAATAATGAGTACTTTTCGAGTGCATTAGCTGATTTAGGGTCAAGTATTAATGTTATGCCTACTGTGATTTATGAGAAACTTACCCTTTGTCTGCTAAAACCCGTTAACATGAGCATTCGGTTAGCCGATCAGACTTACCGACAACCCAAAAGGATTGTCGAACGAGTCCATGTCAGGGTTAAGGAATTAGAATTTTGGACTGAGTTTGTTGTGCTTGATTCGGTAAGTGAAGTAGTGACACCCCTAATTTTAGGACGACCATTTTTGCATGCCGCAGATGCTATCATCCATGTTCTTAAACGTGAAATATCTTTGTCAAATGGTCAAAATAGGGTTAGAGTGTCTGAATTGGAAGAAGAAAGTGACTTGATTAAGGGAGAATGTCTTAGGATGGAGGTAATAGATGATGACCAGAACCCTAATGGACAATTAGACATGCCGATAAGAGAGGAAACCATAGAAACTAAACCTAAAAGGAAAATCTGTTATGAAAGTTTCATGGAATTAAGAGAATTAAAAGAGAAAGTAGAGGAACAACTAAGAAATGGTAGAGAAGTAGCCAATAGGATTTTTATTTTTATTTTTATTTTTTATTTTTTTTTATTTTTTTTTTATTTTTATTTTATTTTTTTTTATTTTTTTTTTAGATGTTTTATTTTTATTTTTATTTTTATTTTTATTTTTATTTTTATTTTTATTTTTTTTTATTTTTATTTTTATTTTTATTTTTATTTTTATTTTTATTTTTATTTTTATTTTTATTTTTATTTTTATTTTTATTTTTATTTTTATTTTTATTTTTATTTTTATTTTTATTTTTATTTTTATTTTTATTTTTATTTTTATTTTTATTTTTATTTTTATTTTTATTTTTATTTTTATTTTTATTTTTATTTTTATTTTTATTTTTATTTTTATTTTTATTTTTATTTTTATTTTTATTTTTATTTTTATTTTTATTTTTATTTTTATTTTTATTTTTATTTTTATTTTTATTTTTATTTTTATTTTTATTTTTATTTTTATTTTTATTTTTATTTTTATTTTTATTTTTATTTTTATTTTTATTTTTATTTTTATTTTTATTTTTATTTTTATTTTTATTTTTATTTTTATTTTTATTTTTATTTTTATTTTTATTTTTATTTTTATTTTTATTTTTATTTTTATTTTTATTTTTATTTTTATTTTTATTTTTATTTTTATTTTTATTTTTATTTTTATTTTTATTTTTATTTTTATTTTTATTTTTATTTTTATTTTTATTTTTATTTTTATTTTTATTTTTATTTTTATTTTTATTTTTATTTTTATTTTTATTTTTATTTTTATTTTTATTTTTATTTTTATTTTTATTTTTATTTTTATTTTTATTTTTATTTTTATTTTTATTTTTATTTTTATTTTTATTTTTATTTTTATTTTTATTTTTATTTTTATTTTTATTTTTATTTTTATTTTTATTTTTATTTTTATTTTTATTTTTATTTTTATTTTTATTTTTATTTTTATTTTTATTTTTATTTTTATTTTTATTTTTATTTTTATTTTTATTTTTATTTTTATTTTTATTTTTATTTTTATTTTTATTTTTATTTTTATTTTTATTTTTATTTTTATTTTTATTTTTATTTTTATTTTTATTTTTATTTTTATTTTTATTTTTATTTTTATTTTTATTTTTATTTTTATTTTTATTTTTATTTTTATTTTTATTTTTATTTTTATTTTTATTTTTATTTTTATTTTTATTTTTATTTTTATTTTTATTTTTATTTTTATTTTTATTTTTATTTTTATTTTTATTTTTATTTTTATTTTTATTTTTATTTTTATTTTTATTTTTATTTTTATTTTTATTTTTATTTTTATTTTTATTTTTATTTTTATTTTTATTTTTATTTTTATTTTTATTTTTATTTTTATTTTTATTTTTATTTTTATTTTTATTTTTATTTTTATTTTTATTTTTATTTTTATTTTTATTTTTATTTTTATTTTTATTTTTATTTTTATTTTTATTTTTATTTTTATTTTTATTTTTATTTTTATTTTTATTTTTATTTTTATTTTTATTTTTATTTTTATTTTTATTTTTATTTTTATTTTTATTTTTATTTTTATTTTTATTTTTATTTTTATTTTTATTTTTATTTTTATTTTTATTTTTATTTTTATTTTTATTTTTATTTTTATTTTTATTTTTATTTTTATTTTTATTTTTATTTTTATTTTTATTTTTATTTTTATTTTTATTTTTATTTTTATTTTTATTTTTATTTTTATTTTTATTTTTATTTTTATTTTTATTTTTATTTTTATTTTTATTTTTATTTTTATTTTTATTTTTATTTTTATTTTTATTTTTATTTTTATTTTTATTTTTATTTTTATTTTTATTTTTATTTTTATTTTTATTTTTATTTTTATTTTTATTTTTATTTTTATTTTTATTTTTATTTTTATTTTTATTTTTATTTTTATTTTTATTTTTATTTTTATTTTTATTTTTATTTTTATTTTTATTTTTATTTTTATTTTTATACTTTTATTTTTATTTTTATTTTTATTTTTATTTTTATTTTTATTTTTATTTTTAAAACTCTATTTTTTTTATTTTTTTTTTATTTTTATTTTTATTTTTATTTTCTATTTTTATTTTTATTTTTATTTTTATGATTTAGCTTGTTATTTCCATTTTTATATTTTGATTGAAGTGTGCAGGATTATTTAACTACTTATTTAGCTACTTTAGGTCGTTGTAGTCCATAAATAAGAATAAAACTTTATCAGAGCTTGCATTCGATGCCGTTGATTCAATTTCTTCACCACCGGTAGCAATAAATTCTAAAAAGAAGCTTCCTTCGCAGGAAAGATATTCTAGTAAATAGAAAACTCGCCATTCATTCATGAACTGTCTTGCCCGTGCCATCAAGAGCTACAGCTATATCTCTCGAAGGTGTCTTAGCTCCACCGATAGGAACTGCCCACCTATCCAGGTAACCTCACCCGTGAACCACGAACTACACTTACAGACAACCTAAGAAGAAACGGAGTATCACCCAGTTGATAAAGCATAAGAAGCAAAAACTAGAAGAATAAACAAGAGATAACGCGCATACAAAGAGGATTCTTAACCGTTCGCGAAGAGAAGATAGTTGTTTTAGGCAAGGAAAAAAGCCAACCATAGCAGAACGCAATCAAAGCTTTCGTCCTTGGCCGCTCCTTCAACTGATTTCATTCATTCATAAACTCGCTTGAACGTGCCATCAAGAGCTCCAGCTGCAAGAGGATAGGATCTTTAGGCTGGGCACGAAAGCTGCATTGATTTGACTTCTTTGCTTCTGCTATTGAAGCGAAAAACCCCAAGAAAACTTTATCAATTCTCATTCTTCTTTGGCGACAAGGAAGGCTACCCCTGGGTAAAAGTACTAATCCGTCTATCTACTTACTACCTAACTAAGAGAATGGTATTTACTGAGAGAAGTAGTACGAGGAGCTAGATTGTTGCTGTCTTCTTTTTGGCAGTGGGATAGGGAAACTGTGAGGACTGAACTTTCACTTTCTTACTTGAACTCATAGCTCTTTCTCTTTTTATCTTTTGAGAGCTGTATGTAACTACAGTTCTTTATGGGCTGGGGAAATCTCCTAAATTACAAGAGAGGAAGATAGAGTTAGCATTGATTGGGAAGGAAGGAACTAGTAATCCATTTAAGAGGACTTTACCCTAGAAAAAGTAAAAGGGAGGGAAGGAAATTTTTCTAACTCGGAATGAATTGGAAGTGCGAGATGCACTAATCGGAAAGAGACTCTCTCTTGGCCTGACTTTCCCTATTGGCTTTGACTGCGGTAAGTAATTCACTCAAACCGATTCCATTTATGGATACTTGGAGGGTGGGAAAACTCTTTCTTTTATCAGGATTAAAGGCTTAGCCGCCTGACTCACTCCGGATAGAAAGATTGAGGGGGTCAGACACGGCGGAGACTTTCATTGAATATGGGATTGAGACTACGACTGGAATGGAATTGCTCCGTTGATAGATCCAGATTCATTCGCATCCGCCCATCTAAGAGATTTCTTCGTGCCGGGTCGTGAGCTATGTGGAGCGATAAAAAAAATGGGATCTATTGGGCTTTCACCTGCACTGCCTTCGCCTAGGACATTAGAAAGGGCGAGAAAGGGCGAGAAAGGGCTTGCTGCTGGTTCGGAACTCCCCTATCTATTTGAATTGATTTACAGCGCCTATTTTCAAGCTTATAAAAGGAATTGCTTCTATTAACTTTAAAGAGTGTCTCTCCTGTCCGGCTCGATATGAACAAGGTAGGCTGGTAGGTGGGTAGGCTTCTATCCGACTAGTAGGACATGCAGTTCTCCCCTTAGCCTTAGGGCAGGCACGAAATCAATTAACAGCTTATAAAGAAAAGAGGACGACTTAAGACAGCAAGAACGGCCAAAAGAAGTAAGTCACTTGCAAGCCCAGGAAGAATTAAAAGAAATCGATGAATGTGTCCCGACCAAGCAACGAAGAAGCGCTAGCAGATGAGATTGGACCTATATAGACTAGGAAACACAGGGAAAGACAGTCTTGGGGGTCCCCAAAACAGAGTGAGAACTAGCCCTTTGAGGAGCTCTCTAAGCTGTCTAACTCTCTATTACCATATGCAGAGGGAAACCAGGTTCAATAGCCGGATAGAGTAAGAAAACAACTAAATAGAAATGAGTACTTGCTACGGGTGAAGGAGTAAAGAGTTTCAAGAAAAAATCTCCTTAATGCGACTGCGGGAAGGCTGTTCCTGCTACATTTCGCTGGGGAAGAAAGAAGGAATTGAGTCCTTTCACATTATCACGGAAAAAGGGGATTGCCTATTAGTAAATTTTGACTGGAAAAAGACCCGGAACCCCATACCCTCTCATTCACTTACTATAGGCCGAGGAGCGTAGATTCATCTTACTTTTTATAAATGGAAAAAGAGACATAAGTCACGCATTCGAGCAAGATTGCCTTTCTTCGCTATGTAAATAGAGGGCCGGAGGAAGAAGTGCCAGAACCTCAACAAAAGAATTAAGGTGATAGAGTCTTACAGGAGACGCTAGGCTTCGGAATTGAATGGAATGATTCCTCTCCCTTGGTTGCCTTCACTGCCCGTGAATCCCTTCTCTTTTTCTATTCCAGTAGTCTTATGCGGTCTGGTCTGTCCATTAGTTGCTTAACTCATAGTAGTTAGGAGGTTGTTGTCCTAATGAGTGTAGCGGAGTGCTCCCTATCCTATTACTCATCTATAGGGCTATCACCCTAGCTTTCCCTGTCTCTGCCTTTCTTTCCTAGTCCTGAGTTTTTCTTCTTGACTATTGCTTGGGATTGGGTTTGACACTATTCAATACTAAATATCTACTCGTGGAGGGAGGGGAGGCAATAGATTCATCTTAGGCGGTAAGCGAAGGAACTGTAGGGCTTAGGGCAGCGAGTGAGCCTCGGATTTTTCTTCAATAGGCTCTAGGGGAGGTGAGAAGAGAGCCAATAGCTATTATAGAAGGACTTTAACAATTCATGGCATGAATTAGAGTTGAAGGAAGAAAGACATGAAATGCTAGAAAGATGGAATCTATGAATGAGCTCTTTCGTCTAAGCCTAGAACTAGGCAAGAGCAAGGAATGGACTTTAAGTGAGTTAAAACCGGAAGGAGGGGACAAAGGTCAGTTCTATAAGGCAAGAAAGCAAGATCAGAAGAAGGAGCAATGCAGAATAACTAAGCATGACAAGGAGAGGATAGCTAGACTTTCAAAGACAGTAGCAATGGCAAGGAGACTAATCCCGATATTCTTTCCCTAGCAATTGGAGGATTCTATTGATCCAAGACCTGTATGTAGACCTGGGCCTCCCCCGCTTTCAGTTAAGGCCAGAAAGAATTATCTTACCTTTCTCTTCTGTCAGTCTTTGAAGTTTCCTTTCTTTGAAAACCAAGGATGAAGCTAGAATGTGGAGTACGGACTTCTCATGCTTCCCAATTCCACTAGCATAAAAGAGTTTATTCAACTCCTGAGAGATTCTATAGTTCCTGAGCTACCCCAATTTGATGAGAATGAGGGAAGAAGTCCTTAGCTATTCCTTTGGCCTATAATAAGAAAGGTCCATCAAGACTCAGAAATTACCCTCGATCTTTTCAATCCCTCTAGTAGAGAATTCTTAGCCTTCGTCTTAGAAACTGAGCTCTCACAAAGCAAGTCATTACTTATTGTTTACACACACTTTCTATTTTACTTAGCCTACTTCTTTATCATTAGATCAATTAGGCAGGGGAAGACTCTGTGTACTAACTTTCTCTTCTTTCTTCTTCTTTGAAATCCCTTGC
>CM067168.1:98051723-98184223 GCA_034093135.1 Erigeron breviscapus | reverse complement strand
TCGTTATAGAACTAACACTATATAAACAAATATAACAAGTGTGCAATACGCAGCATCAACCAACGGAAAAACGTAGTCACGGACTGTGCTATAATGCACCCCAAAAAGGTAAGAGCTCCTTCTCAATCCCATTCGTACCATGTCTACTTCTTTACTATGGATCATGTCTTCGGAGGCTAATGTCGGTGAATCGGTTAATATGACATAGATCGGAAAATGGTTAAATGCTTCTTTGGGAAAGAACTCCTTGCTAACTGCTTCAACTTTCGACTAGGGCAGCAGCTCCCTCTTGCACAACTCCCCCGAACAGCCCAGATCTGATTCACTTTCAGAACCTATTCGTCGATTCCTAACCTTAATAGCTTATTCAAAAAGTCATTTTATAGAGTAAGACCGTTACTAAGAAGGAAAAAAGCCCCCCATCTCGTTCGACAACAAGCCCAAGCCCTTCTCCTCAAAGAGCACTAGTTGCCTTTCAAATTATAAAAAATCCAAAAGGTGTTCTCCAAGCCACTTCTTATATGCTTTGATTTGATTCAAAAGAAGTTCGCTTTCTCTGCTCTTCAAAAAACACAAATATCGGGTCTTTACTTTAATTCATCATTAGACTGGTTTTCAGTTCAAGAGTCCCCTATTGTGTATTTTGATGCCCCTATCTTCAAAGGCAGAAGAAAAACATCATATTTTAATGATTTAGAAATGAATATCAGAAAAAGGATTGACGGATGGAAGGCCTGGTTTCTCTCTTTTGGTGGTAAGCTCACTCTCTTAAAATCAGTCCTTTCCCCTATTCCTATACATACCTTGGCAGTGCGGTCTCCCCCTAAGACCGGGATTTCTAAGATAAAAATGTTATGGCTAATTTATTATGGGATTCCAATGGTGAGCACAGGCACCGCTGGATTGCTTGGGACAGCATTTGTAAATCCATGAAGGAGGGTGGGTTGGTAATTAGACAGGAAAGCTTTGCATGCCAAACTTGCGGGGGCTTATGTTGTTGGTCAGTTTATCTGGGGCAAGTTTATGAGATCTAAATAGGGTCATCCATTGGATGTGGTGTCTAAGCCTATTTCTTTCTGATTTAAGCTCTCATGTTTGGATGGAGGAATGTTTTCCCTCATGTTAGTACCATTCTGGGCAACTCTCATTGGGTGGTAGGTGCTGGTAACATCAGCTTTAGCATGGCTAACTGGGGTGCTGGTGCTTTTTCTGTGCAGAATGTGGATCTTAATACTCCTAGAAGTTATTCAATCTGCTGATTTTTCTACCTTAGTTCTGCCTAGCTTATCCACAGAGGCTCAATCTATTTTGTAAGATATCTCTCTAGATTCTGACATCCCAGATATACTAGTTTGGCGTCATTCCCCTTCAGGTCTTTTCTCCTCTGCTTCCTATTGGCATTTTTCCAGAATTCATGGCCAGAAAAGTCCTTGGTGGTCTCTATTATGGAACCAGTGGCTTCCTCCTAAGATGGGTTTATTCTCTTCTTCTGGAGATTCCTCAGGAATGCTCTTCCTATGGATGACAGGCTCAGATACATGGGCTTTCAAATGCCTTATAAATTGAATTTCTGCATTAGAAGTCAACAGGATTCTTTACTTCATTTGTTTTGTCAAGGTGAAACTGCCTCTCAGGTTTGGTCTTATTTGAAAGGTGTTCTTAATGCTAGTTTTGTTCAAGATAGTATGTCTGCTTTCACTAAGACCTGGTTGCAAGGCAGTTCTATCAAATCTAAAATGGGATTTTTAGGGTAGTTTTATCTTCTCTGGTTGCTGGGAGTTCGGCTAAGGGAAGAGTACAATGGAAGGGGCCTAGGAAGATGTTCAACAACCATCTCCTTTCCGTGCAGAATGTAGTGTAGAAAAGCAAAGAATCTTTCCTGCTTCAGAGCTATTCAGAGCTAATAGGATAGGTATTCTATTTGAAATAAGGGGGCTACCCTAAGGTGGGATAGTGTGTCAGTAAACACGCAGTGGTTAAGGGCATAGACCTCTAGACAGGACAGATTAAATTGTGGGTTCCACCCCGCTTCCAGTCGAGTTTTATAGATTCCGATAGAGTCACCGCTCGCTTTTGCTTTTGACAAGATGCCCTAGTCCTTTTGGTAAGCGTAAGCATTTCGTAAGCAGAAAAAACTAGATATTAAACTCCCGGTATCAGTTACAATGCTCACTATTACGGATCCCACGACGACAGCTCCCGCTGAAGCAATTGTTCCTGCGGAGGTAGCTAAATTACCTATCCGCTATAGACGGAAAAGGCATGCTGTGGCGGACTTAAATAAACCTTAGTTGAAAAAAAAATTCTTGGTGGACCAGAAATAAATTATTGACCTTGATATAACCCTTTTTATACCGGAGTAAATTCAGACTCCTAGAATGGCACGCACGAAGAAGCCTACTCAGAGTAGGAATCCCGCACATTATAAAAAAAGGAAAATAGACCTGCAACTACCTTAGACTTTCTTTAAGGAAGATTGCAAATAAGAGCTGATCCTATTTGAAATAAGGGGGCTACCCTAAGGTGGGATAGTGTGTCAGTAAACACGCAGTGGTTAAGGGCATAGACCTCTAGACAGGACAGATTAAATTGTGGGTTCCACCCCGCTTCCAGTCGAGTTTTATAGATTCCGATAGAGTCACCGCTCGCTTTTGCTTTTGACAAGATGCCCTAGTCCTTTTGGTAAGCGTAAGCATTTCGTAAGCAGAAAAAACTAGATATTAAACTCCCGGTATCAGTTACAATGCTCACTATTACGGATCCCACGACGACAGCTCCCGCTGAAGCAATTGTTCCTGCGGAGGTAGCTAAATTACCTATCCGCTATAGACGGAAAAGGCATGCTGTGGCGGACTTAAATAAACCTTAGTTGAAAAAAAAATTCTTGGTGGACCAGAAATAAATTATTGACCTTGATATAACCCTTTTTATACCGGAGTAAATTCAGACTCCTAGAATGGCACGCACGAAGAAGCCTACTCAGAGTAGGAATCCCGCACATTATAAAAAAAGGAAAATAGACCTGCAACTACCTTAGACTTTCTTTAAGGAAGATTGCAAATAAGAGCTGATCCTATAATTGTAATAGTAAGATTAGGATCCCGACTCATCTGTAAATTTAAGGCATATAAGGTAAATACATAGATCTAGGTAAACTTACGTATACTATACCTATACGGATCCTTTCTCTTATGAAAAGGAAAACTACGGGATAGCTATGCCGCAGTCAAAAAGACATATTTATGGATATGTACTAAGCCAGCTCTTTATACTAAGGCATATCAAAAAATGGGGTTCGATATAGGGAGTCTTTGCTGTTTACTGTTTACTTTACCTTTACCCAGCTTAAAGAACTGTGCCATAAATTCATAAGAACTGCTATTTGTAGAGCTTCTATAGCTTCGAGCCCTTTAGTTCGTTATCAAGCGTATAGCTTAGAGGGTGATCGCTGGCCACAAACTTGCAAGAGTCAGCTATTTGTTCACATTCAAGCATTCGTTCCCCACGTTCGAGCTAGTCGAATCAGTACTTATTGTTATACCGTTCGTGCCCCTCAGAGCCACTTAACTCGCTTTCAAGAATCAAAATCCTGCTTCCAATTAATAGACTGAAATGAATTTAAAGATGTTATGGAGGGTTTAAAAGTCATCGGTGCTGGAACTGCTACAATTGCTTTAGCTGGAGCTGCAGTCGGAATTGGAAAGATATTCAGTTCGTTGATCCATTCAGTAGCACGGAGTCCGTAATTGGATACTAAATTGTTTGGTTATGCCATTTTAGGCTTTGCTCTCACGGAAGCCATTGCCTTGTTTGCTCTTATGATGGCCTTTCTGATCTTATTCGTATTCTGAGATTCGCTACCGTCAGTAGCCTTCCCCCCAAGGCGAGCGAAGTGGCGTGAGGCGAGCGTCTGAGTGAGTTGAGTGAGGAAGTGAGGGCCCTGAGGAAGCGGAGGGAGCGAAAGCTGGATCGGGTTTCACTGTTGTGTTGGTTAATGCCCAACCACCTTCAAGAAGGCAAAGAAGTCAACTTCATAACCTTTTCCATTATCAGTAGCAGCAGTGGACGAATCGAGACAAGAAAAATACAGGTAGGAATCTGCTTATCTACTTGCCTTTCAACCTCAGAGCATTCAGTTCAGGTACCGCAGCGGTCGACGACTTGGCTGGGGCAGATCTTCACTCATTATCCTTCTTCGAACCTTTTGGTATGTATTGCCCCCTAACTATAGATCAGATCCAGCAGACGAGAAAGAAAATTCCGCACTGCTGCTGAGTCGTCGGACTTATCCACCAAAGGATTCGTGGAATTTCTGTGGATTGCGTTGGGGGAAATCTACCAAAGCTAGGCAGATAGATAGACTCCTTTCCCGCTGCTAAGGGAGAGCAAGAAAGAGAAAAATTCTTGTTTTTTAACCAGCGCCCCCTTTTGGGTATGCAGGTACTAAGAGTCCTCTCACTACCAACCAGCAGACATCATCTGGCTGGGTCTTGCCGGTATCAACAACGATAAAAAAAACTACCAAATGGAAACAGCAACTAACTATGGCTCTTGGTGGGCCCAGACAACGTCCTAGGCGTAGGGGAGATCGGAGCAACAGGTAACGCCTAGACGACGTTTTTCTTCCTGGGCTGCAGTAAGTAGATCGAGAGGTCGTTTCGCCCCTTGTCCCCGAATATGGGTAATATGTTCTCATACAATGTTGCTCCAATCTGACCTAGCTGGCGAGCGATCCCAGTTCGCGACAGAGAACAAGACAGCAAGCGAGCGTACCTTTGTTCGCTTCTTCTCCACCAAGCACGGAAGTTTAAGGATAACTGTAGGTCGGTGGCTACCTAAGGAAACTCCGATTTGATCCGCCCCCCGGCTGGGAGGCATCTACCTCATCCCGATCACAAGGAGAGGTTCACTATGATGGGGGGTACTTCTTTTTTTCCCTTCCGGAAAGAATGAAATGCATAGGGGACCATCCTTTTGTTGCGGCATGCTCCTCAGATTTACGGATTCACAGGGGGCCTCAGGCCCTACTTAGTTGACTGACAATGACAAAGGCTTGCGAAACTAAGTAGGGCCTTTTGAATTGAATCTTAAGTAGTCTATCAGTGGTGCAAAGCTAATTGCCCCTTTTCAGTAGGGGGCGAAAGGTTAGACCTTAGAAAGTCAGCGAACAGCGGTTCATGTAGGTATGGCGTTCCCCCTTGACTCTCCTAACGTCGAGCTAAGTGATTTCGTAACCTTTTCGTAGCGTAGTAGAATGAAGGCTACGCACCGACGCTCTCTTTTCTATTAGCCTAAGCGTCTTCGCTAACTCGCTGGCCTACTATACCCTACTATACCACTTTTAGGGTAGGCTAGGCTAACTCAGCCGCTTACTTCTACTAATGTAGGGCTAAATAGCGCCCTTTCTTTTTAACCAATTTTAATTATTGCGAACCTATAGGTCCTTAGTAGCGTTGACAAAGAAGAACAGCCGGGTAAAAGACAACGAATCTTTTTATTTATATCTTAATTATATATATTTTTATATATAATAATTAAGAATAATTATTATTTTAGGCCAGCTTGACAAGCTACCCTTCCTCTTGATCTGAGGTGCGAAGATCAAGATATCTTTTTTATGACTTCCATTCCACTTATCGATCCCGGCCCAGAAAAGTGACCGACCAGGGCCCTATTGATGAATGAAAGAAAGGCTTTATCCCAACTACAGATATATAAGAGCCAGAACTGCTAAGGGCATTCCATCCAGCGTAAGCATCTGGATAATCTGGAATGCGACGTGGCATACCCGAAAGCCCTAAGAAATGCATGGGAAAGAAGGTCGGATTAACCCCGAAAAAAGTGATCCAAAAATGGATTTGACCTAAAGTTTCAGGATATGTTCGACCAAAGATTTTACCTACCCAATAGTAAAATCCTGCAAATAAAGCAAAAACGGCTCCCATAGAAAGTACATAATGGAAATGTGCAACCACATAATAAGTATCATGTAGAGCAATGTCTAGCCCAGAATTTGCCAGAACTATTCCAGTGAGTCCCCCTATGGTGAACAAAAATATGAACCCTACAGCAAATAACATGGGTTTTTTGTATTGTATCGAACCCCCCCACATGGTAGCGATACAACTAAATATTTTGATTCCAGTGCGGACATCTATGATCATGGTAGCTATGGTGAAGTAGGCACGGGTATCAACATCTAAGACCACAGTAAACATATGATGAGCCCAAACAAGAAATCCAAGAACACCTATACTGATCATGGCATAAACCATGCCTAGATACCCGAAGACCGGTTTTCCCGAAAAAGTAGAAACGATATGACTTATGATACCGAATCCAGGCAGAATGAGAATATACACCTCTGGATGACCGAAGAACCAAAAGAGATGTTGGTATAATATGGGGTCTCCCCCTCCAGCGGGATCAAAAAAGGTTGTATTAAAGTTTCGATCGGTTAATAACATGGTAATTGCCCCTGCCAGTACCGGAAGTGATAATAAAAGTAGGAATGCTGTCACTAGAACGGACCACACAAATAGGGGTAATCTATGCATAGTCATTCCAGGTCCACGCATGTTGAAGATAGTTGTTATAAAATTGATAGAACCTAAAATGGAGGAAATACCAGATAGATGAAGACTAAAAATTGCTAAATCAACTGCTCCTCCAGAATGGCTGGTAATACCACTTAAGGGCGGATAGACCGTCCACCCGGTGCCACTACCCACTTCTACTAAGGCTGAGCTTAATAGGAGCAAGAGACTTGGTGGCAACAACCAGAATGAAATATTATTTAATCGTGGAAATGCCATGTCAGGCGCACCTATCAGAATCGGAACAAACCAATTACCAAATCCACCTATCATCGCCGGCATAACCATAAAAAATATCATTAAAAAAGCGTGAGCCGTTATTAAAACATTATAAAGTTGATGATTCCCACCAAGAATTTGATCGCCGGGTCGTGCTAATTCCATACGAATCAGTACTGAGAAGCATGTGCCCATCACTCCAGCAATGGCACCAAAGATGAAATATAGAGTCCCTATATCCTTGTGGTTAGTGGAGAACAGCCATCGGACCGGATTTGTCGTAAAATTGAGATTCTTTCGTTTTCTTCCTTATCAGAGAGGGTTGTTGAGCGGGGCTTCTTTTTGAAAAAGGGGAATTGAGGGTTGGGGAAGGTCTGGAAAGCCCTCACTTTATTGATGGGGCATTTGGATCCTTCCTCTCGACAAAACAGAAAATACCAAAAAGTTCGAATTCACAGCTAATAACATTGATTCAATTGGCATTGATAGCTTGTAGTAATAGTAGGTACGTATTACTTTCAATGCCCAGCCAACAAAGATCGTGATACATCGCCGCAAGCAATTGCACATTGTCCCCCGGCACTAAGGCGTCTATGACGTCATAGGCATTCTTTCCGGGCGGCAACATTACATTATTATTGGTAAACAACGGCTTTATGACTCTTTCGCTCAACCGCTCCTTTATGGTATTTGCAACTGACTCATCTATTTTCTCCGTATAGTTGTGGATTGTTAAATTGCGTGTCGGGCGACTCGCCAGCTGGCTAAGATTAGGACAGCCGCAGGTAACGCTAATCCGGAAAGCAATTGGATGGATGCTATAATTTAAGACGGTATCGGACATGTCAAAAAAATAAATACTCGAGGAGAAATTCAAATGATAAAATAACTTGTGCTATGTGTTCCAACCACTGATCCAACCCAGTTGGTTTCCGGTTTATAAAGCATGTAATATACTAATATGTTTTCTGGGTTGTGCTTTTTGGCAGCTATCTGGCATTGGGTGTATTGGGATCTAGAAATTTTTTGTGATGAACGTACAGGAAAACCCTCTTTGGATTTGCCAAAGATCTTTGGAATCCATTTATTTCTTGCAGGTGTGGCTTGCTTTGGTTTTGGTGCATTTCATGTAACAGGCTTGTATGGTCCTGGCATATGGGTGTCCGATCCTTATGGGTTAGTCTGCCTCTGGCCTAGATTAACCTAAGTGAAATGAAGTCTCTATCGCTCTACTTAAAAATCAAATATGAAACTTCATACACCTTAAAGTTCATAGGACGAAAAGATATTTTTTGAGGCCCTGATACTCAGCCTAGCATTGAATAGACTGGATATTCACGTTATCAATATATCAAACCAATGATGGGGTCTGTTTGGCACCTAATTGGGCACCGAAATCGGACCGAACCTTGTCAGGCTATTGTTCTCTTCTTCCCTCAAAGTTATGGAGTAAGACATCGATTTATCAATAAGATCAAAAATTTTGATTGCATGATGCACTCCCCTGAAAAACATCGGCGCGCGTGTAAACGAGGTGCTCTACCAACTGAGCTACAGCCCTTAGTGCTTGTAATACATATTTTATTATGTAGATAATGTCTTGTCAAGATGAATATAATCAAGATGACTATTCCATGATTGTTAGGTCCAGATTTAGTCCAGACTTACTGGACTGGCTCCAGACTGGACTACTGGAACCTTATTTAGGTTTGTTAAGAAACTTGTTTTGCTGATCTCGCTCCAGACCGACTACTGGAGCTCACTGAAGATCTGACCAGAAAAACATATTCTACTGGACCTACTCCAGACTTGGAATCTGGAGTCCCTCTGAAGATTTGTCCAGAAATAAATGAAGACTAGTGAGCATTTACTTGTACAGGTAATCTGGAGCATTCTCCAGATTAGCTCACTGAAGACTTCACCCCAGTCCAGATCTATTCTACTGAAGACATTCTGACTGAAGTCAAAGACTGAAGTCTGAAGAAAGAAGACTGACAAATGGCGGAGTCCACTGGAAGTCTTACCAGATCTGCACACTGGAGGATTGTTAGTGTTCTAGATCCTGCAAGTCTGAACACTAATATCGAGGATTGACTTTTGCCTTTAACACACTTTCCAAAGAACAATCCACTTGTTCTTTAGCAAAAGTATACGTGTGTTAAGGTGGTTGGATAAAAGGATACACGTGCACTTGATGTGACTTTATCCTTATTCTTATCTAATACATTTAATGTTCTTGTCGGATCATTAAATGTATGCCAACCATATTTGTACGGCACAAATTCACTGGTGAATTTGTTGCCTATAAATACTAAGTCATTCCTTGAACAAAAATACTTTTAAGCATTCCTTTTGCATATAAGTGAATTTGTTTAAATACTCTCGATCTTAAACAGGGATACTTCACAACTTTAAGTATCTCGATCCCAAAGAGTTATTTGACAAACATAGATCATATTGTAATCATAGGTTGTTAGGATACTCACTTAATTGTGTTATCTTGATTCCGCAACAACCTTGTATTTTATTTACACATCAATAAATAAAATACCCATGAAACATACATAATGGTCCACTTTATTTGTTTATTGCTTTAAGTCTTGTATTACTTTGTTTATATATCTTGCATCTTTATTTACAAGTAATACTAGTCCATATCTAGTGATTATTAGACTTGTTGTATTTTACACTTTCTATTGGTTAACCATCTCGTTATTTAAGGGACTCACAATGATCCAAGATCATATTGATCGTTATTGCTTCTAAGTAATATGATATTTATAATCTATCGACGGGACGAGTCCCTTTTGGTTTTTTTGTGAAGAAAAATGACCTACTTAACTCCCGATTCAAGGCCAAAGAGTTTCCTGCGGCTACCATATAGTATTCATCTGTACCCGGTGATAAATAAAGCATCCGCGCCCCTTTTGATTTCTCGTAAATTTTATAAAACGGACTTTCTAGAGACCCCCAACGACCAATCCTCGCATGAAATGTCAATTCTTGGTCATTGAGATTCATGGTAATTCGGATTAATATTTAGGTATAGATATTACCTCTTTTTTCTCCTTTCAAACAAATTGAAATGATTGAAGTTTTTCTATTTGGAATTGTGTTAGGTCTAATTCCTATTACTTTGGCTGGATTATTTGTAACTGCCTATTTACAATACAGGCGTGGCGATCAGTTAGACCTTTGATTAATTAACATCTCTTTTTTTGATTGACCTCCTCCTTCCCATTCCTTAGCCGGAAAGATATGTGGCCATGAAAGGCGAAGGAAGGCTGGAATGCCAACAGGCGTCTATTATTGAATTCACCCGACCCGACAGTACCCGTTTGGGGAACGTCCAGTGCCAAAGTCACTGAATGGGTAAGTCGCCAATCCCTAAAACGGACTATGTAATGCTATGTAATGTACTTTATCTGCTGGGTTACGGGGGTCATTTTACTATAGGTTTATAATCTACCCTTGTGTGATTCCTGTTGAAGCATATGCTCGGGGGGTGGGCAGGGCGGACGATTTTAAATTTTTAAGCAGACTCCCCATTCATTAGATAGAGAAGATGACCAAGATTTCGTGATCCGCTGCCGAACTTATTCCAAGAGAGCTCGGATCGAATCGGTATTGCTATCCGAGCTCTCTTATTGAATTGCTCATTCAATGAGCATTCTCAATATTATGCCTTGAAGAGGACTCGAACCTCCACGCTCTTTAGCACAAGATTTTGAGTCTCGCGTGTCTACCATTTCACCACCAAGGCATCTTGAAAGTGAATCGTATTCCATGAATATGATATTACTGAGGAACGTCTTTATCAGAATATTTTTGCTTCTCACTTCGGGCAATTAGCAATAATTTTTCTGTGGACTTCCGGAAATCTCTTTCATGTAGCTTGGCAAGGAAATTTTGAGTCATGGGTACAGGACCCTTTACATGTAAGACCTATTGCTCATGCAATTTGGGATCCTCATTTTGGTCAACCGGCTGTAGAAGCTTTTACTCGAGGGGGTGCTCTTGGGCCAGTGAATATCGCCTATTCTGGTGTTTATCAGTGGTGGTATACAATCGGTTTACGAACTAATGAAGATCTTTATACTGGAGCTCTTTTTCTATTATTCATTTCTGCCATATCTTTAATAGCGGGTTGGTTACACTTACAACCGAAATGGAAACCAAGTGTTTCGTGGTTCAAAAATGCGGAATCTCGTCTGAATCATCATTTATCAGGACTCTTCGGCGTAAGTTCCTTGGCTTGGACAGGGCATTTAGTCCATGTCGCTATTCCTGCATCCAGAGGGGAATCCGTTCGATGGAATAATTTCTTAGATGTATTACCACATCCCCAAGGATTAGGCCCACTTTTTACAGGTCAGTGGAATCTTTATGCTCAAAATCCCGATTCAAGTAGTCATTTATTTGGTACCTCTCAAGGAGCAGGAACTGCCATTTTAACCCTTCTCGGGGGATTCCATCCACAAACCCAAAGTTTATGGTTGACTGATATGGCTCATCATCATTTAGCTATTGCATTTATTTTTCTCATTGCTGGGCATATGTATAGAACTAATTTTGGGATTGGGCACAGTATGAAAGATCTTTTAGATGCACATATCCCTCCGGGAGGGCGATTGGGGCGTGGGCATAAGGGCCTTTATGACACAATTAATAATTCGATTCATTTTCAATTAGGCCTTGCTCTAGCTTCTTTAGGGGTTATAGCGAGATCTCAAATCAACTTATTGGTCTTATGATATATCTCAGTATGGAGAATGATACCCAAGATCTGTATTTGTTTATAAACTCTCCTGGCGGATGGGTAATACCGGGGGTGGCTCTTTATGATACTATGCAATTTGTACAACCAGATGTACAGACAATATGCATGGGATCAGCCGCTTCAATGGGATCTTTTATCCTGGTCGGAGGAGAAATTACCAAACGTCTAGCATTCCCTCACGCTTGGCGCCAATGAGGCTTTTATTTGAGAGAAAAAGGAAGACTATGCCTTCGCCATATGAAATATGAATTTTTAAGTTAAGTAATAATAGCATGGCACTTTGAATTCGATATAAGAAATTTTGTTTTCAAAACATTAGATTATGTATCGAGAGAGTATAATATGAGAAAAAGTTATTTCGAGGGGAAGTAGACTACTCAAGAATTTCACATTTCATTTATGTCATAATTGAATTGAATAAATCCCTAGGTCTATTAGTGAACCTTCTCTCCATGGATTATGAAACTAGAAATATTCTTGTTATTGCTTCGACTCATATTCCCCAAAAAGTGGATCCCGCTCTAATAGCTCCGAATAAATTAAATACGTGCATTAAGATACGAAGGCTTCTTATTCCACAACAACGAAAGCACTTTTTCACTCTTTCATATACTAGGGGATTTCACTTGGAAAAGAAAATGTTCCATACTAATGGATTCGGGTCCATAACCATGGGTTCCAATGCACGAGATCTTGTAGCACTTACCAATGAGGCCCTATCAATTAGTATTACACAGAAGAAATCAATTATAGATACTAATACAATTAGATCCGCTCTTCATAGACAAATTTGGGATTTGCGATCCCAGGTAAGATCGGTCCAGGATCACGGGATCCTTTTCTATCAGATAGGAAGGGCTGTAGCACAAAATGTACTTTTAAGTAATTGTCCCATGGATCCTATATCTATCTATATGAAAAAGAAATCATGTAACGAAGTGGATTATTATTTGTACAATTGGTACTTCGAACTTGGAACGAGCATGAAGAAATTAACGATACTTCTTTATCTTTTGAGTTGTTCTGCCGGATCGGTCACTCAAAGTATCCGTATAAAACTACGTCGGATCTTTCCTGAAACATAACCTAGAATCATATCTTCATTATCTAAACGAACCCGGAACATACCGTTGGGAAGCGATTCAGTAATTAAACCTTCATGAATATTTACTCTATAAACCCATGTTTGAATTGAAATTGAGATACTGATACAAGCTCTTACCTTCTGAATCAGATAGATTCATATCTGAAAGAGGTTGACAATAAGTTCTTTCAAAATTGACTATTTGTCCCTCTGTTAGAGGTGTTCCATAAATGTCTGCGATCGAGTAAATAGCTCTACGATTTATTATTGAAGATTTGGGCTTTGCTAACCATTATGATTTAACTCACATATAATGGATTATGTAACGTATAATGTGCATTGCCATTAAAAAGGGTGGTCATGAAGTTTTCCCCATAAGAGGTTAGTTTTCTATGGGCCACGGGTTCGAGTCCTATTAAGAGCACTCGGATGTCAATTTGCCAGGCGAGTGTAAATGGGTGACAAAAACTTTGATGGTTACAAAAAAATCTATTATTGTGTAGGTGTGACCATTATGTATGCTCCAAATGCCATTTGTTTTATTTAACTTTACTCAAGTGTTATCCTCGAAGCCGAATTTGGTATTCTCAAATATGAATATCCCCTCTAAACAGTCGGCCATAAAACATTAAAAAACCCCACATTCGAACATGTAATGCAATGACTATTTCTAAGCCATTAATCCAGCTCATAAGATACCCCACCTTACCTCAAGTAATCTTTGTTTCAATGCATACATACAAACCCCATCAAAAATATCACTACAAATAACACACAATCATATCATCATGATTTCTTCAAAACCATTGTTACTTCTGCTGCTACCAATCTTCTTTGCATTGTTATCTCATGGAACTTCTCAAAATATTCACTCCTACATACAACAATCCAGTTTTAATGGCCCGTCGGATGTTGCATATCAGAGAACTGGACGGGCTATGCTTCAGTCGACGAACGGTGATGAGAACTCGTCTCTGATTTTGGCTGACAAGAGAACAAAAAGGAAAGACCCGAGCAATGACTTCAAATATTACACTGGCGGGTGGAATATCAGTGATAGTCATTATTTTTATGTAAGTCTCTGAAAATGATACAGAATGAAACGAGTTTCTTAATAATTTGGAGACTTCGATAATCTTTAGATACATGTTACACAAACAAATTATTGCAAACACAAGATGATACGTACGAAAATATTTTTGCCCATTAACAAGAACAATTACCCCTAATTACAAAAATATTTTTGCCCATACACAAAAACAAATACTTTTCCCTAACAGATAATCATTTCGATCAGTCACAACTCTGATCCTACCCCTAATTAGTTTAAAACCGCTAATGCAGACATCCCTTTATTATAATGCCATGAAAGCGGGAAGTAATATTTTTGGGTGGTTACAAATTATGCTAGCCTTATTATTCGTTTGAAGTTGGTGCAAGTGTGCAACATTGTTTCTAATCAAAATATTCTAATGACATGATTTTGATAACCGGGTTGTTATGCAGTCTGTAGCATATACCGCAGTCCCTTTGTTTGCGATTGCTGCAATCTGGTTCGTGGGATTTGGTTTATGCTTGCTCCTAATCTGTTGCTGCTACTGCTGCTGTAGGAGAAATGCTTATGGCTATTCAAAAATTGCTTATGCACTTTCTCTTATTTTTCTCACCCTTTTCACCATTTCCGCCATGTAAGATACTCTTTTGAAATTTAATGTGCTTTTCTTTGTGTGTTATTTGCTCTAATCATTGGTGCGTTTTGTGTTGCAGTGTTGGATGTGTGGTTTTGTACACGGGTCAAGGGAAGTTCCACGAGAGCACAACAAAGACATTGGACTATGTTGTGAGTCAATCCAATGATACGGTCAACAATCTCAACAATGTGTCTTCCATACTTGCTGTGGCAAAGGGTATTCAAGTTGATCAAGTTTCTTTACCTTCAAATATCCAAAACCACATTGATAGGGTTGATAAAATGATCAGTGCTGCTGCAACAAGTCTCCAAATTGAGACCAGAAAGAATGAGAAAGATATCACACGTGCTCTGAATGATGTGTAAGTGATTGTTATCTGTAAAGATTGGCTGATTTGGGTTGTGATTTTCATATAAAAAGATTTAAATCAGATATTTAGACAAAAGCAGAAGGCCTCAAAGCGTCAAACAGGTTAAAAGTCCTCAAAAGTCTATTTTAAATGCGTACAACCTTCTAAGTAAAACACTAACTATATCTTTTAAGTTATCAATACTATTTGTGGTTCAACCCAACCCGAACAGGCCTGTTTGACCCTTACTGCACAAATGAACCCCTTCAACCAAATGTATGTTGACCTGTTACCAGCCCACCCATGTTGCTACCTCTACCTGTTTGTCTTTTGCAATTCTGTACTTATACTAAATTGGTTTTCTTGCAGAAGACTTGCTCTTATAGTTATTGCTGCAGTTATGCTTCTTGTAGCTCTTCTTGGTTTTTGTAAGCTCAAAAATCCAATCTGTTTTATATGACTATTAAGTTTAACTCATTTATAGTTCCATAGACTTACATTCTTCATTTCTTGCAGTGTTCTCCATACTCGGATTACAGTTTCTTGTTTATATGTAAGTGGTCATACTTCTCAATGATTTACGTTTACCATATCTTAACACCATTTATCTAGTCAAAAATTTATCTATAAGTGGTTTACTTAATCCATATATCAATTGCAGCTTGGTGATTCTTGGTTGGGTTCTTGTAGCAGCTACATTGATATTATGCGGCATATTTCTTGCACTCCACAAGTATGTGACTTTCTCTTAAAAGCTCTCTGTAATTGAAAATTCGACCCATTCACGAATGAATGGGTCTATTATGGTTATGCTTTATATTTTTGGGCTAGACGATAGAATTAAATATATTAGCCTTGTAGGAAAAGGATTAAAGGTTACTAAAACTCTAATTTTAGTGCAAAGAGTTCTCCCAGATCATTTTTTCATCCTAGATACATTATCATCTCATCCACATTTTATAATTTTTCTTGTCATATTTAACACGCTAAGTCGCTAACTATATATTAAAAGATAAAAATGTTGTTTAAAAGTGTTCCGGGCCAGCCTGACATGTTACCCACCAGTGAAACACGCATATATTGCCAGCTTTGTTTCTATCCATTGTTCAGAATAGAATCTAACTACAAATGTTATGCATGGTTGAAGCATCATGGGAGACACATGTGTTGCAATGGACGAGTGGGTTGAAAACCCGATGGCTCATACAGCTTTGGATGATATTCTCCCATGTGTTGATAACGCAACTGCTCAGGAAACCTTATCTCAAAGCAAAGATGTGACCTTTCAACTAGTAGGAATGGTGAATTTCCTCATCACCAACATTTCAAACTTCAATCCACCACCATTTCTTCCATTTCCAAGTATTCTAAATTACAATCAATCTGGACCGTTGGTTCCCACCCTTTGTAGCCCTCTAAATTATGACAAAACAGATCGAACATGTCAAACTGGTGAACTGGACTTCAACAATGCCACCACGGTAAAATCAACAAATTACCTTTCTCTATAATTCTGTGCAACTTTCAGGAATTAAACTTCAAATTTGACACATTTAATTGCAGGTGTGGAGGGATTATATATGCCAGGTTAATGTAAATGGTACATGTACAACTGTGGGACGGTTAACTCCAAAGATGTATCAACAAATGTCGTCTGCAGTCAATGTGAGCGATGGATTAACTGAATATGGCCCGTTTCTAGCAGGGTTACTTGACTGTAGCTTTGTTAGAGTGACTTTTACTGGAATTCACAAGGACCATTGTCCAGATTTGAACTTGTTCAGTGGATGGGTTTATATCGGTTTAGCCATGGTGTCGGCTGCTGTGATGCTTTCGTTGGTGTTGTGGGTGTTGTATGCACGTGAGAGGAAACATCGTAAATACACAAAACTTGTGACTGAATCTGCACAAAGTCCCGCTTCAACGCATCAACAAGGGAAGTAAACTGCGTGTTCAAGCTTACCAGGGTTGAAAAAAAATGTTAATTCGTTAATTAACTGATGATTTAAGAGATGGTTATTTATATATACTTTGGACATACTTTGGAATTTGGATGTTTGTTGCACTACTTTAGAATAGTAGAAAAGTAGAATTTAGTAGTTACACTAGATATTTTACCCCTCGCGTTGCTACGGAAAATATTTTTACACATCAAAGTCTTGGATACAAACATTATAAAGTCACAAACATTGATTCGAGATTGTTGACATACAAAGAAAACAACTAATTGCAAGAAAAGTATCAATAGTTTAAAAAAAAAAACAAAACAAATATACAACATAATGTCTTAAAGTGATACAATAAGAATATTAATTTTAAAAAATATCAAAGTGAGTATACAAAGACTATATGTGTAAGATCGTTAATTGTATACAAATATATTAACTAAATGAATGTTAAAAGTTTGGTGTAAGAGTTTTCTGGGGTTTGGATCTGATTAAAGGGTGTTAGGGTCGACCTCCATGCCCTATTTATGCTGGAGCCACTTTCAAAACTTTACATCTAGGCCCTCGCACTTCCTTTACAACTCGTTTCATCACTTAACTGCTCGTTTAACGCATTCGAAAACACTTAACGACTCTTATATCCCATCAGGAACACTAAATGACTTTATTAATCATTATCTACTTTAATTTCATTACTTTTAATCACTTTAACACATATCTCACGTTAATCATTTAATTCACACAAACACATATAAATCACATATTAACTAACGGTCACTAATGACAAGTTAACGGTCAACGTTAAAAAGTTTTGGGATGTTACATCATCTTTCTTATTTTGACCATAAAGGTCACCAACAACATTTACTTATCAAAAGTTCATGTTTTCAACTCATTAATAATATAGTCAATTACAAAAGAAAATTAGTAAAACCGTAAATGTGTAAAAGTTGTTTGATAAAAACTTGAGAACCTAAAAGTTCGGTGTAAAAATACTAAAAATGAAAAGTTTGATGAGGACAAACATTAAGACATATAAACTTTAAAACTTAATCAACATTCAATTAATGATATTATACCTGTAGGGTTGATCAACGGATCGAGGAGCAAGCAAAAACCCTTCCGAAATCCCCCGAAATTGACTAGAACTTGAAGAATTGACCTAGGGTTTTGTGTGTAAGAGTTTTCTAGGGTTTGGATCTGATTAAAGGGTGTTAGGGTCGACCTCCATGCCCTATTTATGCTGGAGCCACTTTCAAAACTTTACATCTAGGCCCTCGCACTTCCTTACAACTCGTTTCGTCACTTAACTGCTCGTTTAACGCATTCGAAAACACTTAACGACTCTTATATCCCATCAGGAACACTAAATGACTTTATTAATCATTATCTACTTTAATTTCATTACTTTTAATCACTTTAACACATATCTCACGTTAATCATTTAATTCACACAAACACATATAAATCACATATTAACTAACGGTCACTAATGACAAGTTAACGGTCAACGTTAAAAAGTTTTGGGATGTTACATCATCTTTCTTATTTTGACCATAAAGGTCACCAACAACATTTACTTATCAAAAGTTCATGTTTTCAACTCATTAATAATATAGTCAATTACAAAAGAAAATTAGGGAAACCAATAACAAAATAAGCATTTGATATGTCTTATTTTATACCCATTTCCCACAATGTATTTAGTTGCTTTTGTATGTTTTTTGAGTCGTTTTCGTATACATTTGGTGCGTTTATGGTATTTGTTAGTGTTTCAGGTTATTAACAGGTATTTGAGCGTAATTCTGGAGGAAACGACGTTTTTGAGGCAAAATAAGTGCTTACGGAAGTTTTACGAGTCCCGAGGCTGCATTTTGAGTCTGGTCAACGAAAGTCAAACAGTCTGGAGGCACATTGCGACGCAACTACAGGTTGCGCCGCAACCCCAAAACAGAGAGATAAGTTGCGCCGCAACTTGGGATGTTGCGACGCAACGCGTTCAGGATCAAGCCAGCCTCGAAGTCAAAGAAAGTCAAAGTCAACCGCAGTCAAAGCATGTTGCGACGCAACGAGCAGGTTGCGCCGCAACCCCAAAACAGAGAGATAAGTTGCGCCGCAACTTGGGATGTTGCGACGCAACGCGTTCAGGATCAAGCCAGCCTCGAAGTCAAAGAAAGTCAAAGTCAACCGCAGTCAAAGTCAAGTTGCGCCGCAACCCAAAACAGAGAGTAAGTTGCGCCGCAACCCAAAACAGAGAGTAAGTTGCGCCGCAACCCAAAACAGAGAGTAAGTTGCGCCGCAACCCAAAACAGAGAGTAAGTTGCGCCGCAACCCAAAACAGAGAGTAAGTTGCGCCGCAACCCAAAACAGAGAGTAAGTTGCGCCGCAACCCAAAACAGAGAGTAAGTTGCGCCGCAACCCAAAACAGAGAGTAAGTTGCGCCGCAACCCAAAACAGAGAGTAAGTTGCGCCGCAACCCAAAACAGAGAGTAAGTTGCGCCGCAACCCAAAACAGAGAGTAAGTTGCGCCGCAACCCAAAACAGAGAGTAAGTTGCGCCGCAACCCAAAACAGAGAGTAAGTTGCGCCGCAACCCAAAACAGAGAGTAAGTTGCGCCGCAACCCAAAACAGAGAGTAAGTTGCGCCGCAACCCAAAACAGAGAGTAAGTTGCGCCGCAACCCAAAACAGAGAGTAAGTTGCGCCGCAACCCAAAACAGAGAGTAAGTTGCGCCGCAACCCAAAACAGAGAGTAAGTTGCGCCGCAACCCAAAACAGAGAGTAAGTTGCGCCGCAACCCAAAACAGAGAGTAAGTTGCGCCGCAACCCAAAACAGAGAGTAAGTTGCGCCGCAACCCAAAACAGAGAGTAAGTTGCGCCGCAACCCAAAACAGAGAGTAAGTTGCGCCGCAACCCAAAACAGAGAGTAAGTTGCGCCGCAACCCAAAACAGAGAGTAAGTTGCGCCGCAACCCAAAACAGAGAGTAAGTTGCGCCGCAACCCAAAACAGAGAGTAAGTTGCGCCGCAACCCAAAACAGAGAGTAAGTTGCGCCGCAACCCAAAACAGAGAGTAAGTTGCGCCGCAACCCAAAACAGAGAGTAAGTTGCGCCGCAACCCAAAACAGAGAGTAAGTTGCGCCGCAACCCAAAACAGAGAGTAAGTTGCGCCGCAACCCAAAACAGAGAGTAAGTTGCGCCGCAACCCAAAACAGAGAGTAAGTTGCGCCGCAACCCAAAACAGAGAGTAAGTTGCGCCGCAACCCAAAACAGAGAGTAAGTTGCGCCGCAACCCAAAACAGAGAGTAAGTTGCGCCGCAACCCAAAACAGAGAGTAAGTTGCGCCGCAACCCAAAACAGAGAGTAAGTTGCGCCGCAACCCAAAACAGAGAGTAAGTTGCGCCGCAACCCAAAACAGAGAGTAAGTTGCGCCGCAACCCAAAACAGAGAGTAAGTTGCGCCGCAACCCAAAACAGAGAGTAAGTTGCGCCGCAACCCAAAACAGAGAGTAAGTTGCGCCGCAACCCAAAACAGAGAGTAAGTTGCGCCGCAACCCAAAACAGAGAGTAAGTTGCGCCGCAACCCAAAACAGAGAGTAAGTTGCGCCGCAACCCAAAACAGAGAGTAAGTTGCGCCGCAACCCAAAACAGAGAGTAAGTTGCGCCGCAACCCAAAACAGAGAGTAAGTTGCGCCGCAACCCAAAACAGAGAGTAAGTTGCGCCGCAACCCAAAACAGAGAGTAAGTTGCGCCGCAACCCAAAACAGAGAGTAAGTTGCGCCGCAACCCAAAACAGAGAGTAAGTTGCGCCGCAACCCAAAACAGAGAGTAAGTTGCGCCGCAACCCAAAACAGAGAGTAAGTTGCGCCGCAACCCAAAACAGAGAGTAAGTTGCGCCGCAACCCCAAAAGTCAGAAGAAAGTCAAAGTCAACAGCAGTCAAAGCATGTTGCGACGCAACGAGCAGGTTGCGCCGCAACTGAAGACGAATTTTTTGAAGAAATTAGGGAAACTATATAAGCTTGCAAAAACATTCCTTAACCCTATCTTTTACTTTCCCAGCCGTTTTTGAGACTCTTTTGAGCATATTTTCATCAGTTTGATTATCTTTGAAGATCAAGAAGACGATTGGACGATTTCCGTTATTCGCTTTCATTTATTTGTAACCGGTAACGATGAATTCTTCTATTTTGATTTGTTTTTTCATATTTAATATGAGAGGCTAAATCTCTCAGCACCTACTTGGATAGTGAACATGTCATAGGATTGTTTGATGTTATTTGCAATTGTTGAACAAGATTTCTATGTTTAATCGAAGAACCGCATTTATTTGAGTTTATAAATTGTTTTTATCTTTTATATACATTAATTGCCCAAAAAGTTGAAATAGTTAAATCGTTGCTCACTTCGTGGTTGTCGGTCATTTATTGATTTATTTCGATAAATCGATATATATGCTAAGTTGAAAGTTGCAAATTTATCGTTGACTGAAAATTGTGTTATAAAATGATTATTGTGCCTCATTTGTAGTAGAAAAAGGTCCTTATATGTTAGGTATATGATAACAGGTCATTTAGAGGTATAATGAAGGCATTAGTTACTTTAGGGGTCAAAATTGCCAAGTGCTCAAACTTAAAAACGGGTTTAAGGAGTTAGGGGGTGTCTTGAGGTTGTCGATTACAGATTATTCATTCCCTAAACAAACCCTAGCAGCCCCATATCATCCCTTCATCAATTGCAAACCGAAAAGTCTTCCAACGTGTGATTCGAGAGAGTTTGGTCTAGTATTTTGCTTCCCTATAGCGATCTACAGGTAATATGAGTATTTACCATTTGAGATCTGAATGTTGGAGTCTTATATTAGTCTTAATCCAGGCCATAAGGGTTTGGGTTGGGTTAATTAATTGGTTGATCATTGATTTCATGCTTTCGGGTGATTCAATGATTTATTTATGTCGTAAAGGATTAAAGGATTGATTGATAGATTAAAGTCATCAAAAGTGTTGTCAAAGAGGTCAATTTTATGTCTCCAGGTCGGGCTAAGGGTTGGAGATCGAATGGGAATCGTTTAGAGCAAGTTTGAAATTGATTTTGCTGGTCGGCACCTAAGGTGCGACGCACCAAATGGGTGGTGCGGCGCACCACTGCCCAGTTTGGGAAACTTGATTTTTGAATGGAGCCCGATATGCGACGCACCACTTGGGAGGTGCGGCGCACCTCTGGTCAGTTTGGAAATTTGGGATTTTCTGAAGGATTGGTGCGACGCACCACTTGGCAGGTGCGGCGCACCTCATGCCCAGATTTCACAAAACACTTCGTTTAGCTTATACTTCGATCTTATACTCATTATAGGTTGTCGGGAGCATTTAGCAAGCAATTTAAGATACTCTTAGCTTGTTGGTAAGCTGTATCAAGGTAAGATATATCATTTTTGACACGCTGGGGTGCACAACGAAAATAGTGATTCGTAAAAGTGGTTTAAAACCTTTCTTTCTCATACGCTAGTTTGGGTAATGGGACTTTTGGAGGGTTTCGCGAAATGGGTAGATTTGCATGATTAT
Organism: Erigeron breviscapus; assembly: GCA_034093135.1. NCBI lineage: Eukaryota > Viridiplantae > Streptophyta > Magnoliopsida > Asterales > Asteraceae > Erigeron > Erigeron breviscapus. The sequence goes on along the minus strand of CM067168.1, from coordinate 98,162,003 downwards.
GTTGATTTATATTGTTGTTATTATGCTTGTACATGCTGAATTATAGTTGATATTAATGTCGTTTTTAGTTGTAAAGTTGTTTTCGTTGGAATGCTAAGTTGTTGAGTTGGTTTGGCTTTTACACTAGTTCACTAGACTTGTGTAGGTTGCCATGTTAACACTGTGCAAGATTAGGGGCCCTAAACTTAAAGTTGAAATAAAAGTTGCTAAAGTTGATATCGTTGTTAAAACTCGAGTATAAATCTAAGTTGAAAGTGGTAAGCTTATCCCATACTGGAACCGCGTAGGAACCAGTGTGATTTAGTTGGTCAGCGGGAGTAGACTAGTTGCTTCCAATGGCACGACCTCGAAGTTTGAGATTAGCTGGGTGACTAGGTCCAGTCACTACAAGTTGCGTAACAGCTTTCTCCTGGATTTGGTTATGCCTATCCTTAACGACACTGATGGACCCCGATAGGACTACCCATCAAGTCGGGTGCAAGGTCCCTTAAAGGCCTTAAAGCCGCTTTGCACACATTTGTAGTTGTATTCATTGTGGTGACGCGAGTCATCCACCTTTAGTTGTAATAAAAAAAGGCATAACCTATTGTTGAATAAAGTTGTTGAAGTTGATTAAGTTGCTAGATGGAATACGTAGATAAAGTTGAATATTGTTGATTAAGTCGATAGGCACACGTAGGATTGTTGATCATTCTTATGGGTATTCGATTGCTATATATTGTTTTTGTTGTTACATGCTCGACTGCGTATGATTCTTTATTAAGTTGTTTTAAATTGGCAATCATTTATATTAACCTGTGGTATATCTTACTCGGCTTTAAAGCTGACACTTGTTCTTTTGTTGAAAATGTTGTGCCACCTCAAGTTGATGCTTAGTTGAGATGCAGTTTAGAGTGAGGATGGGTAGAAGATACAGCTGAAGGCTTTTACCTAGACTGCCTCATTTATTCAAACTCGTTTATTATATTTCGTTGACCGTTATCGTTATTTGACGTTTATGGGTTTCATTTGATTATGGTTAGATCCGACGAGTAACACCGTCATTTAAGTTGAACATTTTTATTTTGGAAATGTAATAATTTATGGAAACTTCCGCAATACTCTGTGTTTTTAAGAAAAATTTTGAAATCCATATTTTTATATAGTTCGGTGTTACAAGTTGGTATCAGAGACCGAGTTTAAGTGAATCATATTCTATGAGGCATAGGATTGGACTTAAACCTTTTAGTAGACTGCTTTTAGGACAGGTTGGGTTGAGTGAGAGTGTAGGTTTTGGTCTATTTGAATTGTTGCTTATAGTTGATATGGTCGATAGATAGGGCCATAATCTTTCTCTCTATATCTGTCTTAAACGTTCGTTGTTTATTTTTAGAAAAATGGTTTCTACTCGAGGTAATCCTAATGGTACTGGTGATGATGCATTCGCTGATCCTCCTCCTAACCGTGAGCTACAGAGGATTGTTGCACAGATGGCTGAGATGCAAGCTCGTTTAGATCAGTCCGAACGGCGTTTGGCACAGGTGGAGACTGAGAGAGATGAACTACTTAGGAATCACTGAAACAGGAACATTGAAGATGAAGACGCTAATTCTCGCACTCGAGACACACTACCCGCTACTGATGATCGTACAGGTGATACTAATGATGATTCTGATCGGACTGGTGGTAGTGGTACTGGTGGTGATAATCCAAACCGTAGGAATGGTGGTAGGGTGAGGGTTAAGGAGTTTTCTCTTCGTGACTTCTGGGGTTGTAATCCTTCTAAGTTCTCTGGGAAGGAAATTCTATTGATGGTTATCGCTGGTTGAAGGAGGTAGAGAAGAGTTTTCGGGTTGCTGACTGTCCTGAAAACAAGAAGGTGGTGTTGGCTACTCAGTTGTTTCGTAAGGGAGCTATCGATTGGTGGGAAATTCAGGTAGAAACTTTGGGTGTTGATGGTGAGATGCAGATTACTTGGGAGCAGTTCACTGAGCTCTTTAATAAGGAGTACTTTACTATTCGAGAGAGACGGATGATCGAGAGGGAGTTCTTGGCTATTCAGAAAGGAGATAAGTCAATGAAAGAGCATATTAGGTTGTTTGCGGAGAAGCTGAGATTCTGTACCCGACTTTGTCCTGATGATTTATCTAAGATTGGTCGATTCGTTGAAAGCTTACCTAATGAGTACCGTACACTTGTGAGGATGCAGAAGACCCTTAAGGATGCTTATGACACTGTACTATCTATGGAGGATGACTTGAAGTCTATTGTGAAGAAGGATTCTGGTTCTGGTTTTAAGAGGAAGAGTGATGGGTTTTCTGGTTCTAGCAAGAAGTTCAAGGGGGTTCTTCTAAAGGGAAAGACGAGGTGAAGGAGAAGCCGTGGTGTAAACATTGCCGATCTCGACACACTGGTCCTTGTACTGTCTATACTCGCCGCTGTGACAAATGTGGCAAGACTGGACATAGCTTCGCTGATTGTACTGACAAGTGGAGGTGCTACAAATGCAACTCTACTGACCATAAAATTGCAGATTGTCCACAAATGAAGGCTGAAGAGAAGAAGAAGACAGAGATTCCTAAAGCTCGAGCCCGTGCATTTAAGATGACTACTGAGGTGGCAAAGACTACAGATGACGTGGTTAGTGGCATTTTCCTTGTTAATTCTAAATTGGCTAATGTTTTGTTTGATTCGGGTGCTACTAAATCTTTCGTATCCCCTAAGTTTGCTCCTCAACTTGGTACCCCTGTTAGTCGATTAGCTCATGCCTTAGAAGTTGAAATAGCTGATGGTCATGTCTCTAAAGTTCGTGATTCTTATCGTGATTGCTCCATTGAGATAGAAGGCAGGACCTTCCCGATCCATTTATTACCCATTTCGCTGGCTGGGTTCGATGTAGTTGTTGGCATGGATTGGTTGGGAGAAAACAATGCTACTATCTTCTGTGGAGAAAAGATCGTTCGTATCACTACCCATGATGGGAAAGTGGTCACAGTTTACGGTGAAAGGAAGTTTGGTTATCCTACATTCATTAAGTTGATGAAGGCTCTTCAACATATTCGTCAAACTAAAACTCATTTCCTGGCATATGTGATTGACACACGTATTGCTAGGCCTTCTATCGCTGACATTGAAGTTGTTTCTGAGTTTGCTGACGTTTTTCCTGATGATCTTCCTGGCTTACCTCCTGATCGTGAAGTTGAATTTCGTATTGATCTTATGCCTGGCGCGACTCCTGTTGCTAAGGCTCCTTATCTTCTAGCCCCTACTGAGATGAAAGAGTTGATGTCGCAGTTGCAAGAGTTGTTAGATAAGGGTTTCATTCGACCGAGTTCCTCGCCTTGGGGTGCTCCCATTCTCTTTGTCAAGAAGAAGGATGGATCTATGAGGATGTGTATCGATTACCGTGAGCTTAACAAACGAACGGTAAAGAATAAATATCCTCTTCCTCGTATAGATGATTTATTCGATCAATTGCATGGTGCTTCTTTCTTCTCAAAAATCGATCTTCGTTCTGGCTACCATCAGTTGAAAGTAGAAGAGGAAAGTGTTGCCAAGACTGCTTTCCGAACTCGTTATGGACACTACGAGTTTCTGGTGATGCCCTTTGGTCTTACTAATGCTCCGGCCGCTTTCATGGACTTGATGAATCGAGTCTGTAGACCTTTCCTCGATCATTTTGTTATTGTATTTATCGATGATATTCTTGTTTATTCGAAGACTGCTGAGGAACATCGTGGGCATCTACGAGCTGTTTTTGAGGTTTTACGGAGGAAAAATCTTTATGCTAAATTTTCCAAGTGTGAATTCTGGTTGCGTGAGGTTAATTTTCTTGGACACATCATTTCTGGTGATGGGATTAAAGTTGATCCCTCGAAGATTGAGGCTGTGATGAAGTGGGAATCCCCTAGGACTCCTACTGAAATTAAAAGCTTCTTAGGTTTGGCAGGGTATTATAGGAGATTCATTCAAGACTTCTCCCGCATTGCTAAACCGATGACTGAGTTGACTAAGAAGGGTGTGAAGTATTTGTGGACCGATTCTCAAGAGAAGACATTTCAGACATTGAAACAGAAGTTGTGTGAGGCTCCGATTCTATCTTTACCTGAAGGTACAAACGACATGGTTGTTTATAGTGATGCTTCGGTTTCTGGGTTGGGTTGTGTTTTGATGCAGCGCGATAGAGTGATTGCTTATGCCTCTCGTCAGTTGAAACCGCATGAGAAGAACTATCCTACGCATGATCTGGAATTAGCAGCGGTTGTTTTTGCCCTTAAGTTGTGGAGACATTATTTGTATGGCACTAAGTGTACTCTTTTTACTGATCACAAGAGTCTACAGCATGTGTTTAATCAGAAGGAACTGAATGCTCGTCAGAGAAGATGGATGGAACTGCTTAAGGATTACGACTGTGAGATCAAGTATCATCCAGGTAAAGCTAATGTCGTTGCTGATGCTCTGAGTCGTAAGGTGCAAGGTACTTCTTGCAAACTTTTATCTATGGTTGTACAGGCTGAATCCAGTTTATTGGAGCGCATTAGGACGGCTCAAGTTGATGCTGTTCTACCCGGAAATTTCAAAGCTGAAAGAATCGGGAAGAAGTGGGATAGATTTAAGGTGAACAGTCGTGGGTTTCAGACTTACAAAGGTAGGAAGTGGGTACCTTTATTCGGTGGCAACCGCGAGCTAATACTCGAGGAAGCTCATAGATCGAGATATTCTATTCATCCAGGTGCTACTAAGATGTTTCATTACTTGAAGCCTTTGTATTGGTGGCCTGGTATGCGGAGTGATATTGCTATGTTCGTGCAGAAGTGTGTGACTTGTGCTCAAGTTAAAGCTGAGCATCAGAAACCCTACGGTGAATTGCAACAGTTGGAGATCCCCGAGTGGAAATGGGATCATATTACCATGGATTTCGTGACTAAGCTACCAAGAACTAAAGCTAGGAATGACATGATTTGGGTTGTGGTTGATAGATTGACTAAGAGTGCTCATTTCATGGCTACACGTGAGAACGCACCATTGGAGAAGCTGGCTGAGTTGTATATTGATGAAATTGTTTCTAAGCACGGTGTGCCGTTGACTATAGTTTCTGATCGTGATGGTAGATTTAATTCGGGTTTTTGGAGAGGTCTTCAGCGGGAATTGGGGAGTAGAATTAATATGAGTACTGCTTTTCATCCGCAGACAGATGGACAGAGCGGGAGGACTATTCAGACTTTGGAGGATATGCTTCGAGCGTGTGTTTTGGAATATGGAGGATCGTGGGATGATCATTTGCCGTTAGTTGAGTTTGCTTATAATAATAGTTATCATTCCAGTATAGGTATGCCTCCGTTTGAGATGCTATATGGTCGTAAGTGTCGTACACCTAGTTGTTGGTTGGAACCCGGTGAGAGACAGTTTTCTGGACCTGAGGTTGTGCAAATAACAGCTGATAAGGTTAACATTGCTAAGGATGCTTTGAGAGCAGCTAGGGATCGTCAGAAAGCTTATGCTGATAAGAGGAGCTCGTCCGATTACTTTTGAGGTTGGTGACATGGTTATGTTGAAAGTCTCGCCGTGGAAAGGAGTTCTTTGTTTTGGTAAGCGTGGTAAGTTGAGCCCACGTTTCATTGGTCCATTCAAAGTGTTGAAGCGCATCAAAAGTCAAGCATATCAGTTGGATTTACCTCCGCAGTTGGCTGGCATTCATAACACATTTCATGTGTGTTACTTGAGGAAATGTCTAGCTAACGAGACTAGTGTAATTCCTTTAGAAGATGTTAGTATTGATCCAGAGAAGAAGATGATTGATGAACCAATTGCTATCCTTGATCGTAAGAAGACTAAGCTTAGAAGAAAGCAGATTGATCTGGTATTGGTGAAGTGGAGACACAGACGAGGTGAGAGTATGACCTGGGAGACGGAGTCTGTGATGAAGGATCGTTACCCCCATCTATTCGTTGCTGAACCGATTCTGAGGACAGAATCTTCTTAAGGGGGAGGTAATTGTAACATCCTAATCATTTTTCGATCTTTGACTATTAGTTGACCGTTAACTCCGTTAGTTGACCTATTAGTTGACTCTTAACTCCGTTAGTATTTAGACGACCCATTAGTTGATTTAGTTGAATTTTATTATAAATTAAATGTTTTATAAACATTAATTTCCCAAAAAGTTGAAATAGTTAAATCGTTGCTCACTTCGTGGTTGTCGGTCATTTATTGATTTATTTCGATAAATCGATATATATGCTAAGTTGAAAGTTGCAAATTTATCGTTGACTGGAAATTGTGTTATAAAATGATTATTGTGCCTCATTTGTAGTAGAAAAAGGTCCTTATATGTTAGGTATATGATAACGGGTCATTTAGAGGTATAATGAAGGCATTAGTTACTTTAGGGGTCAAAATTGCCAAGTGCTCAAACTTAAAAACGGGTTTAAGGAGTTAGGGGGTGTCTTGAGGTTGTCGATTACAGATTATTCATTCCCTAAACAAACCCTAGCAGCCCCATATCATCCTTCATCAATTGCAAACCGAAAAGTCTTCCAACGTGTGATTCGAGAGTTTGGTCTAGTATTTTGCTTCCCTATAGCGATCTACAGGTAATATGAGTATTTACCATTTGAGATCTGAATGTTGGAGTCTTATATTAGTCTTAATCCAGGCCATAAGGGTTTGGGTTGGGTTAATTAATTGGTTGATCATTGATTTCATGCTTTCGGGTGATTCAATGATTTATTTATGTCGTAAAGGATTAAAGGATTGATTGATAGATTAAAGTCATCAAAAGTGTTGTCAAAGAGGTCAATTTTATGTCTCCAGGTCGGGCTAAGGGTTGGAGATCGAATGGGAATCGTTTAGAGAAGTTTGAAATTGATTTTGCTGGTCGGCACCTAAGGTGCGACGCACCAAATGGGTGGTGCGGCGCACCACTGCCCAGTTTGGGAAACTTGATTTTTGAATGGAGCCCGATATGCGACGCACCACTTGGGAGGTGCGGCGCACCTCTGGTCAGTTTGGAATTTTGGGATTTTCTGAAGGATTGGTGCGACGCACCACTTGGCAGGTGCGGCGCACCTCATGCCCAAATTTCACAAAACACTTCGTTTAGCTTATACTTCGATCTTATACTCATTATAGGTTGTCGGGAGCATTTAGCAAGCACTTTAAGATACTCTTAGCTTGTTGGTAAGCTATATCAAGGTAAGATATATCATTTTTGACACGCTGGGGTGCACAACGAAAATAGTGATTTCGTAAAAGTGGTTTAAAACCTTTCTTTCTCATACGCTAGTTTGGGTAATGGGACTTTTGGAGGGTTTCGCGAAATGGGTAGATTTTCATGATTAGGTTGATTTATATTGTTGTTATTATGCTTGTACATGCTGAATTATAGTTGATATTAATGTCGTTTTTAGTTGTAAAGTTGTTTTCGTTGGAATGCTAAGTGTTGAGTTGGTTTGGCTTTTACACTAGTTCACTAGACTTGTGTAGGTTGCCATGTTAACACTGTGCACTATTAGGGGCGCTAAACTTAAAGTTGAAATAAAAGTTGCTAAAGTTGATATCGTTGTTAAAACTCGAGTATAAATCTAAGTTGAAAGTGGTAAGCTTATCCCATACTGGAACCGTGTAGGAACCAGTGTGATTTAGTTGGTCAGCGGGAGTAGACTAGTTGCTTCCAATGGCACGACCTCGAAGTTTGAGATTAGCTGGGTGACTAGGTCCAGTCACTACAAGTTGCGTAACAGCTTTCTCCTGGATTTGGTTATGCCTATCCTTAACGACACTGATGGACCCCGATAGGACTACCCATCAAGTCGGGTGCAAGGTCCCTTAAAGGCCTTAAAGCCGCCTTTGCACACATTTGTAGTTGTATTCATTGTGGTGACGCGAGTCATCCACCTTTAGTTGTAATAAAAAAGGGCATAACCTATTGTTGAATAAAGTTGTTGAAGTTGATTAAGTTGCTAGATGGAATACGTAGATAAAGTTGAATATTGTTGATTAAGTCGATAGGCACACGTAGGATTGTTAATCATTCTTATTGGTATTCGATTGCTATATATTGTTGTTGTTGTTACATGCTCGACTGCGTATGATTCTTTATTAAGTTGTTTTAAATTGGCAATCATTTATATTAACCTGTGGTATATCTTACTCGGCTTTAAAGTTGACACTTGTTTTTTTGTTGAAAATGTTGTGCCACCTCAGGTTGATGCTTAGTTGAGATGCAGTTTAGAGTGAGGATGGGTAGAAGATACAGCTGAAGGCTTTTACCTAGACTGCCTCATTTATTCAAACTCGTTTATTATATTTCGTTGACCGTTATCGTTATTTGACGTTTATGGGTTTCATTTGATTATGGTTAGATCCGACGAGTAACACCATCATTTAAGTTGAACATTTTTATTTTGGAAATGTAATAATTGATGGAAACTTCCGCAATACTCTGTGTTTTTAAGAAAAATTTTGAAATCCATATTTTTATATAGTTCGGTGTTACAGTATGCAGGGATACCCACCTTCCAGCTGATCAGATGATGAGAGTTGATGCGAGGAGCGCCATCTGCTGGTTTATTGATGGCTTGTATTATTGAATTGTTTGAACTATTTTCATTCTCGTACTTTATTTCTATTTGTTGGTTTGTATCCACCCTACGGGGTGATGAGACATCGTATTTTCTTTCTTTTCCTTTACATTTCAAATAATTAGGGATAATGATTTGCATGCTTTATTATATAATCTGTTGGCTGTTAATCGTGTGTTCATGTTGAATAGCAAGTTTTTTCATATGCATATGCTGGCAGTAAGTTCAGCGCAATATTCTTGTTGGCATCATTCAAGCATGGAACACCCGTCATACCCGGCAAGTTTTTCTTGTTCTTGATTTTGCTTTTTGTTTACTTTCCCCTATTTCCCATAGTTTGCCTTAGTTCATTGGACATTGAGGGCATTGTCCAACTCAAGTGTGGGGGGGGGTGGTAAATAGGAAAAAGTCGGGTATTTTAGAGGATTTTTAAACTTTTGCATGCTTGTCTTTGTAGTTAATTGCTTTTGTCACCTAATTATAGATTTTAATGAGCAATTTAACTACACCCTTGGTACAAAGTTTAATTGGTGGAATGTGTCTTGATTGATTAATTAGGCAATCCCTTCTGGATTAATAACATGACTAGCACGCTTATAGCACCAAAACACCAAATTTGTGAGATTCTTGATTCATTTCTAGATATGCTAGGTGTTTACGGGTTTGGAATTATTGGCCTTGTAAATTTGTCCCTCTCGTAGGCTTTTGGATTTATACAAGAGTAAGGGTTCGGCTTAGAACTTTGAACTATAATGTGCAAGTTTGAGGTTAGTTTTTCCATTTTTGGGTTACTTTCATTTGCTATGAGTGTGCCGGTGATTGCGTTGATTCTAGAACTTGTCGTGGTTGATCGTTCCGTGTATCTAGATGAGGAAGAGGCAAATTTAGGATTAAAACCTTTGTTCTTTGTATGTTCACCCTTGTTTCGTAAAAATTTGTTATGTGCATGTTTTGTTAATGTGTTTAGTAGCTAACTACACTGGTTAGTGAACCACATGTGAAACCCTTGTGTTGCACTCATTTTTAGTGCAAGAAACAATAGAAAACATGTTGTCATTAGCCTGTTCTTTGTTATTAAATCCACCTTAAATATACACCTTTCCTAGCCATACCGATAGTCGAAGTCCTGGTGGGTCATTGGTTGCCTATGCTAGTGGATGGTTTGGGGTTGTCCTTTTATGTCGGGGTGGGATATTCTCGGTTACTGAGGATAGATTGATTTCGTCATGATTATTGGATAAGGTCTGGATTGTTCATTTTAGCATTCTATTACATGATTTGTCACTGTTTCAATATTATTTAGAGGATACTAATTAGTCAGAGTAAAAGTAGCTCACAAAAAAAAAAAAGAAAAAGAATAAAAGAAAAAAAAAAAAAAAAAAAAAAAAAAAAAAGAAAAAAAAAAAAAAAAAAAATGAAAAAGAGCTTAGGTTGTCAGTTGGTATATCTCATTTTGTTTTGTCAAATCATTTTTATTAGTTGGTTCATCAATTACACCAACAAAAGCTTCATCATTATTTCAAATTATCGAGTTGAGTTGGTACATCTTTATAACCAACAAAAAGGAATTGCAATGCTATATTCTTCGGTTGTCATATTTGGGTTGGCAAGTTCGTTTAAGCCAACATGATTAGTCTTGGTTGATTGAGTTGTTTATTGACATACACCACAATGGTGTCGGTTTTTAATCGTTCTATTGGGGTATTGTCGGGACAACTTTTCGGGGTTTGGATCGTTGGCAACTAATGACATGGGATTAATGGATTAGACTATTATGTGAAAACTCTGTTAAATGTTGTGTTATTTCTTTTTAACACCAATTGTTATCCCAAATTTCCATACCCTTTTTAAATACCTTGTTTAGCCCCAGAGTTCATTACAACCCTTAAAGACCTCTTCTGATAGACGTTATGGTGCTTGCACCATGGCGGTGAAGGAACGATTCTGGTACAAGCCTATGGTAAAAGATTATGCATCACGACTAGGCCTTGAGTGATTATTCAAATATTCAACCCCAAAAGTAAGTTAGTTGGAGCAGGATAGATGAGATATCATTGATTCGATTGTTCAGTGCTTAGTCGTGTTATTGAGGCTTGTGTATCAGTCAAGTATTGTCAAACGTTCCAGTTTTCATTTAAGATTAAAACTGCCTAACCATCTCTTTTCATTTTCATTTATGGTTGAGCTTCTTTTTTATTACTGAAATGTTATTTCCATGGATGTACCAAGGTAATTTGTGTTTTAAGCTTGGAATTGCTTGAGGACAAGCAAAGCTTAAGTGTGGGGGGATTTGATATGTCTTATTTTATACCCATTTCCCACAATGTATTTAGTTGCTTTTGTATGGTTTTTTAGTCGTTTTCGTATACATTTGGTGCGTTTATGGTATTTGTTAGTGTTTCAGGTTATTAACAGGTATTTGAGCGTAATTCTGGAGGAAACGACGTTTTTGAGGCAAAATAAGTGCTTACGGAAGTTTTACGAGTCCCGAGGCTGCATTTTGAGTCTGGTCAACGAAAGTCAAACAGTCTAGAGCACATGTTGCGACGCAACGCGTTCAGGATCAAGCCAGCCTCGAAGTCAAAGAAAGTCAAAGTCATCCGCAGTCAAAGCATGTTGCGACGCAACGCGTTCAGGATCAAGCCAGCCTCGAAGTCAAAGAAAGTCAAAGTCAACAGCAGTCAAAGCATGTTGCGACGCAACGAGCAGGTTGCGCCGCAACTGAAGACGAATTTTTTGAAGAAATTAGGGAAACTATATAAGCTTGCAAAAACATTCCTTAACCCTATCTTTTACTTTCCCAGCCGTTTTTGAGACTCTTTTGAGCATATTTTCATCAGTTTGATTATCTTTGAAGATCAAGAAGACGATTGGACGATTTCCGTTATTCGCTTTCATTTATTTGTAATCGGTAACGATGAATTCTTCTATTTTGATTTGTTCTTTCATATTTAATATGAGAGGCTAAATCTCTCAGCACCTACTTGGATAGTGAACATGTCATAGGATTGTTTGATGTTATTTGCAATTATTGAACAAGATTTCTATGTTTAATCGAAGAACCGCATTTATTTGAGTTTATAAATTGTTTTTATCTTTTATATAGATTGATTGATAATTGTTATTAGAAGTTCGAGAGAAATCTATGTCATTGTCAATTGGTTTATGAAACGATTAATCGGTCTATAATTAATCAAAAGTCATTGGAGTTCGAGAGAAACTAGCGATAAAGGTTTAAACGAATTAAATTCATTTTGAGTGTGTAAACGTCTATGATAGAGAGATCTGATTAGGCGAATAAAGCAGTTCGAGAGAAAGCTTTTTAAGATTAAATCATAAAATCAACTTAAGTTCTTAATGCTTAATTTTTTAAAGTAGAAATTATTCACGAGAGTGATAACTATACTTTGTGCAATTAAAGATTTGAGTATAACGAGAGTTCATCTTGATTACCTTTTAAGTCGTTCAACATTGCAAGTGATATTTAGACCTTCTGATTGATATGCAAGCTGAATAGGATCGGGTTCACTGCCTGTGAGTGTGTTGTAGTCAGTCTTTTGGTAGTTCGTGTTTATAAATTTTATTACTCGATTTCACACATCAGCATCTCAACTAAAAATCTCCAATTTGATTAAATTTCAAGAACCCTAACTTGAATTAAAGCAAAATAACTCATTTTAAGAAAACCCCCAAATTTCTTTAACCTCATGAACCCTAAATACTATTAATCAATATAAGCAAATCATACCTCAAAGAAGAATAACTATTTAGGAGATGGAAGTCACAAATTTTCTCTTCTTTTGCCTTGTGTATATCGATATACACATACCCATATACACAAATCTCCACTTTCATTTACTAGTTGGAAGTATAATTATTATTATCATTAGGAGGATTTCTTTAATTTAGATGTAAATGAAAATGCACACACAAAGGTGGAATTGAAGAAGAAGAAAGAAAAGAATAATGAGTATGTAGTAAGGGGAGTGAGTGTATTAGGTGGAAGAGATGGCTGACACTTTCTCATAGTGCCACGCCCTATCACAAAAATCAAGGGTATAATACCCGCTAACCACTAAAGTTCTAACTAATTTAATCTCGTAGCTAAAATTTACTTATTAGGAAATTATTTTAATGGAAAAACTACAATATAAGTTAATTTTATATGCCTTTAAAATATTGGGGTGTTACAAGAGAGAAGAGAGGTGATTGGCTTGAGAAATGGGCCCTTTTTTCTCTTTTATTTTCTCGTTATATATATATGTTTTCGGTTGTAAGGTAGTTGCAGGTTTTCTATGATTTGAAGAAGATGAAGAAAGCCACTCACCTAGCCACTCATATAAATATTTATATTTTAATGTATTTTCGTTTTAGCCCTAAATTTTATGTATTTACAAAATAGTTTATATATTTTTGAATGTTATTAATTTAGCCCTTGAAATTTTATGTATTTACAAAATAATAGTACTTTTTTAATTATAATAAAATGCTATGTTTTAATTTTATATACTTTGTGATTTTATGTATTAAAGATAAAATGAAATAAAAATGATGAGGTGGAGATTTGGGGAAGTTTGGTGAAAGTGGCGTCAGTGATTTGGGGAAGTTTGGGGAAAATTGAGGTGGAAGATTTTATTGGAGAATGATGATGTGGATATTTGGTAAACTTGGGGGAAAATGCACACACAAAGGTGGAATTGAAGAAGAAGAAGAAAAGAATAATGAGTATGTAGTAAGGGGAGTGAGTGTATTAGGTGGAAGAGATGGCTGACACTTTCTCATAGTGCCACGCCCTATCACAAAAATCAAGGGTATAATACCCGCTAACCACTAAAGTTCTAACTAATTTAATCTCGTAGCTAAAATTTACTTATTAGGAAATTATTTTAATGGAAAAACTACAATATAAGTTAATTTTATATGCCTTTAAAATATTGGGGTGTTACAAGAGAGAAGAGAGGTGATTGGCTTGAGAAATGGGCCCTTTTTTCTCTTTTATTTTCTTGTTATATATTCATACCAACGTCTTGGAGCGAATGTGGGATCTGCTCAAGGGCCTACCGGTTTAGGTAAATATTTAATGCGTTCCCCGACCGGAGAAGTCATTTTTGGAGGAGAAACTATGCGTTTTTGGGATCTGCGTGCTCCTTGGTTAGAACCTCTAAGGGGTCCAAATGGCTTGGATTTGAGTCGGCTGAAAAAAGACATACAACCTTGGCAAGAACGTCGTTCCGCAGAATATATGACTCATGCTCCTTTGGGTTCTTTAAATTCCGTGGGTGGAGTAGCTACCGAGATCAATGCAGTCAATTATGTGTCTCCTAGAAGTTGGTTAGCTACTTCTCATTTTGTTCTAGGATTCTTCTTCTTCGTAGGGCATTTGTGGCACGCAGGAAGGGCTCGTGCAGCTGCAGCAGGATTTGAAAAAGGAATTGATCGTGATTTTGTATATATATATATATATAGGGGAAAGATAATTATAGTACATGTGTAAGTTAACTTACTATATATATATATATATATTCAGTTAACTTAAAAAATATATATATATAACCGAAAAAAAATATAATATATATATATATATATATATATATATATATATATATATATATATATATATATATATATATATATATATATATATATATATATATATATATATATATATATATATATATATATATATATATATATATATATATATATATATATATATATATATATATATATATATATATATATATATATATATATATATATATATATATATATATATATATATATATATATATATATATATATATATATATATATATATATATATATATATATATATATATATATATATATATATATATATATATATATATATATATATATATATATATATATATATATATATATATATATATATATATATATATATATATATATATATATATATATATATATATATATATATATATATATATATATATATATATATATATATATATATATATATATATATATATATATATATATATATATATATATATATATATATATATATATATATATATATATATATATATATATATATATATATATATATATATATATATATATATATATATATATATATATATATCTCTTTTATTTTCTCGTTATATATATATGTTTTCGGTTGTAAGGTAGTTGCAGGTTTTCTATGATTTGAAGAAGATGAAGAAAGCCACTCACCTAGCCACTCATATAAATATTTATATTTTAATGTATTTTCGTTTTAGCCCTAAATTTTATGTATTTACAAAATAGTTTATATATTTTTGAATGTTTTTAATTTAGCCCTTGAAATTTTATGTATTTACAAAATGTAACACCCCAAGATTTTTAAGATAAATAAACTAACCCTTTTTGTAGTTTTAACATTAAAATAATTTCCTAATATTTTATTTTTGGATATGGGGTTAATTTAGTTGGAACTTTAGCGGATAGCGGGTATAATACCCCTTTTTATTTGAAGAAAACGTGGCTGGAGGATTCTCACCTCATTTCCTCCTCCAACAACTCTAGAGCTCATGCATTATTAGAAGAATTAATCCCTCAAATTGTAAGTAAACTTTATAATTATAATAATAATCTCCAAGTATCTTAATAATTAAATTGGGTGAATTGAGGTGTGTGCTTGTGGTGTGTTTCGAATTCAAGAAATGGAGGAAGAAGAAAATGTGATTCCAACTTTATATTATTCTATGTCTTGAAGGTATGATTTTTGATTATTTCATTATTTGATTTTAGGGTTCTTGAGATACTAATTTTGGGGATTTCTTTATATTGAGTTAATTGCTATAATACAAGTTAGGGTTCTTGAAATTTAATCAAATTGGGGGTTTCTAGTTGGCTAGCATAAAAGTTTTGATGATTGTTAGTGAAAACGAAATGGGACAGATTTTGTTACTGACCTTGTCACGAGTCAAACACCGCTGTATCAGATGATCCACTTGTTGAGTCCTAAAAAGAAAATGTAGGTGTATGTGTTAGCTCGAATTGGCCATTAGAATGAGTTTAAAAGGTGGAGTAGAACTCGAGTTATGAATTTTTGAAGTCAGTGTGGTCATTCAGAATTTTCAGCAATAACGATTCTGTGTCAGTTTTTAAAACGAGTATAACACACTTATACGGGTCAAATCTTGTGTTGGTCACTGAAGATAAAATGTACCTAAATGTGTTAAATTGAAGTGGCCACTGGAATGGGGTCAAAATATGGTGTAGAACTCAAGTTATGGTCATTTGAAGTCAGTAAGGTCAAAGTTGTTTTGTTAATGTCAACAGCAACAGTGTTGGTTTTAAAATGACCAGAAGTCACCCTTGAAGGATAATTCACATGTTGGTCACTAAAGATAAAATGTAGACATATGTGTCTCCTAAAATTGGCCACTGGAATCATGTAAAAAGGTTAAGTAGAACTTGAGATATGCTTGTTTGAAGTCTGCTTGGTCAAATATGAAAATGACGATTTTGGTACGAAAGTAAGTTTTGGTCAAATGAAATGATATAAGAGATACATGTTTGATGAACCAACACAAGAATAATATAAGATTGTAAATGAAGGGTTGGGTGTTGAAATGCTAGTGATTATGGCTAGACGGTCTAGTATGTGATTGATGATCCTATATGCGTTTGTGATTTGTTGCTAGGTTGAAGCATACATGTTTTGTGTTCATGCGGTCTTCTTGATTTATGATTTTGGTTGTCGCGGAGGAGGTGAGTTTTCTTGCATACTTTTATATATGCCTTGGGTCAATTACCATATGATGGTGGATTCCGTGTGTGGTAATTGATTTGGCGTTGAGCCTAAGTAGGGGCCGTCTTTGATTACGGGCCTAAGTAGTGGCCATAGTCCATGTGGGACATAGCTCATGTGGAGCATTGATATTGTTTATTGAGATTGTAATCATTTGCTTATATGGATCCATGTAATGCGTTGGCACAAAGGTGAGTATTATAGATATGGCACGACGGTGCCATAGTCTATATGCAATAGACCTTTGTGCATTGCCCTCCTTCGTGTGTATAAACGTATGCAAGATTATTCACTAAGCTTTGCTTACTTTTTAGTTGTTTACCCATTTTATAGGTTGTCCCGGATGAGGAAACAAGATTTAGTGCTTGAAGATTTATGATGATTTGAATTGTGGAAATGTTGACTTTCGCGGTAAAATTTGGTTTGTGGCTAGAACCCATAGTAGCCCCTTTGAACCCTTGACTCTTGATATGGTTTTGTGTCATTTGTATAAATATAGTAACGGCAAGTAGTTGAGTCAAGTTTTGAAATTGTAAGAAATGTGTTTTGTTGCGATGGTCAAATAAATGCATTTTGGCAACTTGGGTAAATGACCCGTTTGGTCGTTTGAATATGGAATTGAAGTGTTTGATGAAGTAAAAGTCGCCATATGTTGAGTTATGTGTTTTCAACCATTTTGGTGTTTTGGTTCATGTGTTTGAGGTCAAATGATTGTGAAATGGTGATTAAAAGTGTGCAGTAAGAGTACAGACGCAAGCACGGCTTACCGTGCTCAGCGTCTGCAGTATTTTCGTTTTGGTGTCCAGTTTCTGGGAGCACGGACGCAGAGCACGGTCGACCGTGCTTGCGGCCGCAGTTCTTCTGTTCTCGAACAAAAATTTTCCGAGCTTCATCCAACTTTTTCAAGGTCTGAAACTTATAGGATATGTCTATTATAACATATTAAGGTGTTCTAATTCGTTAGATTTTGAATTTGAACATTTTGAGTTTTACACATTATTTTGGTCTAAAATTTTTCTAAGTATAAAATTTGGTCAAAGAAAGTCAACTTTTTAAAAAAAAGAAAAAAAAAATAGTCGAGTCCGGTCCTTTCAAGTGGTATCAGAGCCATGGTTTAAGGGATTTAGGTATTTTATAATTACAAGGATACCTAGACTTAAACCATAGACGAGACTTGGCCTTATGTGTATAGTTTGGTTTCTAGTGACATATGAAAGTATTTAACGAATTTCACTTGAGTCGTATTATAATATGTAATCATAATAATGACTGCAGCATTATTATCATCATATATTATAATAGCTCAAGTCAAACCCGTTAAATATGGAAGTATGTTAGTATGAAGCTATAGGTTGGAGACCTTGCTTGGCAATGTGATTTTTTTTTATAGCTTTGCTTGATGATTTTTAGGTTTGATAGAAAAGCTTGCATGACTAAATGGTTTGTTGAGCGGTAATGATTGAAAATTTGATATTGATTTGTGAGTTTAATATGTCATTTAATGATTGTAACGAAAGGGGTGTGATAATTAAGTGATTAATGTTGAATGTATGCTAATGTGTGTGATATTTATTTGGTGTAAGACCATTGGGTAGTGAGACCCATGGCATCGTATTTATTTGGTGTAAGACCATCGGGTAGTGAGACCCATGGCATCGTATTTATTTGGTGTAAGACCATCGGGTAGTGAGACCCATGGCATCGTTTTTATTTGTGTAAGACCATTGGGTAGTGAGACCCGTGGCATCATTATTGTGGTGAAAGACCATACGCGGTATGGCAATGAAAAGTAATTGCGTAGTAACGTGTTTAAATTGGTAAATTGTGTGATTGATGCATGCTACATGGTAGTATAAAGTGCATGTTAAAAGTCCATACGAAATATGGTGATGAGAATCAGTTGTGCAATGATATGATTTAATTGGTGATATGTTGAAAGACCATACGGGATATGGCGAATGTGTTTGAAAATGATAGTCAGGCTTTTCTTAAATGAATATGTGGCTACTTGTTATATGATAATAAATATTACGAATGAATTTGGTATAGTGAAACATGAGGATGATATAGTTTCAATGAACTAGTAAATCATAAGTATGGTAGTTATAAAAGTTAAAACCTAATCAAAAATCCTCCGAGCAGTTTGTTTTCTTTTTCCTTCGAGAGCGTGTGATACAAAGTTTAGGATATGGATTGGTTAAGTGTGAAGACGTCAAGTTTCGTGGGAGGAGAAGGCGACTAATGGAATATTTCTATTCGAGAGAATAAAATTGTCTTCGGCGGAAGAATTGAAACGGTTGATCTCTGTTGGTACTTTTGCTCGTGCGTTTTGATAATCGTTGTATGGCAGTCAAGTCTCATGTATTTGGATCATCGACGCCGAATGGAAACCACGGTTTAGGGAGAATATTCTTGTTGTTTGTGATTTTCTCAATGTCTTTTTCGTGAATTTTATTCGTTCTAGTCGTCCCCGAGAGGTATAATTATCCTTTTCGATGAAATCAAAGATGACATTATGCGCGTGTGTTTATCTATTCGTAAGCTAAATGAAGTGAACAGTCGAAAACGAGTACCCGTTGTCAAGATTTATGTTTTACTCGATCCAATTGAAAGCCATTTCTTATTATTCTAATGTAAATTTTCTTTCCTATTATCATCAATCTAAAGCACGCGATGAAGATGTTCCTAAAAATGCTATCTATACTCGTTGCGAGCACTTTGAATTCGTAGTTATGCTCTTCGATTTTATCAATGATTTTGCAATTTTCATGGGTCTTACGAATCGCAATTGTTTCCGTTATGTAATAAGTTCGTAATTGCTTTCATTGACAACGTTTATTCTTAAAGTCAATACGGTCACTAAGCTCTTTTACGCGAAGTTTGGGAGATATTATAAAAGGAAAAGTTTCATGTAAATTCGTTGGATGAGCAGTCTGATTAGAAGAAGTGCAATTATCTCTATCGTGTGATTACCCAAAAGAAGGAATGAGGTTGATTCGGCTTGGAATAGTGCGGTGACGAAGTGGAGACAACCTACAAGATCAATATAGATTAGAAGTTTCGTAGTTGACGGGTGATAAATGTCGTTTTATTTTCAGCCTTTTGAAGATAGATTCATCGATGACCGAATTAATTAGAAAGATTGTAAGGTAAGCTTGGTGATGTGCTAAATCGAGTTTAAAAATTAAAACTAGAAATACCTTGAAACTCACTACTACGCACTATCGGGCAGTGGACCCGATCGTATGCAGTATAGTTAAAAAGTAAGTCCAGGTTCGTTCACGGGGATTGGTTTGAATCAATTGTTTAACAAAGTAGTTTGGAAAAAGGGTGGAACGCTTTGAATCTCTCTTTGACAATTAAATTAAAATAACTTAAAAGACAAACGCGTAAAGGTAAAGGTAAAACTGCAAACAATAATAGTAAAGATCATCCACCTTGAGTTCGCTAGACTTCAAACATGATTGCATTCAATTAAGACCAAATTCATTTAGAGTTGACAAGATAATCGTGAAAGGATAAAATGCTCGCGTGGTACCACCAACCGCTCACAAAACACCCAAACACCTAAGTTGCTAGTTTAATTACCCAAGCCGGTACCACCAATGCCTAGACAACCTTACCAACAATTAGTTTACTTGATCATCACATTACCAATTGTGCCTATGTGAATTAAAACGTGGTACCACCAACCGTTTCTAAACACGTTGACAAAATTATTCCTTTTATTAAAATGACATTCACTATCACACCATGAACTAGTGATAATTGCTCATAGACAAGCAACCGTTTGAAAATCACATATGTATTCAACTAGTACCACTAACGAAGAACACACATGCCACCAATATCATAATAATAAATATAAAGGAATTAAATCATCAAGATCTCGACACAACGATAATTGAAATCAACTCTTTGAATTAAAACATATAACAATCACATCATCCGTCTAGTTTCATCAAGGTGGGTGATTAAAAGACTAGCGCAGTGGACTTGTTCACCACCACTGCGTCGCAGTATAAAAGTACTGGTCTCGATGCTCTTTTTCCACTAGCTGACTGCGGCGCAGTGGACTTGTTCACTGCCACTGCGTCGCAGTATAAATGTACTGGTCTCGATGCTCTTTTTCCACTAGCTGACTGCGGCGCAGTGGCCCTGTTCACCACCACTGCGTCGCAGTGTAAATGTACTGGTCTCGATGCTCTTTTTCCACTAGCTGACTGCGGCGCAGTGGCCCTGTTCACCACCACTGCGTCGCAGTGTAAATGTACTGGTCTCGATGCTCTTTTTCCACTAGCTGACTGCGGCGCAGTGGCCCTGTTCACCACCACTGCGTCGCAGTGTAAATGTACTGGTCTCGATGCTCTTTTTCCACTAGCTGACTGCGGCGCAGTGGCCCTGTTCACCACCACTGCGTCGCAGTGTAAATGTACTGGTCTCGATGCTCTTTTTCCACTAGCTGACTGCGGCGCAGTGGCCCTGTTCACCACCACTGCGTCGCAGTGGCTAGTGGAGGCCCAACTGCGGCGCAGCCATATATTACTGGGTTGCAGCCACGCTTTTCAATCCACTGACTGCGGCGCAGTGGACTTGTTCACCACCACTGCGTCGCAGTATAAAAGTACTGGTCTCGATGCTCTTTTTCCACTAGCTGACTGCGGCGCAGTGGCTTGTTCTCAACACTGCGTCGCAGTGGCTAGTGGAGGCCCAACTGCGGCGCAACCATATATTACTGGGTTGCAGCCACGCTTTTCAATCCACTGACTGCGGCGCAGTGGACTTGTTCACCACCACTGCGTCGCAGTATAAAAGTACTGGTCTCGATGCTCTTTTTCCACTAGCTGACTGCGGCGCAGTGGACTTGTTCACTGCCACTGCGTTGCAGTATAAAAGTACTGGTCTCGATGCTCTTTTTCCACTAGCTGACTGCGGCGCAGTGGACTTGTTCACCACCACTGCGTCGCAGTGTAAAGTACTGGTCTCGATGCTCTTTTTCCACTAGCTGACTGCGGCGCAGTGCCTGTTCACCACACTGCGTCGCAGTGGCTAGTGGAGGCCCAACTGCGGCGCAGCCATATATTACTGGGTTGCAGCCACGCTATTCAATCCACTGACTGCGGCGCAGTGGCTAGGTCAACCACTGCGTCGCAGTGGCTAGTGGAGGCCCAACTGCGGCGCAAGCCATATATTACTGGGTTGCAGCCACGCTTTTCAATCCACTGACTGCGGCGCAGTGGACTTGTTCACCACCACTGCGTCGCAGTATAAAAGTACTGGTCTCGATGCTCTTTTTCCACTAGCTGACTGCGGCGCAGTGGACTTGTTCACTGCCACTGCGTCGCAGTATAAAAGTACTGGTCTCGATGCTCTTTTTCCACTAGCTGACTGCGGCGCAGTGGACTTGTTCACCACCACTGCGTCGCAGTATAAAAGTACTGGTCTCGATGCTCTTTTTCCACTAGCTGACTGCGGCGCAGTGGACTTGTTCACTGCCACTGCGTTGCAGTATAAAAGTACTGGTCTCGATGCTCTTTTTCCACTAGCTGACTGCGGCGCAGTGCCTTGTTCACAACACTGCGTCGCAGTGGCTAGTGGAGGCCCAACTGCGGCGCAACCATATATTACTGGGTTGCAGCCACGCTATTCAATCCACTGACTGCGGCGCAGTGGATTGGCCACTGCGTCGCAGTGTAAATGTACTGGTCTCGATGCTCTTTTTCCACTAGCTGACTGCGGCGCAGTGGGCCTGTTCACCACCACTGCGTCGCAGTGTAAATGTACTGGTCTCGATGCTCTTTTTCCACTAGCTGACTGCGGCGCAGTGGGCCTGTTCACCACCACTGCGTCGCAGTACAAATATACTGGTCTCGATGCTCTTTTTCCACTAGATGACTGCGGCGCAGTGGACTTGTTCACCACCACTGCGTCGCAGTACAATATTACTGACCGAAGGCCACACATCAACTTATGAATACTTGCATATTTTTTCTATCTCTTTTCATCTTAACGACTCTCGAACTCTCCAATCAACTTCATGACCTCAAAATTACTCGAATTTGCACCAAACGGACACGTCACCTGTTTAGAACCTGAAACCACTAACAAAACCCATAAACGCGCCAAATGCCAGCAAAATCGACTAAAAACATATAATAAAAAGGCCAATAACGATGTGGGCGATGGGTATAAATTGGTCACATCAAATCCCCCCACACTTGAGCATTGCTTGTCCTCAAGCAAATCCAACATTTAAAAAAAAAGTAATCCTTGGCAAAGAAGCTAAATAAACAATTACGAGTATCAAAAAGAAGCAACACCAAGTATGTCAAAGACAAAGAAGTTGGGTGAAGCAGTTTTAATCTTAAATGAAAACCCGAAATGTTTGACCATATCTGAACAATCCACAAGCCTCAATAACACGACTATGCACAAGTGAAACAAATGAACCTATCAATATCATTCTACTCCAACGAACTTACTTTTGGGGTTGAATATATGAAGAATCACTCATAGCACGGTCGTGATGCATATCTTACCATAGGCTTGAACAAGGATCATAGCTCCACCGACGTGGCGTAAGCACCAAGTACATCATCAAAATAGGCATATAAGATGGTTGTATAGTTAGGCTAAGGTATATGTAATGGACATTTACAATGAGTGAGGGAGTGTAGGTTAGAAATGAAAGGAATCAATCAAAAGTATAAGGTGTGTATGAAATTTGTACAAAATAGTCTAATCGAGACCCGTACCATTGATTGCCAATAACCCATAAATTGCTAATCCGCTAAAACACCTCAAAAATACCAAGCAAACTCGACACCATTGTGGTGCATCAACTTCAAACAACTTAAAGTCAACCAAGCCCTCCATTCTTAACAATACAACACAACTCTAGACATATAAAAATGAGAAGTACCCACTAGTAGCCCAAGGTTTTTTTTTTTTTTTTTTTGAAATCACTTTTCTCTTTTTTCTATTGTTGAACCACTTTTACTCTACTAGTAGGCACCCTCTTACAATGATGAACAATGTCTAACACAATCTACTTCCTTTTGAACAATCCAACACATTCCCATAGACCAACAATATTCCACCGACACCCCATTGAAGCTCTCCCAAACCGTCCAAACAAACCGATGACAATCAATGGCCCCCCAGATTAGACTATCGGTATAGTAATGTATAATTAGGTAAAGTTTACATAAATGAGTGGATATATACAATGGAAAAGGCTAAGTTAAAATGGTGTATAAGAAAGGTTTACAAAGAAAGGAAGGATGTATATGTAAGTGAGTATAAGTATAGTAAGGGTATGAATATACAAAAGGAAAAGTGAAAATAAAGCAAGAAAGAAAAGTATGGGTCAAACCTATATGCCAATTCGTCATCCGATGTACTTTAATCACAAAAGTGATCTCACTGCGGTCTCGTCACGATCACAAGGCCAAGTTCTAGCTCAACACATCACCGGCACACTCAAATCAAAGAAAAGAACCCGGAAATGGAATAAATTAACCTCAAATTCGCACATCTTAGTGCAGAGTTCGAAATGGAACCCTTACTCCCGAATAAATCCAAGAGCCTAAGAGAGGGACAAATTACAAGGTAATCAAACCAAAACCGTAAACACCTAGCACATCTATATATGAACAATGAATCTCACAACTTTAGGTGTTTGGGAAATTTGAGTATGCAAGTAATGTTATCAATCCACAAGGATAAGCCCAATAACCGTTCAGAACACATTTCGCCGATTAAAATTTTTGCCATAGGAAAATTTTGTAGTAAAAATTGCTTGTTAAGTTATCATGAATTAAGTGACAAAAGCAATTTACCACAAGGACAAACTCAACTCAAGTATCAAAACCATATCAACTTCTATCATCCCGCCAAATTGACAACACCGATTCCAAACATGCACATCACAGTGAAGAGCTCAAAATAGAAACTCCTACCCTCAGATAAAATCCGAAGGCCTATGAGAGGGACACATCAACAAAACCGGTAGAAATCTCAATGGCAAAACAACAAAAGTGATGTACCCGGTAGCTTAAACCTATTTGCCACCCCCCCCCACACACACACACTTAAGATGGACAATGCCCTCAATGTCCATATTCGGTCAAACAAAGGTAAATAGGGGTAAGCAACATAGAAAAATCAGAGCACATACCGGAGTAAGGACACATCCCGTTTCGAAACAAGTCAGTCGACCCCGTGTCACAAATGGTGCTTCCTAAAAAGGAAGACACTTTGCTTGGCGGGAGAAACAAGTTGTACCAAAACGGAGAGTGCGAGAATGGTGTGTGCAACAAACATACCAAACAAAAATATAGCGGCGCTGAACTTACTGCCAGCATATGCACACCATCACACAAGCACAATTTGATGCCACAAAGTAAAGATGAGAAGAGAATCCAATGAGTTTTCCCCCCACACATGTGTTGCACAATAGCCATCAAATTGAATAGTCCTGTCACTTGCACCACAAACAAACCACAAATTCCAAAGCATATCAAAGCATCTACTGATAAAAAGAAAATAAAATACGATAAAATAAACACGGGTTGCCTCCCGAGAAGCGCTTAATTTATTTACGAGTCTTTAGCTAGACTCGATCCTCTCATAATTACCAACGTTGGGACCCCGACGCCCCCACACTTAAAGTGTTGGGCGGTCTTCCCTTGAAAGGAGAGAAACGGTTACCTTTCACCTTTTCAAGGATCCAATCATTCGCTCGTTCCGACGTATCAACAACCATCATTAACTCAGCTTTCTCATTTGTTGATAAGCTAGAACACAACTTTGCAGATAACTTAATATTACCATGAGAAATGGCAGACCTCAATCGACTATAAAGCTTTCGGATCTTAGCACACTGTCCATCCGTCGGTTTAGAACCAGGCACTGCTGCCGACTTCAATTCAACCACTTTCTCCTCTAACTTCTCATCCAACCATTTATCAATCTGTGAATCCAAAGAACTAACACAAGCAGTTTCAACAAAGTTAGCAACATTAGGTAAAGAAACAGAACATGTGTTCGAAAATGTAACGGATTCATCTCCTGCTCTCAATGTAAGCTTACCACGACCAACTTCAAGTTTAGCATCGGCCGTGGCAAGGAATGGTCTCCCTAAAATAAGAGGCACATTTAATGCCTCGTCAGCTTCAATAATTATGAAATCTACAGGAAAAACCAAACCTCCCACCTGAATTAACACATCTTCTAATATTCCAATAGGTCTTATTTCAGACTTATCGGCCAAATTGATCTTCATGTTAATAGATTTCGGTGTTCCTAAGTTCAGCTTGGAGTAAAGAGAAGAAGGCATAAGATTAATGCTTGCGCCCGAATCATTTAAGGCACGTTTTACCGTTAAGTTACCAATCTTACAGGGAATAGTAAAACTACCTGGATCTCCTCGTTTTTCGGGCAACTTACCTGTTACAGCTGCTGAACAAACTTCCTCTAGCACTGTAGTAGCCACCCTTTCCAGATGCTTCTTATTCATCAAAATCTGCTTCAAGCACTTTGCATATCCTGGCATCTGCACAATTGCATCTAAAAATGGAATATTGATATGCAATTTTCTGAGGTGACTTACAAATTTATCCATTTGTTCCTTCAGCTTATTTTTCGCCAATCGCTGGGGAAATGGAACCTTCGGCTTATATGGCTTAACAGTTGGTTCCTCAGCGGGCTTCTCAACAGGTTTAGCAACGGGTTTGGATGGAACGGCCGGTGTTGGCACGGCTAGTTCCGGTTCCATCTCAATCTCGTCATCAACTTGCTCCTCCTCTTCATTAACCTGCACAGATTGAAACGAATCATTAGGTGAAGATTTAGCTGAATCATAAGTGTTACCTGCCCTCGTAGTGATAGCATTCACATGCTCGTTTCTGACATTAGGCTGGGTATCCTTTTTCCATGATCCTTGATTACTCGACTGAGGCTTTGGATTCTGTTGGGTATTGCTCGGTAGAGTCCCCGTGGGCCTAGCAAGAGCTGCCATCCTACTCTCGAGATCCTTAAAGTTAACACATTGATTCTTCATGTTGATCTCCACCTTCCCGTTTATTGCATCCAACCTCTCGCTCAAAGCCTTAGTATCTTCCCTGATCATTTGAATGTTATTGTTGGTTTCAACCTGATTACTAACCAACTGCTTCATCATCTCCCTCAACTCGTCATTTGGATCGGCATTAGAAGATCCTGATCCTTGGCCTTGCTGTGTCTGCTGCTGAGGCTGATTCTGATAATTGTCTCCTTGCCACCTGTTACCTGAAAAACGAGCATTATTAGTAGGAAAGGAAGAGTTATAGGAAGGATTACCTGAAGAACGGTTTGGAAACCGGTGTTGCGCTGGAAAACTCCCTTGTTGTTGATTCTGGATGTAACTCACATCTTCGGGTGCCCGATTTGGGCACTCATCAGAATAATGCATATTACCACAATGGTCACACCCCTCGGCTACTACCTTTACATCCCGTTCAAGTGCTCCAAACCGACTCTCTTGCATAGCAAATCCCTTTTTCATGCGCTCAGACAGCGCTCTAATCTCTCCAATCATACCAGAATCATGACTAGCCTCAACCTTTGCGACCCTACCTTGGCTAGTACCTTTCTTTAGTCTTCTCTCATTCTTCAAAAATCTATCATCATCCATATTTGCATTGTCCTTTGCCATGGACTCCAAAATATCAAAACCTTCATTGGGTGTAATTTTGTTGAAACCACCACCAAAAGCATATCCTAACTCACGTTTGGACTTCTTATCTAGGCCATCAAAGAAAAGCTCAACATATTGCTCCTTAGTCATGTTATGGCCCGGACAATTCCTCAACATCTCTTTAAACCGAATCCATGCATCCACCACATCTTCATCTTCATCTTGGGCAAAGGACCTAATCAAGTTCTCCAACTTCCGTTGAGTTCTAAGTGAGTAAAACTCACCAATGAAAGCTTGCTTGAGTTGGTCCCAAGTTGTTATAGAATTTTCCGGGAGATCATTAAACCAATCTAAAGCATCACCGGTAATGGACATGGGAAATGTTTCTAGTTTAACGGCATTCATTTGGTTGTTCCCATATTGGTATAACCGTGCCAACTTCTCAAACCTCTCTAAGTGCTGGTATGGATCCCATTTCCTTTTACCATCAAACTGTTGCTCCTCAATGCTTTTAAGATGATTACCTTTCAGATTGAAATCATGACCAATGGCTGGAGGTCTTATAGGACTACCACGGTTGGTAGGAATAGTGCGGACCCTCTCACCATAACGAATATCATTCGGATCCCTTTCTTCGTCTCCCATTTCCTCTTCTAACTTAACTTCTAGATTGAAAAACTCGTCTAAATAGAACCCTTCCTCGTCCGAATCAGGAGTGGGTCTAACAATAGGTGAGAATGGTGTAGGTGTTGCGAAGTTAAATCTACGTCTTGTCGGTGTTCTCAAGGGACTATTTAGAGGTAAACCCGAAGACCGCAAGTTCATCAACTAAGAAGTAGACCTGTAAAACACAACTAACCAAACACGTCAACTGCACCTGTGATAAGCAAAGAAAAGCAAAACTAAACTATAAAGCAAGTAACTTCCTCACGCATGAGGAAGGATCAAACCACTAAATTAACAACTAAAACGGCACACAATCCCCGGCAGCGGCGCCAAAAACTTGATGTGCTAAATCGAGTTTAAAATTTAAAACTAGAAATACCTTGAAACTCACTACTACGCACTATCGGGCAGTGGACCCGATCGTATGCAGTATAGTTAAAAAGTAAGTCCAGGTTCGTTCACGGGGATTGGTTTGAATCAATTGTTTAACAAAGTAGTTTGGAAAAAGGGTGGAACGCTTTGAATCTCTCTTTGACAATTAAATTAAAATAACTTAAAAGACAAACGCGTAAAGGTAAAGGTAAAACTGCAAACAATAATAGTAAAGATCATCCACCTTGAGTTCGCTAGACTTCAAACATGATTGCATTCAATTAAGACCAAATTCATTTAGAGTTGACAAGATAATCGTGAAAGGATAAAATGCTCGCGTGGTACCACCAACCGCTCACAAAACACCCAAACACCTAAGTTGCTAGTTTAATTACCCAAGCCGGTACCACCAATGCCTAGACAACCTTACCAACAATTAGTTTACTTGATCATCACATTACCAATTGTGCCTATGTGAATTAAAATGTGGTACCACCAACCGTTTCTAAACACGTTGACAAAATTATTCCTTTTATTAAAATGACATTCACTATCACACCATGAACTAGTGATAATTGCTCATAGACAAGCAACCGTTGAAAATCACATATGTATTCAACTAGTACCACTAACGAAGAACACACATGCCACCAATATCATAATAATAAATATAAAGGAATTAAATCATCAAGATCTCGACACAACGATAATTGAAATCAACTCTTTGAATTAAAACATATAACAATCACATCATCCGTCTAGTTTCATCAAGGTGGGTGATTAAAAGACTAGCCACTCATGATTAAATTGAAATAACAATCAAAGTAAAGGAAGAACATGATGTACCAATTGTTTGAGGAATAGAAATTGCAAGACAATAAAATAGATACGATCTAAGTGGGTGCACGTGAATCTTCAATGAATCGGAAGATGTTGAAATCTTGAATTGATCCTTGAAGGTGTTCCTTGAAGTGCAGCTCTTAGAAAGAAGATTTGATCATTTGGGAATTAGGTTTGTAAACTATTTATACCCCCTTCATTCTGATGCAAGTGATCGGTCAAAGCCTTGCCTACCCGTGTTAACACTGCGTCGCAGTGGCTAGTGGAGGCCCAACTGCGGCGCAGCCATATATTACTGGGTTGCAGCCACGCTATTCAATCCACTGACTGCGGCGCAGTGGCTAGGTGTGGTTGCCACTGCGTCGCAGTGTAAATGTACTGGTCTCGATGCTCTTTTTCCACTAGCTGACTGCGGCGCAGTGGGCCTGTTCACCACCACTGCGTCGCAGTACAATATTACTGGACTGGTAGTGCCTTACAACAAAGATGACTGCGGCGCAGTGGACCTGTTCACCACCACTGCGTCGCAGTACAATATTACTGACCGAAGGCCACACATCAACTTATGAATACTTGCATATTTTTTCTATCTCTTTTCATCTTAACGACTCTCGAACTCTCCAATCAACTTCATGACCTCAAAATTACTCGAATTGCACCAAACGGACACGTCACCTGTTTAGAACCTAAAACCACTAACAAAACCCATAAACGCGCCAAATGCCAGCAAAATCGACTAAAAACATATAATAAAAAGGCCAATAACGATGTGGGCGATGAGTATAAATTGGTCACATCAATTGGAGAAAAGAATAAAAGTTGAACGGAGTATTAAATTAAATCAAGAATAATCGTTCCATTCACGATTTGGAGTTCATCGGATTTGTTTCTTTTACTTTAAAATTTTGGTATTTTTACCTCTATAGTATCAAGTTTATCGCTTTATTTCGATCTTATCAGTCTTAAGTATTTTCTTTTCTTATCGATCAACTAATGTCGGAGAAGTTAATTAACTCTTTTGAAAGATTACGTATATGAAGTTTGGTGCCACCTCGATAAGTCAAGGTAGTGGCGGACATTTTGAGCCTGTGAAGTTCTCACTTTTCTTTTTGTGTTTTACTGTTGTACATGCTAATCACAATTGATTTCTTCGATCAAATAGAGGAGGCAAGAGGAGATTGTTGCAACGAGAACCTAAGCAAACGAGGAGCCAGACTACACAAAATATTTTCTAAAGAAATTTGCGGACTCACTAGACGTCATGACAGAACTTAGAATCCTCTCCTTAACGAAACCAAAGCGAATTTGCTTCATGAAACCTATAAAACCTGAATACTTCTTCAGCCCGGTACAACAAAGGTGTGTCAAGATTTAATGAAAGAATGTTAGTGACCCGAAATGAAGCAGAAGGTTATGAAATATGTTAAGAGTTGCCTCACTTGTGCATAAGCGAAATCCTAGCATTGAAAGTCTTATGGGAAATGTCAATCTTTGGATACCTTCAAGTTAAAATGGGAGCACATCATGATGGACACGGTCACAAAATTTCTCAAGACATCCCGAGACCAATCTGATTTTATCGGGTTGTTGCTAAACATTTGACGAAGAACGCTCAAACCCTACCAATTCGGATGCTCACAATTCAGAAATTTTAGTCAACAATTATGTCAGGAAAGTAGTAGCAAGGCGTGGAGTTTCCGTCTTCAATATTTCTGGCAGATATACGCGTTTTTGTAAGTCCCAACTCAATAGATGGTACTACTGAAGACACCTCTATGTCGATGGTGGAGTTACTTTGCAATATATGCACTGAACTGGAGACGACCAGTTGCAGTGAGTATATACCAAGTTCTAGATAGATTACTTATTTAAATGACAATAAGTAAAGAACAATGCAATAATACAAAATACTTGTAAGATAAATTGATGAGACAATATGTAATTTTCAATGTGTAATTTATTTATTGATGTTAAATAAATTACAAGGTTGTTGTGGAACCAAGATAATACAAGAATGTAAATATCCTAACAACCTATGAAATACAATTGATCTACACTCGGAATTTCTCTAGACAATCGAAACACTTAAAGTTGTGAAATGTTCCTTTTAGAGATTGAGAGAATATTGCACAAGTTCACCAAGAATATTGCAGGTTTGCAAAGTGTGAATTCTATCGAAGTGTATTCGAAGAAGTAATATTCTTGGTGTGCAATGACTTGTATTTATAGGCAAAGTTAACATTGGGATGTTAACTTTGGCCGTACAAATGTGGTTGAGATCATTTAAGGAATAGCATTTAATTCCTTAAAAAGTAGTGTAAAGTTGCATGATAAAGCAACTTTACTCAACCACCTTTATGTACCTTTTGCAATTAAATAATAAGATAAATCTTATTATCCGGGTAAAGGTACATAAAGCATAAAAGTCAATTCCTCGTAATCAGTGTAAAGCTTTGTAAGAGCTTTTCACTGATGGTCTCCAGTTTGTAACTGACTAGAATGTCAACTGGGCTTCGCTGCCATTTCCATTCTCTATCTTCCATTTGTTGTCTTCGACTTCAACTGGAATGATTCTTCAACTTGGTCAGTTCTCAACTGGAGGAAGTCTTCAGTTGCGTTGACTGTACGGTGCAACTGGACTTCAATATTTCTGGACAAATCTACGCGTTTTTGTAAGTCCCAACTCAATAGATGGTACTACTGAAGACACCTCTATGTCGATGGTGGAGTTACTTTGCAATATATGCACTGAACTGGAGACGACCAGTTGCAGTGAGTATATACCAAGTTCTAGATAGATTACTTATTTAAATGACAATAAGTAAAGAACAATGCAATAATACAAAATACTTGTAAGATAAATTGATGAGACAATATGTAATTTTCAATGTGTAATTTATTTATTGATGTTAAATAAATTACAAGGTTGTTGTGGAACCAAGATAATACAAGAATGTAAATATCCTAACAACCTATGAAATACAATTGATCTACACTCGGAATTTCTCTAGACAATCGAAACACTTAAAGTTGTGAAATGTTCCTTTTAGAGATTGAGAGAATATTGCACAAGTTCACCAAGAATATTGCAGGTTTGCAAAGTGTGAATTCTATCGAAGTGTATTCGAAGAAGTAATATTCTTGGTGTGCAATGACTTGTATTTATAGGCAAAGTTAACATTGGGATGTTAACTTTGGCCGTACAAATGTGGTTGAGATCATTTAAGGAATAGCATTTAATTCCTTAAAAAGTAGTGTAAAGTTGCATGATAAAGCAACTTTACTCAACCACCTTTATGTACCTTTTGCAATTAAATAATAAGATAAATCTTATTATCCGGGTAAAGGTACATAAAGCATAAAAGTCAATTCCTCGTAATCAGTGTAAAGCTTTGTAAGAGCTTTTCACTGATGGTCTCCAGTTTCACTGGACAGTTTCACTGGGTCTCCAGATGCAACTGGAGACTGGTCAGTTTACCAGGTGAACTGGTCCTAACAGTTTTGCTTCATGCTTTTGAAGTAAATGTCAAGAAGAAATGGACAAGTCGATTTTTAAGCACTGCATATTACCCTTGGGTGGATGGTCACGTGAGAGAATCATCCAAAAATTTTAAAGACGTGTT
Source organism: Erigeron breviscapus (assembly GCA_034093135.1). Taxonomy (NCBI): domain Eukaryota; kingdom Viridiplantae; phylum Streptophyta; class Magnoliopsida; order Asterales; family Asteraceae; genus Erigeron; species Erigeron breviscapus. Next base: position 98,129,477 of record CM067168.1, on the reverse strand, counting down.
GTGAGCATGAATAGTTGATCTTTGACAGAACGTAGAATTTACACTTGTCCTTAATAGGATTCCCGTATAGCAATAGTTATCGCGCTAGTATCCAGATTATTGCTTGCTAGAGTCGGTAAGTTTACTTATTGTTGGAATTGTCTGAAGAACTCTCCGGCATTCATTATACCTTTCATGTTTCTTATTTTAGAAAGTATTATGCCACCAATATTTCGCGTGTGCTTTTAAAAGAGATCGAACTTCAAAAATGAATTAGAATAAGTAAATGTCGAGGATTCTTTGGCCTTGTAATGAAACATTTAAGAAAAATATAAATCAAGTCTATACGGAAGTGCAAAGTGCTATGAAAGCATAGAAAGATGTCGAAGTTTTAATGAGAAATTGAGAGAAAAAGTTTTTCTTTATTTTCGTCGTTAGATGTGGCTTGGATCACGAGGTCGTGATCCGTTCCAAGTGGGGGAGAGTTGTAACACCCCAAGATTTTTAAGATAAATAAACTAACCCCTTTTTGTAGTTTTAACATTAAAATAATTTCCTAATATTTTATTTTTGGATATGGGGTTAATTTAGTTGGAACTTTAGCGGATAGCGGGTATAATACCCCTTTTTATTTGAAGAAAACGTGGCTGGAGGAGGGTGATCTCCTGATGATTCATAATCCACTACACCAACTTTCTTCTTCATTTTTCTTTCTCACCTCATTTCCTCCTCCAACAACTCTAGAGCTCATGCATTATTAGAAGAATTAATCCCTCAAATTGTAAGTAAACTTTATAATTATAATAATAATCTCCAAGTATCTTAATAATTAAATTGGGTGAATTGAGGTGTGTGCTTGTGGTGTGTTTCGAATTCAAGAAATGGAGGAAGAAGAAAATGTGATTCCAACTTTATATTATTCTATGTCTTGAAGGTATGATTTTTGATTATTTCATTATTTGATTTTAGGGTTCTTGAGATACTAATTTTGGGGATTTCTTAATATTGAGTTAATTGCTATAATACAAGTTAGGGTTCTTGAGATACTAATTTTGGGGATTTCTTTATATTGAGTTAATTGCTATAATACAAGTTAGGGTTCTTGAAATTTAATCAAATTGGGGGTTTCTAGTTGGCTAGCATAAAAGTTTTGATGATTGTTAGTGAAAACGAAATGGGACAGATTTTGTTACTGACCTTGTCACGAGTCAAACACCGCTGTATCAGATGATCCAATTGTTGAGTCCTAAAGAGAAAATGTAGGTGTATGTGTTATCTCGAATTGGCCACTGGAATGAGTTTAAAAGGTGGAGTAGAACTCGAGTTATGAATTTTTGAAGTCAGTGTGGTCATTCTGAATTTTCAGAAAAAACGATTCTGTGTCAGTTTTTAAAACGAGTATAACACACTTATACGGGTCAAATCTTGTGTTGGTCACTGAAGATAAAATGTACCTAAATGTGTTAAATTGAAGTGGCCACTGGAATGAGGTCAAAATATGGTGTAGAACTCAAGTTATGGTCATTTGAAGTCAGTAAGGTCAAAGCTATTTTGTTAATGTCAACAGCAACAGTGTTGGTTTTTAAAATGACCAGAAGTCACCCTTGAAGGATAATTCACATGTTGGTCACTAAAGATAAAATGTAGACATATGTGTCTCCTAAAATTGGCCACTGGAATCATGTAAAAAGGTTAAGTAGAACTTGAGATATGCTTGTTTGAAGTCTGCTTAGTCAAATATGAAAATGACGATTTTGGTACGAAAGTAAGTTTGATTACGGGCCTAAGTAGTGGTAATTGATTTGGCGTTGAGCATAAGTAGGGGACGTCTTTGATTAAGGGCCTAAGTAGTGGCCATAGTCCATGTGGGACATAGCTCATGTGGAGCATTGATATTGTTTATTGAGATTGTAATCATTTGCTTATATGGATCCATGTAATGCGTTGGCACAAAGGTGAGTATTATAGATATGGCACGACGGTGCCATAGTCTGTATGCAAGATTATTCACTAAGCTTTGCTTACTTTTTAGTTGTTTACCCATTTTATAGGTTGTCCCGGATGAGGAAACAAGATTTAGTGCTTGAAGATTTATGATGATTTGAATTGTGGAAATGTTGACTTTCGCGGTAAAATTTGGTTTGTGGCTAGAACCCATAGTAGCCCCTTTGAACCCTTGACTCTTGATATGGTTTTGTGTCATTTGTATAAATATAGTAACGGCAAGTAGTTGAGTCAAGTTTTGAAATTGTAAGAAATGTGTTTTGTTACGATGGTCAAATAAATGCATTTTGGCAACTTGGGTAAATGACCCGTTTGGTCGTTTGAATATGGAATTGAAGTGTTTGATGAAGTAAAAGTCGCCATATGTTGAGTTATGTGTTTTCAACCATTTTGGTGTTTTGGTTCATGTGTTTGAGGTCAAATGATTGTGAAATGGTGATTAAAAGTGTGCAGTAAGAGTACAGACGCAAGCACGGCTTACCGTGCTCAGCGTCTACAGTATTTTCGTTTTGGTGTCCAGTTTCTGGGAACACGGACGCAGAGCACGGTCGACCGTGCTTGCGGCCGCAGTTCTTCTGTTCTCGAACAAAAATTTTCCGAGCTTCATCCAACTTTTTCAAGGTCTGAAACTTATAGGATATGTCTATTATAACATATTAAGGTGTTCTAATTTGTTAGATTTTGAATTTGAACATTTTGAGTTTTACACATTATTTTGGTCTAAAATTTTTCTAAGTATAAAATTTGGTCAAAGAAAGTCAACTTTTTAAAAAAAAAAAAAAAAATAGTCGAGTCCGGTCCTTTCACAAAATAATAGTACTTTTTTAATTATAATAAAATGCTATGTTTTAATTTTATATACTTTGTGATTTTATGTATTAAAGATAAAATGAAATAAAAATGATGAGGTGGAGATTTGGGGAAGTTTGGTGAAAGTGGCGTCAGTGATTTGGGGAAGTTTGGGGAAAATTGAGGTGGAAGATTTTATTGGAGAATGATGATGTGGATATTTGGTAAACTTTGGGGAAAATGCACACACAAAGGTGGAATTGAAGAAGAAGAAGAAAAGAATAATGAGTATGTAGTAAGGGGAGTGAGTGTATTAGGTGGAAGAGATGGCTGACACTTTCTCATAGTGCCACGCCCTATCACAAAAATCAAGGGTATAATACCCGCTAACCACTAAAGTTCTAACTAATTTAATCTCGTAGCTAAAATTTAATTATTAGGAAATTATTTTAATGGAAAAACTACAATATAAGTTAATTTTATATGCCTTTAAAATATTGGGGTGTTACAAGAGAGAAGAGAGGTGATTGGCTTGAGAAATGGGCCCTTTTTTCTCTTTTATTTTCTTGTTATATATATATATTATCTTAGATATATATATATATATATAATATATATATATATATATATAGATATATATATATATATATATAGATATAGATATATAGATATATATATATAATATATATAGATATATGTATATATTGTACAAATATCTATATATCACTCACTCTCTCTATATATATATACACAATATATCTATATATCTAATATGTGAAGATATAGATATAGATATATATATATATAGATATAATATATATATAGATATATATATATATATATATATATATATAGATATATATATATATATAGATATAGATATATAGATATATATATATATATATATATATATATATATATGTATATATATATATATATACATATATATATATATATATATATATATATATATATATGTTTTCGGTTGTAAGGTAGTTGCAGGTTTTCTATGATTTGAAGAAGATGAAGAAAGCCACTCACCTAGCCACTCATATAAATATTTATATTTTAATGTATTTTCGTTTTAGCCCTAAATTTTATGTATTTACAAAATAGTTTATATATTTTTGAATGTTATTAATTTAGCCCTTGAAATTTTATGTATTTACAAAATAATAGTACTTTTTTAATTATAATAAAATGCTATGTTTTAATTTTATATACTTTGTGATTTTATGTATTAAAGATAAAATGAAATAAAAATGATGAGGTGGAGATTTGGGGAAGTTTGGTGAAAGTGGCGTCAGTGATTTGGGGAAGTTTGGGGAAAATTGAGGTGGAAGATTTTATTGGAGAATGATGATGTGGATATTTGGTAAACTTTGGGAAAGGGGTGAACCCCCCTATAACAATAGTCAATGACTATCTCCAATGTTAAGGACGCCCTTAGTCGTATTTGAGCTGCCACATCATATCCTTAAAAATTCTTAAAGTCCTTACATATCCTTATAAATTCTTCAAATCCTTTAATTTTATCTCCAACCATACAAACATCCTTACATATTCTTTTACCTTTAATTAAAAACAAAAATATATTAGGTAAGGACAAGTAAGGGCATGCCATTAGGTAAGGTCATCCTTTAAAAAATCTTTAGTTTTGAATAAACTTCAACGGTAAAAGATATTTAAAGGCACCTTAGGACACCTAAGGACACTTAAAAGCACCCCATTGGAGATAGCCTAAAAGGGATGCAAAAGGTATAATTCCAAATTTCCAACAAATAATTTTAATTTTGTTTACCAAATCAAGGTAGGGGATCGACATCCAAACACTATCAACGTCACGTGACATTCACGCGGCCGCAAAAGAGCTATGTGATGACGAAATACATATTCCAAGGACTAACTGCCTGTACTATAAAACCTATCGGTGACCCCACTGTACACAAACCGACTTCAACAAACTTCCAAATAAAACCCCTGAACTTTCAAACTATTCACACTTTTGCCACCCTCACTCCCCTGCTATATAAACACCACCGCCTCTGTTACGCCAAAAAGTTTGCCAAAAATCAAATTTCAAAACCCTAATTGCCCCAATTTTTCATCCCAAATTCGAATCAAATTCATGATGAATTCATCAAAGTCGAAATCACACACAACAACAACATCATCAATTATTAATAAAAGGTTTCAACGATCAATTTCGCCTTCTGGAAAGTTCTGTTCATCAACAATTTCATCGAGTTTATCATCTCCTGCGAGATCTCTGTCTCCGAACCGGATAACGATTCACTCATTGTCGTCATCGTCACCTTCCGTACGGTTTTCAATCGATCATAATAAGAATAATAATCGAAACGGCAGCGTTTCATCGTCGGAGAAGAGGAATGGAAAGAATAAGAAGACGTGCCTGTGTTCGCCGACGACACATCCTGGATCGTTCCGGTGTAGTTTACATAGGAATGTGAGTAACGGTAATAGTAGCAGTAATACGGTGTCGTATCATTCGCATAGGCTGTATGCACGGAGATCGGCAATGACGAATTCGTTGGTGAGGATTGGGACGGTGGAAGGAGAATTGGTGAAGAGAGCGTTGGCTGCGTTGATTAGACCGTCGTCGCATCAGCAGAGACGGAGATGTGATTTTGAACTGAAACCGAGTCGTCTTTCGGTTATGTCTAAAGCTGATGAATGAATGAACGAATATATGGTGAAATTTGTGTAGAGTTTCAAGTGAATTCTGTTTGTTTTATGATATATATGTTGATAGATAGTGTAAACAGGAACCCTAATTTTGTAATGGTATATTAGCAAGTGAAAAAAAATGGGAGGAAAAGAAAGGTGGTATGAGCAACTATGGCTGTGTGGTTTAATTTCTCTGTTTTGTTAGTTAGTTTGAGTTTATATTTTGGAATTTAACCCAATTTTTACTCTCAGAAATTTTATAAAATCCACCATTTCAAAGAGGATGAGTAAAATGATAATGGTGATAGTGTGATGGCTATACACCACAATGAAGATGCTTTCAAATGTATCACGTTTTATAACCATCTCTGCATCCTACTCAGCCAAATTATATATGATTTATTACTTACCACATCTAGTCAGTAGGTCACTAATCTTTTGATTCATACGAGATGGGTACACGCGTAATGCGGCAACGGGAGATGGTGGTAACGATGTGGTTATTAATCTAAAAGTAATTTATGTAAATGGTAGTGTAGTTATTTTATGGTTAAGGATATATCTTTTGTAAATAATTTTATTAAGAGTATTATAGAGATATTAGGTGAAAATATTTAAATTAATGAATAAAGTAGAGATAGTTTGGATAAATATGGTTGAAAAATATTTTAGGGATATTTTGAGTAGATTTAGTGCGTGGGTAGAGAATGTGTCGAAAATTAAGGGTATTTTGAGTATTTCAAAGATAGAAAGTTGAAAAGAGGGGGGGCTAGTTTGTTTTATAATGGAGTATAGATAGTAAATTCACATTTGTTGGGATTTTACAAATGTTGTAGATTCTGGTAAATAAATCATAATTATGTCATGACTCATGTGTCTGCCAAGAAGGGAAAAAATAAAAAAATGCAATTTGGGCTTGGCCTCTTGACGGCCCACCTATGGCTTTAAAAGTTAAAATCTATTGCTCAAAACCCGATTTAGCACTAGCCTGGTTGAGTCCAAAGCCAAAATTAAGCATTTTGTTTTTGACTTCTTTCGAGACTAACAACAAAAGATTAGAGAATGCTAAACTTTCGCTACAAAATACGATATCTCATCCTATTAGTACATGGTTGTTATTCTATTATTTTACTTCTTATAACGACAGTACTTAATTCGTTAGATTTTAAGACGGGTCAAAGGCTTAGAATTCCAAGAAAATATATAAAAAGCTTACAGGCTTGGCGAATGACTAATGATTTGGGCTTCTAGGTTACGTTGATTGATTTATTTTACTACTTTTCTGCTTTGGCATTTTGCAAGGTTTTGTCTTTGTCAGACATGAGTTTTAGTGTTATTGTGATTCAGATAGTTGTAACTTGTAGTGTAGGTTCTTGGTCTTTATTTTTTAGTCATACTACTTGTAGCATGATGGATATACTGTATAGTTTAGCAGAAGACTGATAGCGCTTGCTGGTCTATTGGCACTTGCCAGTGTAAACTTGTAACGGTTTTACAATATAGTCTGCATAATTATTCATATACACATAAATAAAAATAAAAATAGTGCGAAGTAATACGTTTTTAAATGATACTAAATTGACTTTTGATAATAATCTATATTCGAAAGAAAATGTATTTCTTATTATATATACACATAAATTACGGCTCTTCATGGGTGTTTGAATTGGTTACATGAAAAAAAAGGCCAAATTTGATTGTTTCAAATTCAGTATTTGTATATCCAATATAGAGCAATAGATAAGACAAATATATGTAGTTTAAGTGGATATAAAATCTAATCATTGGACACTTTAATTACATAAATAATTGAAGTACAGTCAAGTTTATTCATTTGTATGTATCGAAAACGTGCCGGCAGATAGACCTTGATTTTAGGTGCACGTCGTAGAATATAAAAATGCAAATTAAAAATTAAACTAAAGATGAGCTACATTGTCCCAACTATAAATAATAACGAGTACAATCTACAATTTTTTTAATTTAGCAACCACTGAGTAATTAATCTGCCACTGTTACTATGTCGTCGGTCTTAAAAGCAGGAACTCGGCCACCATGGGTTGGGCTTGCAGCTGCCGTTTGGGTCCAGATGGCTGCTGGCAATGCCTATGCGTTCCCCCTTTACTCATATGCTTTAAAATCCGACTGGGTCTATCTCAACAACAGCTTACAATTCTTGGTGTGGCTAATGATTTTGGGGAAAATGTTGGAATCCTTCCGGGCATTGCTTCTAATAAACACCCGCCTTGGGTTGTTCTCTTCATTGGTGTTCTTGCTTCTTTCTTTGGCTATGGTGTCATTTGGCTTGCTGTTAGTGAGACTGTTCATAACATGCCTTATTGGATTGTAAGCACTCCTTTTTTTCGTTGATGAAGGGGTTGTAAAATAAGGAATCTCTTCCCAATCATCTTTTCCATATTTAACTTTTATAAGTTGTGCAAGTTGACTAATTATTGGTACTTAGAAACTAAAAATATTACTATGTTTACTTACAAGAGCCCTTAGTATTATCATCATCAATCATAACTAGTGACTTGACTGACTTCTATAAGAGTTCCAAAAGAGAGGTAAAAGCTTTATTTTGCCAACTAAAATGTGGATGTTTAGCTTTTTTGGCAAGTATCCTCATTTCTGTATGCCAAGTTTACCCAAAAATTGCAACCACTTCAGATGATGGACTTGCTATTAGTGAGTTCATTCACAACATGTCTTATTGTCTTGTATGTATAACTTTTTCATAATGTACATATGACTGAAATAATGCAACTTCTCTGATTTGAGTTGTCAACGATCTCAACATCTATCATATAAGTTATACGGTATAACCATGTATAGGTTTTCAAAAGCAGTTACTTAGTACTGTACTCTTTACTTAGAGAGGGTTGATGTCTACCATTTTTTTGTAATTCTTTTCAGTTATGGCTGGCACTTGTTGTTGCAACTAACAGCAGTGCATGGTTGGCGACTGCGGTGCTTGTGACCAATATGAGGAACTTCCCGCTCAGTAGAGGCACAGTTGCTGGAATTATGAAAGGTTATATTGGCCTAAGTGCTGCAGTTTTTACACAGGTGTATACTACAATTCTTAAAGGATCAGCTTCTGCACTTTTGCTCTTCTTTACACTCGGAATTCCTGTTTTATGTTTAGCTTTGATTTATTATGTTCGACCTTGTACTCCTGCTTCAGAAATAGACCCAACAGAAAGCGGTCATTTTCTTTTCACTCAATTGGCAAGCATTGTTCTTGCAGTTTTTCTTTTAACAATCACAATACTGAAAGACGTTGTGACTCTAAGTGATACCTTATCATACACCTTTATTGGAATCATGGTGGTTCTATTAATGGCACCTCTTGCAATTCCTGTTAAGATGACTTTGTTTCCTTCTAGCAAGAAGCTTAACCGGTCAGCAGGTTCTTCAGACAAGCTGACTATAACACATCCGTTGTTGACACAGTCAACTTCTGACGCGAATATTTCTAGTCTCATTGATGGTGAAGATATGTCAGAAGTGGATGTGCTTCTTGCTGTTGGCGAAGGTGCAATTAAAATTAAGAAGAAAAGAAGACCTAGAAGAGGTGATGATTTTACATTTCGTGAGGCAATTGTGAAGGCCGATTTTTGGCTTTTATGGTTTGTTTATTTTCTTGGTGTTGGGTCGGGTGTAACCGTTCTTAACAATCTGGCCCAGATTGGGGTTTCACTTGGCTTTAACAATACGACGACACTATTGAGTTTATTTAGTTTTGGCAACTTTCTTGGTCGTCTTGGAGGAGGTGTTGTTTCCGAGTACTTTGTAAGGTAATTTCTCTATACCCAATACTCTGATATGAATATATCATACTTGTAATTTAGTAAAATGAATTATATACAGACAAACATTTTTGTAGAGATCATTAGAGGTTTAAACTAAAGCTAAAAGGAGGTTACTATCTAGCCATAGTTGATTATGACATTTTAACTGAAACTATACACTACTCGAATCTTTTCAGGTTAAAGATGATTCCACGCACATTTTTGATGACTATAACGCAAATAATCATGGTGATAACGTATCTTATATACGCATCAGGTCTAAATGGAACATTATACGTTGCAACAATATTAATTGGAATCTGCTATGGTGCTCAGTTTGGTGTCATGATCCCAACATGCTCTGAGCTTTTCGGATTGAAAAACTTTGGTTTAATTTTCAACTTCATGGGGCTTGGGAATCCGATTGGTGCACTCTTATTTTCTGGGACGCTTGCTGGTTATGTATACGACACAGAGGAAGCTAAGCAAGGCGGGTCGACCTGCATTGGCCCAAACTGTTTCGGGCTCACCTTCTTGGTCCTTGCTGGTGTGTGTTGTATAAGTGCATCCTTGAGCATATTTCTAACCATCAGGATTCGGCCCGTTTACCAAATGCTTTATGCTGGTGGTTCGTTTCGTTTGCATCAAAGCTTAGGCCGTTAAAGATTACGTTTTTGTGTGATTTGAGCAAGCAATTTATTTATTTTTGTGGTAATTTTTGAAAGTTTTGGCATGACCTAACTTCAGTTTATAATATGTATGTAAGCATTTCTCATCCAATAGTTCTACATGATACATTTAACAATACGACGACACTATTGAGTTTATTTAGTTTTGGCAACTTTCTTGGTCGTCTTGGAGGAGGTGTTGTTTCCGAGTACTTTGTAAGGTAATTTCTCTATACCCAATACTCTGATATGAATATATCATACTTGTAATTTAGTAAAATGAATTATATACAGACAAACATTTTTGTAGAGATCATTAGAGGTTTAAACTAAAGCTAAAAGGAGGTTACTATCTAGCCATAGTTGATTATGACATTTTAACTGAAACTATACACTACTCGAATCTTTTCAGGTTAAAGATGATTCCACGCACATTTTTGATGACTATAACGCAAATAATCATGGTGATAACGTATCTTATATACGCATCAGGTCTAAATGGAACATTATACGTTGCAACAATATTAATTGGAATCTGCTATGGTGCTCAGTTTGGTGTCATGATCCCAACATGCTCTGAGCTTTTCGGATTGAAAAACTTTGGTTTAATTTTCAACTTCATGGGGCTTGGGAATCCGATTGGTGCACTCTTATTTTCTGGGACGCTTGCTGGTTATGTATACGACACAGAGGAAGCTAAGCAAGGCGGGTCGACCTGCATTGGCCCAAACTGTTTCGGGCTCACCTTCTTGGTCCTTGCTGGTGTGTGTTGTATAAGTGCATCCTTGAGCATATTTCTAACCATCAGGATTCGGCCCGTTTACCAAATGCTTTATGCTGGTGGTTCGTTTCGTTTGCATCAAAGCTTAGGCCGTTAAAGATTACGTTTTTGTGTGATTTGAGCAAGCAATTTATTTATTTTTGTGGTAATTTTTGAAAGTTTTGGCATGACCTAACTTCAGTTTATAATATGTATGTAAGCATTTCTCATCCAATAGTTCTACATGATACATTTAACAATATCATAATGGCATAATTTTGATTTTTCAAAAATTTCATTTGTTTTATAGAGAAAAACTCTTTCCATTTTCTATAAAATTAAAATTGGAAAACAGAAAATAGAAAACGGAAAACAAAAAAAAATAGTTTTCTAATTTTAGTTCAAAAAGTGGAAACAAGGATTTTTGTTTTCTTGGAAAACAAAAATGGAAAACAAGGGGTGTTTTCTCGAACTAAACGCGCCCTTAGTTTTCCAAAAATGTTTTCCAAGAAAACAAAAAACATTGTTTTCCATTTTTCTATGGAAAACTAGAAAATACTTTTTATTGTTTTCGACTTAACCAAGTATATCGAATATGTTTTTTAATATGGAAATTGAAAATAACATTTCCTAGTTTTGAACGCGTTTTCAAAATTTTCATTTGTTTTATAGAGAAAGAAACTCTTTCCATTTTCTATAAAATTAAAAATGGAAAACTAGAAAACATTTTTCACAACTAAACGTGCCTTTAGATATTTATTTCATGATAAAAAACAATAATAACACAAACATTTATTATAAAACGAAAATACAATATACTGGGTGTTGGTTTTTCGTTTTTATAAGGAGATACCAGTAGTGGTGTACAAAAAAACCGGTTAACCTAACCGACCCGATACGAAACCGGTTAACCTAACCGGTTATTACCGGTACCGTACAAACCGGTTATAGGTTACTATAAACCGTCGGTTAAGAAGCGATCCTTACTTTCAAAAACAATAATCGATTATTAACCGGTTAACCTATAACCGATTATTTTACTAAATAATAACCGAATATGTTATTATTTATTAATTATATGTTCTTCCGTTCTTCTATTTGAATTTCGATTGATCGATTGACTGAGTAACACAGCCCACCCCACCACGTGACCAGCCCAATGTCAACAATTCCCATCAATTATATTAATCTGTTTAATAAAAAGAAAAACAAAACTCAAATGCAGGCATCGACTTTTTTTATAATTCACGAATTGGGGATTTATACTAAAGTAGGGTTCTTCTGTTTCAATTATGAGCCACCATTCGGTTCAATTGTCTTTCCCCAAATCAACAAATCAACACAATTATTCTCTTCTCCAACAAATCAACAAATCTCTTTCTCCAAATCAATCACTTTCTTTCTCTTTCTCTTTTCTTTCACTGTTCGCAAAACACATAAACGAAAACATGGCTAGCTCAAGTTTGTGACATTGTTCAGTTCTTGTTTCTGTGATTCTTGATATGTTCCTTACTGCTTGCAATTTTATTGTATTTGACAAATTCTGTACTCTTCTATTCTGTTCTGTTTTGTGCACCAGTTCTTGAACTGATTTCAGTTCTTGCTTCTGAACATTCTGTTCTATTCGGCTATCTGTTTCTGGTCTAGCAATTATGTTTCTTGCTCTTTCAGTTAATAAAAACCGAAATAGGTTAACCTATATAGGTTAACCGGTTTTTATTAACCGAAATCGGTTTCACCGGTTAAGGTTTTTACATACACAAATCGGTTATTAACCGATATAGGTTAACCGAAACCAATTATTTACTTTTAAAAAAATAACCGGTTTCGGTTACTAAAAAAAATAACCAAAACCGGTTAACCTATATTTGCACCTCTAGATACCAGCCCACTAAGAGAACATATCTTATCGAAACCAAAATGCTAAATTTCCAAGTAGTCTTATACTCTTATACTCACAACTGGAATGTCCAATGATAAACACAAGCAGCCCACAAATGACCGAAAAACCCAAGTACATGTTACAACTGTTGGGCTAATGTTTAATATTACTCAAATGAAGCATATGTTTATTGGACGGAGATCTACTAAAGTTGGTTTCAAACATCTTAATCTTTACATTAAAATCTGATGGTCAAGATTTAAAAGTTATTAATTTTAATCTTGACATTTGATTTTAATTTATTGTCAAAATCACCAATTTTACTAGTAAAAGTTGATATTAACTTTAGAAAATCTCAATTTATATTTATTACCTTCATCAATAATCCATTAACTCTTATAAAGAACTTTACAATAATTATTATTAAATCACATAATTTTTAAATTTGAAAAAGTCTTAAAGTATCGGTATATAAATAGAATTAACAGAAGTCAACTATCTAACATAGTAAAAAACATGATCAAGTGGTATAGTCAACATGTGATCACATGGTCTTGCAGATAAAGGCTATAAGTTACAGGTTCAGATCTTGTCAAAGTAATGTGGGAAAACTATATTTCATGATCAATTTATAAGAATAATGAATTTATGCATGAATTTTATGTGGTGTACATTTTAGATATCAAGATATATTACATGAGTTTAACCGTTGGTTTTTTTTCTCCCCGCAAATAGTATAAGGGGGTGCTTGGTTCATAGGGGGAATGAGAAAGGGAAAGGGAAAGGAATACTAAGAAATACTTTTATTGTATTAAGGTCGCTTGGTTATACTCAAGAATCATTTGCTTGATTAATATTTGTTATATAAAAAAAATGATATATACAATATACATATATATATATAATATATACATATTACATATATATATATATATATATATATATATTATATATATATATAATATATATATATATATAATATATATATAGATATATATATATATATATATAATATATATATAATATATATATATATATATATATATATATATACATATAAAACAAAATTCCTTACGCATGAATCAAGATTCAAGAATCTGAGAAAGTGTGAATCTGAGAGGCGGTAGTGGCAGGGAAAGAGAAGAAGGGGGAGAAGAAGAGATGGTGAGTAATGATTACCTTAACCCCTAATATATTGGGTAATGCTCCATTGTAACATCCTAAATTATTAAGCCAATGAAAATAAACCTCTATTATAGTTTTGACATTAAAATAGTTTCCTAGTATTTTATTTTTGAATATGGGATTGTTTTAGTTAGAACTTTAGCGGATAGCGGGTAAAATACCCACAAAAACTCAATTGGGTCGTGGCACTTAGAAGAGTTGCCAGACACTTCTTTTTTTTGTTGAATCACAATTCCACCACCAACCCTTTTATACCTTTATGTATACGTTGGGTCAATTACCATGAGACGTGGATATTCCGAGCATGGTAATTGATTTGGCGTTGAGCCCATGTGGGGCATAGTATTGATGAGGCCTAAGAACCTCCGGGGCCTAAGAACCCCTATAGTTGACATGAAATGAGGCCTAAGAACCTCCGGGGCCTAAGAACCCCGATAGTCATGATTGTTTAGCTTATATGGATCCATATATGTTTGTTTAGCGTGCAAGGTGAGTATTATAGATATGACACGACGGTGTCATAGTCTATATGCAACAGTCCTTGTGCATTACCCTCCTTCGTATGTATAAACGTATGCAAGATTATTCACTAAGCTTTGCTTACTGTTTAGTTGTTTACCCTTTTATAGGTTGTCCCGGATGCGGAAGAAAGTTAAGTAATGTAAAGATTGAAGTTAAAGTCGCTTAATGGATATGATTGCTTTAGCTAAATGCGGATAATGGTATTGGTAATAGGACCCATAGTGACCCCTTTGAACTATCGGCTCATCGTACACTTGTTATGTCATTTTGGGTAAAGTAATTATGATGTCTAGTGTTAGATTTGAGTTTTGGTTAATTTAATGGGTCATCTTGTAGTTGAAATGTATTGATTTTGTTTAAACGTGTTTTGGAGAAACTCATAATCCGTAACAGGTTTGGATGACGATTTTACGAACGGGTCATGTCGAAATTTCTAATTTTGTACGTTGTCTTTTGTAAGGTGTCAAATCCTTCTTTGAACTCATAAATGTTGTAATGTGAAGTTTGGATTTGAGTTGGTTGAGTTGTAAGTTGTTTTAAGTGTCAAAATGGAGTTTTGGAAAGAGTGGGCCGCGGGTACCCACTGCGCCGCAGTGGGCAGGTATAGCCCCACTGCGCCGCAGTGGGAAAATTCTGGAAAAAAAAAAAAAATTTCTCTTATTTTGTTTAAAATGAGTTTGGGTTCTTTCATCCATTACCCACTTTTAAGCATTGAATATCTTTCCCTTCTATAACCAACCATCTTTATTCATTACCTTTGCCATTCCTTACCCCAAAAACCCCCCAACCAGGCACCCCTAATTAAAAAGTAGACAAGTAGGGCGTAGGGGAAACGAAATAATATTCAACACTCCATGACTTCCATGTGACTTTAGCTTGACTTCACATTCCTCGTGATTCATGTTAGTATTTTTTATATATATTGAGAGAATATAATATCTTCGAAAAACTTGAATTGAATTTAATTACTAAGAATCATTTGGTAAACGCTATCCTTCATCATCGAATGTTATGTTTATTGGTATTTTGCCATCACCACTTTGCTGGGGTGGTAGACGCCTTGCCTTTTGGTGTAAAAGACCAAGGTTTAATCCTTGACAATGGGGTTAGTTTAGGATTATTTGGGGTTTAATTGTAATGTTTGCTGTTGGTATTTTGTAATGAGAAATCTGAATAAGTAATATCATTAAGTAGATTTTTGTTGGTTATTGAGTTTTTTTTAGGGATATAATGCTTATATGTACTAATTAATCAATAAACTCCATAGAACTTATATACACAATCAAATCAACTTAATTATTGATTTAAGTGGTTGAGATCAACATTATAATAAAGTACTTGAAATAATATAATGTCTAATCTTTTTCTTTTTAATGTTATTTTAAGAAACTTGATGTACTTGAATTTTTGTTCCTTTCAATGGTAAATGGAATGGGACAATTAGACATGGATATTAAAGAATCCAAAAACATCCTTAATTGTAGTCTGAAAATATATATGGGAGATTTGTGATTACGTAGTTGCCTTAGAAAAAGAAAGATTGAAACTCATACAAGTAATTAATTAGTTAGGCACTTAGGCTAATGATCATATCTTAACAACGAAATTAGTCATACATAACATGTACACTAGTTTATCATTCGATGTATAAACATGTAAAGCATGAAATTGTTGTATATGACTAATTTGGTTGTGAGAAATATCCTCCCAATATATATAGTAAGAAATCTTTATGCTACTTCAGTTCATATCATTCAAAAATGACAAATACAGTGTATCCAATATTAACAAAAGCATGATATATGGTAAAAGTGATATATGTTAATAGTTTTATGTCACTTTTCAAAAATATGGAGACTTACAGCTAGAAATGACTGTACTAATTACATTAGTATAATTGGAATGGGACACAAATGGAAATAGAGCAAACCTAAAGTTTGTTCCAAGGCTAGCTAGTGAATAAAAAAATGAATGGAACCAATAATTAACTTGAAATAACATATTAGATTACGAGCATCATTATCCAATTCCAGCTTTACATCTATCATCTATCATTGTGTATATAATAATTAAATATATATCTCGCTGGTGAAAGATACATATCTAATAGAGTATCTTTATAAGTAGTTTTTTATGTTACACATCTAATAAAATACATGTGTTTGTAATATGTCATCATACAAACAATAATCTTTATGTTTGTAATATGGTAATAATTAAAGTTTTTTTTTTAAATTAAGCGATAAATATTTCTTCAAAATGACGTGCACATATCGTAAGTTAAAATTGAATATCTTTATTAAGCAATAATCTCCTTCAAACTCTTGATAAATTATAAAAGTCAAAACACTTGAGAAAAAGAAATATATAAAATAAAGATATTCCCTCATCAAATGTGATTTAATTATTTAACATTTTGTCTTTATATATAGAAAAACAAGTACGTACTAATCGATCAAATGTTAGAAATAAGCTAGGTTATTATTGGATTAGGATCCTTCAACTTTAACCATTAAATTAAAATTAATCGTCAAAATTAAAATTTGATGTTTAAATCTTGATCATTTATTTTAATTAAAGGGTTAAAGTTGATCCAACTTTACCAATAAAGTTAGATCACCTTTTGAGAATCTATATCCGTTATTATGAGATTTAATCTTCATTTAATTCTCATGCAGTTGACCCTTATAGGAGTAATACAGTATACATGTAACATGATTACATGCATAACACACCTGTTTTTAATTAAATATTTGGTGCTGAAACATGCATGCATATTTAAATATGTTAAATTAAGCTAAAATAACATGTATAAGAGTCATATTTGGTAATTGGTACATGTTAAACTGCTGAAACCAAAAACATCGTATATATATTGATCGATAATTCATATAGCTAGCCAACACACATCATGGCCACCAAATCCTTTTCCAGCAATAGCAATTCTTATTCCTTCTCTAAGATGAACATCGACGAGACCGAATGGGTCGAAAGCATGCGTCAATCCATTGTAGCACAAGATCAGGAAGAAGATGAAAACGTCCCGGTCTGTATCTTCACGGTCCCTCAAGTACTTCTAGCCACCGATCCCGAATCCTACATCCCCCAACAAATCGCGTTAGGCCCGTTCCATCATTGGCGCCCCGAGGTATATGACATGCAAAGGTACAAGCTGGCAGCAGCCAGAAGAACACAGAAACTTATGAACGTCAGCTTTGAACGCATCGTCGAGGTTATGAAGAAAAAAGAAGAGGCCCGAATCCGTTCTTGCTATCATAAGTATCTTGAAATGTCCGGAGATGCGTTAGTCTGGATGATGGCGGTTGACATGTCGTTTTTACTTGAATTTCTTCAAGTTTACTCCATGAAAGAAGAAGGCCGGGTGTTGAAGAAAGTTACTTCCTCCATGTCTCATTTGGTTGATGGTTCGGGGAAGAAGCTATCACACATGGCTATTCTTCGTGACTTGGTAATGATGGAGAACCAGATTCCGATGTTTCTGATGAAGACGATGTTGGAACATCAGCACAAGAAGGTTGTCAATTATCACGAAAAGTCCTCTGCTGAAGAGACACTGAAGAAGATGTTGATGGGGCTGTACCATGAGCTAACTCCCTTTCAAGAAAAAGAATTACCAAATGTTGACGTTGATGACTGTGATCACCTACTCGATTTTCTCTATCACATGACCGTCCCAAACAACAAAGAACGCGGCATCATGGAGGCTGAGATAATTGAGATAGAAGATGAAACTATCGGCGAAGTCAAGGATGGTGATGAAGAAGGGAATTATGCAAAAGATAGTGAAGTTCGGTCCTTCTTGGGGTATATATGGAGGCTTCTCTCCAAATCAAACACCAGGCTGGTAAAAATATTCAAAAAGCTTTTTGCAAAACCATTGGCTTTGTTAATTAAATTACCTTGGAAGATCTTATCCAATCTTCCCCTGCTAAAACTCATGAAAGGGCCCATAGAGAGCATTCTCGAGAAATTTAGTGGTGAAGGAGATGACAAATCTGAAGACGAGAGTGGTGAACCGAAGGCACCAACTATAGAGGAAATCACCATCCCATCTGTCACTGACATGGCCCAAGCCGGGATCCTTATTGCACCGGTTCATGGTGGAATATCAGACATTAGCTTTGATAACATGACATCTACACTTTACCTCCCGGTCGTAGATTTGGATGTAAACACTGAGGTTTATTTGAGAAATTTAGTTGCATACGAGGCGTGTGTTGCAGCCGGTCCATTAGTGGTTGCTCGTTACACCGAGTTAATGAATGGAATAATTGACACAGAAGAAGATGCAAAGTATTTGAGAGAAAGAGGGATAGTGTTGAACCATCTGAAGAGTGATAAGGAGGTTGCGGATCTATGGAATGGGATGAGTAAGTCCGTGAAATTAACAAAAGTTCCAAAGATGGATAAAGTGGTTGAAGATGTGAACAAGAGGTATGCTCAAACTTGGAGAGTGAAAATTGCAAATTTCATGAACACATATGTGTTCGGATCTTGGAAGTTTCTAACCGTTTTGGTTGCGTTGTTCATGTTGTTGTTGACTGGACTACAAGCCTTCTGCTCCGTGTATAGTTGTGCTGCGTTTCATCAGATCCCGGATTTCCAAGGAGGAACCGATCAGGGAAATTAGCATATATTTGTTTTTTTTACGAGTAATTATTTTTGTACTTCATGTATTTATCATTATTATTGTTTCCTCATGTAAAAGTAATGTTTTCAAAGGCGTTTATTTTGTAAATGTGTATGCCATATTTAATCATAGCCACCTACCAATCAGGACCATGATCATCAGCTTTAATTACTAAAATCATATATAATATTACTCGTATTAGATTAGGTTAGATACATAGGGTTGTTCTTATTGTAATTTGCGCATGTAGTATGTAAAAAGTCGTACTACCCGTATATCTTGATGGTATACATGTGGCTATCTTTATTTAGTGAGTCGGTGTGTTATTAAAGAGCATACCCAATGCCCTCGTTTGGGGTGCTCGTTCGAGGGCCTCGGACGAGTCCACACCGTTGGGTGGGACTCGTCCCTGGCTCGTTTGGGGTGCTCGTTCGGCTGGCTCGTTCCTGCAGGGACGAGTCTTGACATTTTTTTTTTTTTTTTTTTTTTTTTTGAATTGTAACGGCTCAAAAAAAAGAAGGAGACAAAATTAAAGTTTCCCCATTTGGCAACTTTAGTCCCTCTAACGGCTGTTTTGTTCAAAACATGTTCAAAAAAGTGTCAACTTTAGTCCTTAACGGCTAGTTTTTCAAAATGGCTATATATACACTTCAATTGAACCACCATTTCACACCACTCTTCCATATATTCAGTTATATTATACCAAAACACACTTTTGTATACACAAAAATCATCATGAACAACCAGTTTCGTTCGAGTTTATCAACGTACATGAGACCCGATTTGTTTCCTAATGAAGACGATGATGATGAGCTTATGGGCATCATGGCCGAATGTGTTGATTTGCTTGAACAAGGTGAATCATCAAGACCATTCATACCCCGTATGTCCGTCGAGAGAGATCGATATGGTGCTGAAGAGCGCCTAATGGCAGCTTATTTTAACGAAAACCCAACGTATTCGTTGAAGAACTTTAGGCGACGCTTCCGTATGTCGAGACCTATGTTCATGCGCATTGTGAACGACATAATATCATACCCATCTCGACATCCAGGTCCTGTGCCTTTGCATTTTCAAAGAATGCAAGACAAGCAGGTTGATGGTCGAGGAAAGGTTGGTTTCAGTGCAATCCAAAAGTGTGTATGCGCCATACGTCAGTTGGCGTATGGCTACAATCCGACTCGCTTGACGAGTATCTACAGATGGGTGAAGAAACAGCAAGATGTTATCTAGACTATTATTGTAAGTGTGTGTTTGAACTTTACAGGGATGAATACTTGCGCAGACCAACACCGGAGGACATACAACGCTTGTATGCTCGACATGAGGAGCTTCATGGTTTCCCAGGCATGCTTGGAAGCGTTGATTGCATGCACTGGCCTTGGAAGAACTGTCCCAAGGCATGGCAAGGTCAATTTACGCGTGGTGATCACGGTCATCCAACCATCATGCTTGAAGCGGTAGCTTCGTACGATAGGTGGATTTGGCATGCCTTTTTCGGCACAGCTGGTTCGAACAACGATATAAATGTTCTCAACCAGTCGCCCTTATTTAGGGAAATCATAGAAGATTGTGCGCCTGATAGCTCGTTCACTGTTAATGGCACCCACTACAAAAAAGGTTACTATCTCGCCGACGGCATTTATCCCGAATGGTCGACTTTTGTAAAGTCGTATTCATGCCCTCAAGATGAGAAGCGGAAGAAATTTAAAAAGTATCAAGAAAGTGCTCGGAAAGATGTCGAGCGTGCCTTTGGAGGGCTTCAAAATTCATGGCACATTCTAAGCCAACCAGCAAGATCAAAAAGCGTGAATCGAATAACTCGAACAATGTACGCGTGTGTTATATTGCATAACATGAAGGTTGAAGACGCGGGGTACGCCATAAGCTCACTCGAGGATGGAGACGATAATGATCCAATCGTCTTACCTGAGCGTACGTTCCAGGAAAGGATGGCAGTTCACCAACGAACCGGCAAGGAGCTTCGAGATCGCACTATGCATCATGCTCTTCGTCATGATCTTACGGAGCATATATGGCGCCTCCCGGCTTAATGCGTGTTTTTTTAAAATAAACTATTGTAATGTTTTTTTTTTTAATGTGTGTTTTCTTTATTTTTAATAAGTATTGTAATGTTTTTATTTTTAATGAAGTGTTTCTTATTTGTGTATGTTTTAGTTTGTTATTAATTTTGAAGGGTTAAAAGTGTAAACTTTGGATAAAAGGGTATAATTAAATAATTGGTAGGTCCAAGACTAGTCTTTGGTGGATGAGTGCATTGGGTGTATTTTGGGGGGATTAGTCCTTGGAGTGTTTTTTGCTGATGTGGCGCTGACAGGGACTAGTCTTTGGTGGATGAGTCCTGGGCATTGGGTACTCTGATGGGCTGGCTTCTTATATGTCAGGCCCTTGTTCTGATCTAAAGTCTTTTGGATGTTGATGGGCCAACCCAATATAAGAGCTTCTTATATATCAGACCCAAATCTAACCCAATACTATTGGAATTTTGGTCCATCAACCATATGATTGCGTTATTTTCTTTTTATGAATTGATGTCAATTTATCTTTGTTCTATTAACGGAACTATTGATTAACTTGTAGTTTGTTTTATTCTTAGAAAACGGGGTTGATTCATAGATCCATTTGAAAGATGCTACGTAACTTTCCGGTAACTTAAAATACTCGCTAGTGGACACTCGGAATTTCATTTTTCAACGTAAATTCAAAAGCAAGATAGTAATTTTCCAATGTGGGGTGATACTGTCCCACAGTATTTATTACGAGTACTTAAAGTTGATTTCACATGCAATAATTTAACACCACGGGATTCATGTGTTTAAACTTTGGCAACATGTGGCGTAAACAAATCTTACGTAGTTCTCAATTTCATAGGGAATAATAATGTTGGAGTATATAGTGCAATGTTTTGAAAACCGGTATACCGGTGTGGAAAAATTTTCCGGTATTACCGGAAATACCGGCCGGTACGACCATTTTAATTTATTATATAAATTTACAAAACTTGTTACAATTTTACGAAAATAGTCAAAATACAATTATAATCCACTCAAAAATAATATCAAATAGGTATATCATAACAAAATATAAGTTTTAAAGTTCACAAATAACAAAATATAACATTAATATATCATAAAAAAAAATTAAAAATTCAAAAAAAAATTAAAATACAGAACGTAATAACGGAAAATACCGGAAATACCGGCCGGTATATACCAGTATTTAAAACATTGACGAAACCGTTTTAGTAACAAACGCGATCACAAATTGAAGTCGACAAGTGATTGAAGTTCATTAGATATTAATTACCGTCTCTCTTTGTCCCAGGCGCAAACACACTCATGGTTTGAATCTCCACGTTGTTTAATTTGTCACTCATCATCATATATAATTTGTCAGTCATGAGACGAGAGGTCGGTTTTTTTGTTCAAACTAACAAATCCCCCTTTGATTACTTCTGGAAATTGTGGATTGAAATCTGGGTTTTATGCATCATCATCATTGTCATTATCTCAATCAATATAATTAAATATAACTATCTACTGTATTATAATAATGAATACAACCAAGGAATCTGATGTATATATATATGAAAAAGATTAAAGGAGGGAGATTAGGAAAAAGATTAAGTGGAAATTCAAGGGGTCGGGCAGATTAGGAAAAAGATTAAGTGGAATCGATCCACTTGGCACATTTATATGATTTTAAGAAGATTTTTAGTCTAATGTTTAGGAGGATTAATCATTTTCCTATATATAATGGTAATAATAATCCCTTGGATCCAACTTGTTGTTAATAATACCGAGATTACAATATACACATTTTGTTTAATCAAACCATGCAAGACGGAATCTTGTAATGAAATACTCTATAAAGTTATGGTAGTACGTATTCACCAAGATTACAAAATACATATATTAATTGTTTAAACTACACTTAAAAAACGTGAATAGAATGAATTAATTTAGTATGTACTCGATCTAGAAATCCCAAAATACAGGTCAACGTACATTAGTTAATGATAACTAATCATTCAAGTAAGTTGTCTATATAAGAACCATATGTGGTTTTAAGCTTCAAATGCAGAAGAAAAAAGAAATACCATTGACCATATATTCTTATTGGTCGTAAGTCAACTTAATTTAACAACTAATTAATTACCGCTATGGCTACGAAATCATTCTCCAATTCCAATTCCAATATTCTTTTTCCAATATGAACATCGACGAGAACCAATGGGTCGAAAGCATGCGTAAATCGATTGTCGAACATGAAGAAGAAGAAAATGAAAAAGTCGCGGTTTGTATCTTCACAGTCCCGCAAGTACTTCTAGCCACCGATCCAGAATCCTACATTCCACAACAAATCGCGTTAGGCCCGTTCCACCATTGGCGCCCTGAGGTCTATGACATGCAAAAGTACAAGCTGGCTGCCGCAAGAAGAACACAGAAACTTATGAACGTCAGTTTTGAACGAATAGTTGAGATAATGAAGAAAAAAGATGAGGCTAGAATCCGTGGATGCTATCATAAGTTTCTTGACATGTCAGGAGATGCTCTAATCTGGATGATGGCTGTTGACATGGCGTTTTTACTCGAATTCCTTCAAGTTTACTCCATGAAAGAAGAAGGTCGGGTGTTGAACCAAGTTAGTTCCTCCATGTCGCATTTGGTTGATGGTTCGGGGAAGAAGTTATCACATATGGCGATTCTTCGTGATTTAGTGATGGTGGAGAACCAGATCCCGTTGTTTCTTGTCAAGACGATGTTAGAACATCAGTACAAAAAAGGTACTGCCGATGATCAAGAGAAGTCTGCTGAGGAGACACTAAAGAAGATGCTCATGGGGTTGTACCATGAGCTTACACCTTTTCAAGAAAAGGAGTTGCCAGATGTTGATGTCAACGACTGTGATCACTTGCTCGATTTTCTCTACCATTTAACCGTTCCAAACAACAAAGAACTCGGTATCGTGGAGGCTGAAATCGATATTGTGGAAGAAGAAGGTATCACTGAGGTGAAAGATGATGATGAGAAACAAGGTGGTTTTGCGAAGCAGAGTGACCTTCGACGATTTATGGATTATATATGGAATTTAATCTCCAAATCAAATACGGGTTTGGTGAATTTTTTCAAGAAACTCCTTTTTGGAAAACCAATGGCTCTTTTAATGAAATTGCCTTGGAAGATCATTTCTAATCTTCCCATTCTTAAGCTATTGAAAGAACCTATGGAGCGTATGCTCGAGAAGTTCAAGGGTGAAGAAGAGGAGAAATCAGAAGAAGATGGCGGCGAACCAAAGGCGCCGACTATAGAGGAGATCACCATCCCATCTATCACCGAAATGGCCAACGCCGGGATCTTATTTTCACCGGTTAATGGTGGAATATCAGACATTAGTTTTGATCACATAACATCTACACTTTACCTCCCAGTGGTAGATTTGGATGTAAACACGGAAGTCTTATTAAGAAACTTGGTAGCGTATGAAGCCTGCGTTGCAGCAGGGCCGTTAGTGGTTGCTCGTTACACCGAGTTAATGAATGGAATAATCGATACAGAAGAAGACGCAAAGTATTTGAGAGAAAGAGGGATAGTGTTGAACCATTTGAAAAGTGATAAGGAGGTTGCGGATTTATGGAATGGGATGAGTAAATCGGTGAAATTGACAAAAGTTCCAAAGATGGATAAAGTGATTGAGGATGTGAACAAGAGGTATGCTCAAACATGGAGGGTGAAATTTGCAAATTTCATGAACACATATGTGTTCGGATCATGGAAGTTTCTAACGATTTTGGCTGCGTTGTTTATGTTGTTTTTGACCGGATTACAGTCCTTCTGTTCTGTCTATAGTTGTGCTCGTGTGTTCCATCAGCTACCAGATATCCAAGGAGGTACAGCTCAAGGAAACTAGGAGTTACTGTAATTAAGTGGACTATATACATATATATGTGTGTAATTTTTATCTTAGTTTTTTACCCTCATCAGTCTATATCATTTTTTAACTTTTCTCTCTCTCTCCTTCTTTTTTATTTCAAAGCTTTGGTTACCTCAAGAACATGTATTATCTTATTTCTATCCGTCTGTGATCAATGATGAAGCATGTATTTCTTTATTTAAGGTAAGATACCAAATTTTTTGTAATAGATAAACGTTTAGCTGTTCTAATTTTCTATACTAATATGATTATTAATTAATATCCAAACCTCTAACAACTGCACGCCCGCAAACCTTAGAATTTTTGGGTGTTATGTAATTTTTAATCAACTTGTAAAACAGAGGTGGTGAAGATTTAAGTTTATAAAGTTGTATATACTCGGAATTTTGTATTTCCAGTCTTTTGCTATATGTCAAACCCACTTGCTTGTTATAAAGTATGTATGTGTTAAAACAAGAAGGCAATTAGGATCAGAACGAATTGTCATCATTTCCTAATTTAAGGAGATCGTGTCTTGGGCAGAAAGTCTAGGATCATTATGTAATCAATACGTGATTTTGTTTCTTAAATTAAGCCGTCAAAGTCATGTATAAATAGAGGATAGGTTTATTTGTATGAAATCATCACAAAATCAATACAATTCTATTCTCTAATTCGTGTCATGGTATCAGAGCCTCAATTTGGGGCCTCATCATTTACCAGTTAAACATCAAACTATATCACCTAAAACCGAAATCACAGCCACCATGGCAGACGGTGCCGGCGGCTCTAATTCCGACTTGGCATTACAGTTAGCCACGTTCTTACAAAACACAACAAATCAACAGTCACAAAACCCCAAATTATCTGATAATCTTCAGATTAATCTAAAATTAAACAGTTCTAACTATGCCTTATGGACCCGAATGATCCGGGTGGCTATAGGCGGCAGATCAAAAAATATATTATCACATTTAACCGAAACACCACCCGAAAAAGCAACAACAGAAAAAAGGAGTTATGGGAACAAGAAGACCTGATTGTGTTCTCATGGCTCATCCAAAATATTGAACCAACATTAGCCGGAAACCTTACCGAATTCGCCACTGCCAAAGAACTGTGGGATGCATTAGCAGTCACGTACAGTAGTGGCAAAGATAAACTCCAAACCTTTAATCTTCATGTCAAAGCCAATGAACTCAAACAAGCCAATAAAACCCTTGAAGAATTCTGGATCTCATTACAAGGAGTATGGGGCGAAATCGATCGAATCGACCCCAACCCGATGAAGTGTCCAGATGATATCAAAGTATATGCCAAAATTAGATCCCATCAAAAACTGTTCCAGTTCTTGAATGGGTTGGATCGAAAGTTTGAGCCAATAATTCGGGAAATCCTTCGGGTTGACCCGCTTCCCACTGTCGAGTCCGCGTATGCCATGGTTCGTAAGGAAGCCGCTCACCAGATAATCATGGGAGCAACTGTCAACGAAACACAAGGTGTCGCCTCTGGCTTAATCGCCGGAGAACTTACCGGCGGTGGTGGTTTCGTGTCAAAAGGCATCCGTCGGATCGACGGCAAGAAGAAAGGAATCCAAGATGATAGATCTCGTCTCAAGTGTGATGAGTGTGGCATGTCGAGGCACACGCAGGAGCAATGCTTCGAATTAGTTGGGTACCCGGATTGGTGGACCGGGCCGAAAAAGACCAAACCGAGCAAAGAGAAAACCATTGCTCCTACCGCCGCAACAGGTTCTAAAGACGGGAGCAGTGGCCGAAAATCAGATGGCTTCGGTGGTATAGCAGCGGCGGCCGGATCTCAGAAGGAAGAACAAGGGTTTTCAGTGGTGGAAGGTAAAGAGAAAAAAGGGAAATATGATTCTAATTTCCAAAATAATGAAGTTGTTTCTTTTAATAGATATAATTCCCTTAATCGACCATGTGTGGACCGGTTACCACAAAATAAAACTAAAATGAATTTTGGGCCCAATGGGCCGTTTAATGGTCCAGTTGTTTTTTCTTCATGTAACCCATTACAGTTAAATGGAGCGGTCCATAGTGTCCAAGGAAATTGTAAAACGTCAAATGGATCATGGATATTCGATTGCGGGGCAACGGATACGATGACTTACGAGTTATCTAATTTTTCAGAGACCTCAAAGCCTCGGAAAACCCACATTCAAGCAACAAATAAAGGGAAAATAGATGTAGAAACGGGAGGAACAATTAAAATGTCTCCAGATATTAAACTCTCTAATTGTCTTTATGTTCCCTCTTTGTCACATAAACTCTTATCAATAAGCCATGTGACGAAAGAACTCAATTGCTCAGTTCTCATGCATCCAACTTTTTGTCTTTTACAGGATATCAGGACGAGACGGATTATTGGGCGTGACACTGAGAGAGAAGGACTGTATTACGTTGATAAAGTCAATTCAAGTGGAAATGTGATGCTAGCTCATGGAACAAAGGAAAGAGAAGCATGGCTGTGGCATAGAAGACTGGGACATCCTTCAGTTAGTTATTTACATACTTTGTTTCCTGAAATTTTTCCTTTAAATAAACCAATTTCCTGTGAGACTTGCATTTTAGCTAAAAGCCATAGACAAACTTATAAACCTAGCAACACTAGAGTTCAAGCTCCATTTTCTCTAATTCACTCTGATGTGTGGGGTCCTGCTCCTGTTCTTGGTGGCCAAAAGTTCCGATATTATGTAATTTTTATTGATGATTGCACTCGTATGACTTGGATTTATTTTCTAAAAAATAAATCTGAAATATATGATAGGTTCACTGTTTTTTATGCCATGATTCAAACACAATTTCAAAAGTCTATTAAAGTTGTGAGATCTGATAATGGTGGGGAATATATCAACTCACAGATGAACCTGTTTTTCCAGTCAAAAGGAATAGTCCATCAAACCACATGTCCTCATACCCAGAACAGAATGGTGTTGCTGAAAGAAAAAATAGACTCTTACTAGAAATGACTAGATCTCTAATAATCGAATCTTGTGTTCCGAAATATTTTTGGCCAGAAGCTCTAGCCACTGCCACCTACCTAATTAATAGACTTCCAACAAAAATCCTCAAAATGAAAACACCCCTTCAAGCCCTCACTGTATACCATTCACCTCCATCAACACTTACCCTTCCACCTAAGGTGTTTGGATGTACTGTCTTTGTTCATGTTCCAAAATTATATCGTGATAAACTTGATCCGTGTGCTGAGAAGTGTGTTTTTGTGGGATATGGAGTAACTCAAAAAGGGTATAGGTGTTATAATCCGAAAACTCGTCACATGTTCACCACAATGAACTATGATTTTCATGAAACAAAGTATTTCTATCCTCAGCCGTCCAGTAGTCAGGGGGAGGAACAGTATGACACACTGAGCTGGCTAGGATATTCTTCAACTAACAGTACTCCTGAAGAACAGTCCTCTCCACAACAGTCCTTTCAGGACCAACAATTCAGTGCCACCGAAAATATGAGTCCAAACCTGATATCTGAGGTCAGTAATTCTGTACCAGATGTTACTCCTGAAACTGTTATTTCAGAACCCACAGATGAAAGTATGCAGGGAAGTGAGGAACAGATTGGTACGGAGGTTCCAGAAGAGGTCCAGGTTCAAGAAGAGGTCCAGGTACAGGAAAAATATGTGCTACCAGCAAGATCAACCAGAGGAATTCCTGCAAAGCGGTTTTCTCCAGAAAAATTTCCTAAAAAATCTAAGTATCCTATGGCCAACATAGCAAAAGGATATGTGTCTAAAGAAGCAAAGGCCTTTTTAGCAAGATTGTATTCAGAAGAAATTCCATCAAATATAGAGCAAGACCTGAAGATAACAGAATGGAGAGATGCTATGAAAATTGAGATGGATGTACTGGAAAATAATGAAACATGGGATAAGTGTACTCTTCCACAGGGAAAGAAACCAGTTGGATGTCGGTGGGTCTATACAGTAAATATAGACCAGACGGGGAAATAGAAAGATATAAAGCTCGATTGGTTGCCAAAGGGTATACTCAGACATATGGGATTGACTGGTCCGAAACCTTCTCTCCAGTTGCGAAGCTGGATACAATAAGGGTTATATTCTCAGTAGCAGCAAATCAAGGCTGGCCTCTTCATCAGTTCGATGTGAAAAATGCTTTCTTACACGGAGAATTAAAAGAGGAAGTATATATGGATCCTCCACCCGGTTTTTCTCCAGAACTTTAAGCAAGGAGAGGTTTGTAAGTTAAAGAGATCCTTGTATGGACTGAAGCAGTCACCAAGAGTGTGGTTTGGTAGATTTACTCTAGCAATGAAAAAGTATGGGTATATTCAAAGTAATTCTGATCACACTTTGTTTCTCAGTCGGAAAGGAGATCGTATAACATGTCTGATCATCTATGTAGATGACATGATTATTACTGGGAATGATGAAAGTCAAATTAAGAAGCTTAAAGACAGTTTGTATTGAAATGAAGGACTTGGGAGATCTGAGATACTTCCTCGGAATTGAGGTATTGAAATCACAGTAAGGGATCTTCATTTGCCAGAAGAAGTACATTTTGGATTTTTTGGCAGAAACTGGGATGATTGATTGTAAACCGGCAGATACACCTATGGTTATCAATCAAGAATTGTTTATGAAGTTAGATGGTAAACTGGCTGATAAAAATAGGTACCAACGAATGGTAGGAAAGTTAATTTATCTAGCTCATACTCGTCCAGATATAGCATATGCTGTTGGAGTAGTGAGTCAGTTCATGCATCAGCCTCAAGAAGAACATATGGATGCAGTTCTGAGAATTATCAGATACCTCAAAGGAACTACTGATCATGGAGTTTTGTTAAAAGCGAATAGTCATCTGAATATTCAGATATATACAGATGCTGACTGGGCTGGAGATAAAGGCAACAGAAGGTCGACATCAGGATATTTTTCTATTGAAGGGGGGAATCTGGTCACATGGAAGAGTAAGAAGCAAAAGGTAGTCTCTTTATCAAGTGCTGAAGCTGAATTTTGAGGAATAGCTAAAGGCTTAGCAGAAGTATTATGGTTGAAGAAGCTTATGACAGAGTTAGGTTTCGCTCCTAAGGAAAGTATTCAGATCATGAGCGACAATGAAACAGCTATCCAAATATCAGAGAATCCAGTTCAGCACGACAGAACTAAACATGTGGAGGTTGACCGTCATTTCATCAAAGAAAAGCTTGAAGGCGGCATTATAAAGTTACCCTTTGTGAAGTCAAAAGATCAATTGGCAGATATCCTAACCAAAGCAGTAGGATCAGTTATGTTTCACAAATGGCTTAAGCAAGTTGAATTTTGGAAATCCCACAATTCAACTTGAGGGAGAGTGTTAAAACAAGAAGGCAATTAGGATCAGAACGAATTATCATCATTTCTGTAACATTCGCCTATTTTGACTTATTTGTCTTGTACGTTGACGTATTTAAACGGTACTAAATGCAATATTAATTGGCTAGAAATGTATTCGGGTGATCCATGGGTCGACCCATGACCCATGAACCACCCAATGACCCAACCCTATCCAAACACCCAACCCAAGACTTCCATGCCATCCATCCATCCATTCATTATATCCCTTCTCTCTCTCACTAAATGCTTAAGCAAGTTGAATTTTGGAAATCCCACAATTCAACTTGAGGGAGAGTGTTAAAACAAGAAGGCAATTAGGATCAGAACGAATTATCATCATTTCTGTAACATTCGCCTATTTTGACTTATTTGTCTTGTACGTTGACGTATTTAAACGGTACTAAATGCAATATTAATTTCATGATTTATGGAATTCCAATTTCTTGACTAGTTGACTTGTTCGTGTTAATGTCTAACCATTTTAGTTAGTCGATTTACTTGAAGCTTTACTTGACGATTTAATAAACATGTTATACCTTAGACGAGACTTAATGGACGATTTTGCGATGTAAGACGAATTATTAATTGGCTAGAAATGTATTCGGGTGATCCATGGGTCGACCCATGACCCATGAACCACCCAATGACCCAACCCTATCCAAACACCCAACCCAAGACTTCCATGCCATCCATCCATCCATTCATTATATCCCTTCTCTCTCTCACTAAATGCTTAAGCAAGTTGAATTTTGGAAATCCCACAATTCAACTTGAGGGAGAGTGTTAAAACAAGAAGGCAATTAGGATCAGAACGAATTATCATCATTTCTGTAACATTCGCCTATTTTGACTTATTTGTCTTGTACGTTGACGTATTTAAACGGTACTAAATGCAATATTAATTTCATGATTTATGGAATTCCAATTTCTTGACTAGTTGACTTGTTCGTGTTAATGTCTAACCATTTTAGTTAGTCGATTTACTTGAAGCTTTACTTGACGATTTAATAAACATGTTATACCTTAGACGAGACTTAATGGACGATTTTGCGATGTAAGACGAATTATTAATTGGCTAGAAATGTATTCGGGTGATCCATGGGTCGACCCATGACCCATGAACCACCCAATGACCCAACCCTATCCAAACACCCAACCCAAGACTTCCATGCCATCCATCCATCCATTCATTATATCCCTTCTCTCTCTCACTAAATGCTTCCACCCACACACTCTTGCATCTCTCTCTAAATCTTCATCTCATTTAATGAGTTCCAAATTAGATTTGTAATAAATTCATCATCTACAACATCATTAATACAACATATCAAAAGATCAAGGCTTCAAGTGCAAGGAATCATCATATTCGGGTTGAATTCGAATTTAAGGGTTTTTGGAAGATTGGTAAGTCAAATTCGTCTCAATACTACCATTTCATGTTTACAATCGTGTTTCTAGTCACAACAAGTGATCTTGGGTCAAACTTGGGGACAAAAATCGTTTTTGGTCAAAACTAGGGTTTCAAACTAAATAATTAGGGTCAAAAATCGAATTTGGGATTTCTTGGACTTATGGAAGGATTTTGAGAATGAACTATGTTTATACAAGTTATTTATACTAAACTTGGTCCAAAAATATGTCTTGGCACCTCTTAAACCGAATTTTAGGTCAAACTAGGGTTTGTGAAGATTATTTTGGGTCATAAACGATTTTGATCAATTGTTACTGTTATGAATCGGTTTAAGGGTGTGGGTTTCGTCTAAATATGTTCCATAACGTTTAATCAAGCTTAGCAATGAACCCTTAAACATCCCAGCCTGTTTCGTAAGCCACAAACTGAGTTTTGGGTCGTTTTTGAATGGTTTGGGCCGGGATGAACACCAAGAACTTGCCCAGAATTTTCATGGATTCTGAACCGGCGTCTACTACGCCCCATATGGCATCTGGTACGCTGGCTTGTTCTCTGTTGGCGTCTGCTACGGTCATTTGGCCGTAGTTTATGGTGAGCTGCATCTTCATTTTGGTCCTTACGCCCCAAATCTTCTGCTTATGCCACTTCTTATCAAACCGAACGCCAAAATGCCTAGTTACAGGCCACCGTAACTTATGGTGGGTACCACCGTACCTTACGCTAGGCCAAGCCTAGCCACCGTCTCCTACGCTTCCTAGACCGTCCCTTACGCTGGTTACTTATTGGCCCACCGTAACATTACGCCAACACCACCGTAATTTACGGTGGTGTGGATTCCTAGTTTTCCAGATTTTTTCATTTAGGGTTTCTAAAGCTAAAACCGTTTTGAACCTTCTTTTAAATCATTCTTCGACTATCCTAGTAATGTGTATGAAGCACAAGAGTCGTTCAAATTCCGGTCACACTTCATAACCTAATTCGAGACGAAAACCTAAATGTAATTAAAGGCGAATGAGCATAAACCGATTTATATTCAAAAATGTGTATATATATATAATATAAATATATATTAATGAACACGTTATGGATATATATGATAGGTGGTGGGCGTTTGGCGATCAATTAACATTCATAGTTCGTCGAATACTTATAAACTCAATTATAACTTGACGATACAAAGCAAAGGTGAGTTTCGTAGCCCCTACGTTTACTTTATTTGGGGTGGAAAGTGTACTTGTTCGTTTAAACGTTTGTCGGTTGATACACTTTGTTATGATATGAAATGAGACGTTAGTTATCTAATTGTTTACTTGTGATACGTGTTAATGGACGTTTATATGTGATGAAGGACGATATAGTATATTATGTAAGACGTTATATTATATTATATAAGACGTGGACGTGGACGGTGGATTGACGAATCCACACCCGGTATGATCATCGCCACTTTATAACAATATTTTGTTAAAACGTATATTTTTATATATATTATGTAAGACGTGGACGGTGGATTGACGAATCCACACCCGGCATGATCATAACCGTGGATACGGGTTGTTTAACCTACTTATGGACGATATTATATATATGGACGATATTATGGACGATTATTGGACGTTAACGTGGACTTGTATTGACTTGTGATAACGTGAAACCTTTTAGGGTTTCCTTGGACGTGATTAGGTATTCTAATCCTCATATATCGATAACGGTTGATATCCTGACACTTGATTTTCATTACTTAAACCTACGAACTCACCAACTTTATGTTGACACGTTTTAGTACACTTTTCAGGTGAACAGGTTAATCAAAGACGTATTGGATGATTTATTGCTTGATTATGCTAGGATTAGACTTGGACTTGGACTTGGACTTCTTGGATCCGTGATTCATAGTTCCCGATTATGGGTTATGCTTAGGATCATTTACCATCTTTTGAACTATTATTTTGTAAGCGTTTGATGGGCGTGCTCCTTATGCATTTTTGTATGTATCCGGTACTTGTAATTGATTGAATTGTATGGATTGTCCAATCCTTTTAATGCTTTTAGACTTGTCTCTACTTAATTTCCATGTCGTGATGTGCTTAGTATGTAACCCTCACGATTCCGCCTTGTTGGGGTGTTACAGAATGGTATCAGAGCCGTGGTTGTAGAGAATTAGGTGGAATGACCTAGCCTATAGCCATTGCACCCACATTTCATATTAGCATGCATGATAGGAAATTTTGTGTGCAACGTAAATTGTATGACGCATAAAACTTGTTTAAATGGAGTTCGTAGGTTTCTCGTGACTTGTTGACTTGATTGCTATATGATGACTTGATGGACGTATGTAATTATGTCGGGATATCACCATGACTTGTTGAATTGATGTTGACGTATATTCTTGTAAATAGTTGAATTGTTTAACCCTAGCAAAGTGAAATGATGGCACTAACGGAGTATGACACTCGGTAACCCTAGAGGAGCCTGATCAACGAATCTATGGTTACCCTATGTCATATAAAGTTAATGACCTCGTGGATTGCGCATTGTGGATGAAGTATAGTAGGTAACCCGGTATGCTTGATGAGTGTTGGTTGGGTAGAGGGTTAGCCGCTGGTACACCCTGTATACATACTCGACCAATACTTAGAGGGCATAATGGAACCGAATCCCGACATCCATTCAATATATTAACGGTGTGGAGGGAAAGCCACCGGTATCACCTGTATACAAACACCTTTATGTATTGAATGTTGAAGTTAAGATTCGAACTATTGCTTTACCAGCCTTGTTATGACTTGACCCTTTTGTATTGTGTTGAATGGTTCGTGATTGTATTGTTGATTGTAAATTGTATGATCGATGAAGCCTTAGATTATTGCCATGATAATATCCCCGTAGAGATATGCATGTTAGACGGTCTAGGGAAAACCCTAGATATGTAATACTTGTTACGTGATGATTGAATTTGGATAACTCGTGTGTGTGAATCGTGAGAACTAACTTGCTAATCTAACACGTGTGCTCAGGATAATGGTTAGACCAAGGAGAGTCGTGATAATTCCCCGAAATCAAGATGAGTAAGAAGAAGTAGTAGGTGGTCGTGGTGGTAGAGGTGGTTGTGGTGGTAGAGGAGGCCGTGGAGGTCGAGGTGGTCGTGGTGGTAGAGGTGGTCGTGGTGGTAGAGGTGGTTGTGGTGGTAGAGGAGGCCGTGGAGGTCGTGAAGGTCGTGGTGGCCGAGGTGGTGCCAATCCTCGGGTATCAACCGAGGTTATCACTCAAGCCTTAAATGATCTCATGCCGGATTTAGTGGCCCGAATCTCGGCGGCCATGGAAGCTAGAAATGAACAAGAAGAACCGGAAGATGAAGCGGTTCATAATGAAAATGAAAACGAAAATGAAGATGAGAATGTGAATGTGAACGGGGGTGAGAATGGAGGGGAAGCTTTTGTTCAACCAAGAGGTTATATTCTTACCACCAAGGGTGTTTGTTTAAAGATTTCAAAGCTTGTGGGGCTCCGGAGTTTGGTGGAGAAGGTGGTGCCACGGGTTGTTTAGAGTGGCTAGAGAGAATTGAATCAATTATTGCTCGTAGTGGTTGCTCCTTTGCGCAACGAATTACTTATGCCACCGGTATGTTGAAGGGTGATTCCCTTGAATGGTGGAACTTGGAGGTGGATGAATTGGGAAATTGATGGGGCAAACAACCTACTTTGGGGAGACTTCAAGGAGATGATAATTGCTAAGTATTGCCCGACACACGAGATGAGAAGACTACAAGAAGAATTCACTAGCGTCGCCATGAAGGGAGGAGACAATGAGGGTTACACTCGCCGTTTTGGCCAACTCTCTAGGTTCATTCCCCATTTTGTGAGACCCGAAAATGTAAAGGTTGAGAAGTATGTTGCGGGATTGCCTCATGAGGTGAGAATGCTCGTTTCTCACCCCACTATGCCATTGACAATCAAAGAGGCAATCACCTGCACCGCTAGTGTGACATTGGAGCTTATAAGGGGTGGTAAGTTGAGTAAGGGTGATGGCAATAGGAAAGTGGTGGCCGAGTCGAGTGGCACCAAGAAAGATGAGAGGCGCGATCATAAGCGCCATGGTCTTGGTGGAAAAGTTTATGCGGCGGTTGTGCCGGTGGCGGGTCCTCCAAAAGGTGGTTATGCGGGTCCACCGTATTATTTGAATTGGGTGCCGATTTTACTCTTTTTCCAATGGTTTCATCCCGTTGATTGATGCTAGCCTTAGTACTTTGTCGTATTACTTTGAACTTGAAATGGTAAACGGTGGTCTAACTAGAATTGACCAAGTTGTTCGTGATTGTACCTTAGAATTGTGTGACTACCCATTCCTTATAGACTTGGTTCCTTTCGATATCGGTAGTTTTGACGTGATTGTGGGTATGGATTGGATGTCGGCAATGAATGCGGTTATAGATTGTGGTAGTCGGGTAGTGAGAATTCCATTAGAAGACGGTGAAGAGTTAGTGGTTCAAGGCGAGACGACCGAGCCGTGGGAAGGAAAAGTATATAATGTCAATGTCACAAAAGTCGAAATGAAAGCCGTGCCCGTAGTTAATAGGTTCATGGATGTATTCCCGGATGACCTACCGGGTTTTCCTCCATCTCGTGAACTCGATTTCCGTATTGATCTCGTTCCAAATGCTACTCCCGTGGGCAAAGCACCCTATCGCCTAGCCATAACCAAAATGCAAGAGTTGGCCGCCCAACTCAAAGAACTCCAAGAAAAGGGTTCTTTCCGTATGTGTATTGATTATCGAGAGCTAAACAAGCCCATGGTGAAAAATCGTTATCCTCTTCCAAGGATTTATGATTTATTTGATCAACTCCAAGGTGCTCGTTTATTTTCTAAGATTGATTTGTGGTCGGGTTACCACCAATTACGTGTCCATAAAGATGATATTCCCAAGACGTCCTTTCGTACACGTTATGGGCATTTTGAATTCACGGTTATGCCTTTTGGGTTGACCAATGCACCGGCGGTGTTCATGGACTTGATGAACCGGGTGTGTCGGCCCTATTTGGATGAGTTTGTCATTGTCTTCATTGATGAAATCCTTATCTACTCCAAGACTAAAGAAGATCACGCCGAACATTTGAAGAAAGTCTTAGAGTTGCTTCGGGAAGAGAAATTGTATGCCAAGTTCTCCAAATGTGAATTTTGGCTTGAAGAGGTCCACTTTCTTGGTCACGTGGTGAGCAAGGAAGGAATTCATGTGGACTCAAGTAAAATTGAAGCGGTGAAAAATTGGAGACGACCCGAGACGCCAACCGAGATTCGCCAATTTCTTGGTTTGGCGGGTTATTATAGGCGATTCATTGAAAACTTTTCCAAGATTGCCCAACCTTTGACCTTATTGACTCAACGTGAAAGACGATTAGATTGGGGCGAGGAACAAGAACAAGCATTTCAATTCGTGAAAGACAAGTTGTGTGATGCACCCATTTTAAGCTTTCCCGATGGAGCCGATGATTTTGTTGTTTATTGTGATGCGTCCGGGCAAGGATTGGGTTGTGTCTTGATGCAACGTGGTAAGGTGATTGCTTATGCATCTAGGCAATTGAAGGTGCATGAGAAGAATTACCCAACTCATGACTTGGAGTTAGGAGCGGTCGTGTTTGCCTTGAAATGTTGGA
This sequence comes from Erigeron breviscapus, assembly GCA_034093135.1. NCBI lineage: Eukaryota > Viridiplantae > Streptophyta > Magnoliopsida > Asterales > Asteraceae > Erigeron > Erigeron breviscapus. The sequence continues at coordinate 98,092,186 of CM067168.1, read as the reverse complement.
GGCATTACTTGTATAGCACCAAGAGTGTGATCTATACCGATCACAAAAGCCTTCAACACATTTTTGACCAAAGTGAATTGAACATGAGGCAAAGAAGATGGCTAGAACTTTTTAGTGAATATGATTGTGTTATCCGGTATTAACCGGGGAAGGAAAATGTTGTAGCCGATGCTTTGAGCCGAAAGGAACGTATAAAGCCAAGACGAATTAGAGCCATGAGCCTTACCGTGCAAAGGAGTGTTCGTGACTCCATCATTGAAGCACAAAGGTTGGCAACTAGGCCGGAAAACTTCATCATTGAAGCTTTGCAGGGCTTAGAAGAACAATTTGATAGAAAAGACGATGATGGGTTGTACCTTGTTGAACGATTGTGGATTCCTGTTTTTGGTGGGCTTCGAATGAAATTGATGAATGAAGCTCATAAGTCGGCCTACTCGGTTCACCTGGGTTCCGACAAGATGTATTTTGGCTTGAGAGACTTGTATTGGTGGCCGGGAATGAAGAAGGACATTGCAAGGTACGTTAGTGAATGCATCACATGTTTGCAAGTAAAAGCCGACCACAAGAAACCACCCGGTTTACTAGTTCAACCGGTAACACCGGAGTGGAAATGGGAAAACATTGCCATGGACTTCATTAGGAAGTTACCTAGAACGAGTAGTGGTCGGGACACCATTTGGGTGATAATTGACCGGTTGACTAAGTCGGCTCACTTCTTAGCCATCCGGGAAGATGATAAATTTGACACCATGGCACGCTTGTACATCAAAGAAGTGATATCCAAACATGGAGTGCCAATTTCCATTATAACCGATCGGGATGCCCGATTTACTTCAAAGTTTTGGAAGGCGTTCCAAAAAGCAATGGGTACTCAACTTGACATGAGTACGGCGTTCCATCCTCAAACCGACGGTCAAAGTGAAAGAACGATTCAAACGCTTGAAGACATGTTGAGAGCTTTTGCCATCGAGTTTGGTGGCAATTGGGATGTGCATTTACCGTTGGTCGAATTCTCCTATAATAATAGCTATCATGCTAGCATTCAAATGGCGCCATTTAGAGCTTTATATGGGAGAGTATGTAGGTCACCGTTAGCTTGGGCGGAGATTGGTGAAAGCCAACTCATTGGACCCGAGATTGTTATTGAAACGACCAAAGTGATCTCACAAATCAAAGAAAAATTGAGAGTAACCCGAGAGCGACAACTAAAGTATGCAAACGTTAGACGACGTCCTCTTGAATTTGAAGTCGGTGATTTTGTGTTGCTTAAAGTATCCCCGTGGAAAGGCGTGGTTCGGTTTGTGAAACGTGGAAAGTTGGGCCCGAGGTATATTGGCCCATTTAAAATCCTTGAACGAATTGGCCCGGTAGCGTATCGATTGGAACTTCCTCAAAGACTTGAGTGGAGTTCATAACGTTTTTCTAATTTGTAATCTTAGGAAGTGTTTGGCCGATCCAACACTTCACGTGCCTCTTGAAGAAATTCGTGTTGATAAAACGTTGAAATTCGTGGAAGAACCGGTAGAAATCTTAGACCGACAAACTAAAAAGCTTAAGAACACTCGGTATACAATCGTTAAAGTAAGATGGCAAGCTAGACGTGGGCCTGGGTTTACTTGGGAACGTTAAGACTCTATGAAAGCCAAGTATCTCCATTTGTTTAACGAGTCTAGTTACATTTTAATTTCGGGACGAAATTCCTTTAACGGGGGAATGATGTAACATTCTCCTATTTTGACTTATTTGATTTGTACGTTGACGTGTTTAAACGTGACTAAATGCAATATTAATTTCATGATTTATGGAATTCCAATTTCTTGACTAGTTGACTTGTTCGTGTTAATGTCTAACCATTTTAGTTAGTCGATTTACTTGAAGCTTTACTTGACGATTTAATAAACATGTTATACCTTAGACGAGACTTAATGGACGATTTTGCGATGTAAGACGAATTATTAATTGGCTAGAAATGTATTCGGGTGATCCATGGGTCGACCCATGACCCATGAACCACCCAATGACCCAACCCTATCCAAACACCCAACCCAAGACTTCCATGCCATCCATCCATCCATTCATTATATCCCTTCTCTCTCTCACTAAATGCTTCCACCCACACACTCTTGCATCTCTCTCTAAATCTTCATCTCATTTAATGAGTTCCAAATTAGATTTGTAATAAATTCATCATCTACAACATCATTAATACAACATATCAAAAGATCAAGGCTTCAAGTGCAAGGAATCATCATATTCGGGTTGAATTCGAATTTAAGGGTTTTTGGAAGATTGGTAAGTCAAATTCGTCTCAATACTACCATTTCATGTTTACAATCGTGTTTCTAGTCACAACAAGTGATCTTGGGTCAAACTTGGGGACAAAAATCGTTTTTGGTCAAAACTAGGGTTTCAAACTAAATAATTAGGGTCAAAAATCGAATTTGGGATTTCTTGGAGTTATGGAAGGATTTTGAGAATGAACTATGTTTATACAAGTTATTTATACTAAACTTGGTCTAAAAATATGTCTTGGCACCTCTTAAACCGAATTTTAGGTCAAACTAGGGGTTGTGAAGATTATTTTGGGTCATAAATGATTTTGATCAATTGTTACTGTTATGAATCGGTTTGAGGGTGTGGGTTTCATCTAAATATGTTCCATAACGTTTAATCAAGCTTAGCAATGAACCCTTAAACATCCCAGCCCGTTTCATAAGCCACAAACTGAGTTTTGGGTCGTTTTTGAATGGTTTGGGTCGGGATGAACACCAAGAACTTGCCCAGAATTTTCATGGATTCTGAACCGGCGTCTACTACGCCCCATATGGCATCTGGTACGCTGGCTTGTTCTCTGTTGGCGTCTGCTACGGTCATTTGGCCGTAGTTTATGGTGAGCTGCATCTTCATTTTGGTCCTTACGCCCCAAATCTTCTGCTTATGCCACTTCTTATCAAACCGAACGCCAAAATGCCTAGTTACAGGCCACCGTAACTTATGGTGGGTACCACCGTACCTTACGCTAGGCCAAGCCTAGCCACCGTCTCCTACGCTTCCTAGACCGTCCCTTACGCTGGTTACTTATTGGCCCACCGTAACATTACGCCAACACCACCGTAATTTACGGTGGTTTGGATTCTGAGTTTTCCAGATTTTCTCATTTAGGGTTTCTAAAGCTAAAACCGTTTTGAACCTTCTTTTAAATCATTCTTCGACTATCCTAGTAATGTGTATGAAGCACAAGAGTCGTTCAAATTCCGGTCACACTTCATAACCTAATTCGAGACGAAAACCTAAATGTAATTAAAGGCGAATGAGCATAAACCGATTTATATTCAAAAATGTGTATATATATATAATATAAATATATATTAATGAACACGTTATGGATATATATGATAGGTGGTGGGCGTTTGGCGATCAATAAACATTCATAGTTCGTCGAATACTTATAAACTCAATTATAATTTGACGATACAAAGCAAAGGTGAGGTTCGTAGCCCCTACGTTTACTTTATTTGGGGTGGAAAGTGTACTTGTTCGTTTAAACGTTTGTCGGTTGATACACTTTGTTATGATATGAAACGAGACGTTAGTTATCTAATTGTTTACTTGTGATACGTGTTAATGGACGTTTATATGTGATGAAGGACGTTATAGTATATTATGTAAGACGTTATATTATATTATATAAGACGTGGACGTGGACGGTGGATTGACGAATCCACACCCGGTATGATCATCGCCACTTTATAACAATATTTTGTTAAAACGTATATATTTATATATATTATGTAAGACGTGGACGGTGGATTGACGAATCCACACCCGGCATGATCATAACCGTGGATACGGGTTGTTTAACCTACTTATGGACGATATTATATATATGGACGATTATTGGACGTTAACGTGGACTTGTATTGACTTGTGATAACGTGAAACCTTTTAGGGTTTCCTTGGACGTGATTAGGTATTCTAATCCTCATATCGATAACGGTTGATATCCTGACACTTGATTTTCATTACTTAAACCTACGAACTCACCAACTTTATGTTGACACGTTTTAGTACACTTTTCAGGTGAACAGGTTAATCAAAGACGTATTGGATGATTTATTGCTTGATTATGCTAGGATTGGACTTGGACTTGGACTTCTTGGATCCGTGATTCATAGTTCCCGATTATGGGTTATGCTTAGGATCATTTACCATCTTTTGAACTATTATTTTGTAAACGTTTGATGGGCGTGCTCCTTATGCATTTTTGTATGTATCCGGTACTTGTAATTGATTGAATTGTATGGATTGTCCAATCCTTTTAATGCATTTAGACTTGTCTCTACTTAATTTCTATGTCGTGCTGTGCTTAGTATGTAACCCTCATGATTCCGCCTTGTTAGGCTGTTACAATTTCCTAATTTAAGGAGATCGTGTCTTGGGCAGAAAGTCTAGGATCATTATGTAATCAATACGTGATTTTGTTTCTTAAATTAAGCCGTCAAAGTCATGTATAAATAGAGGATAGGTTTATTTGTATGAAATCATCACAAAATCAATACAATTCTATTCTCTAATTCGTGTCAGTATGAAAGTCTAAAGTCCGAATTAGGAATTCCGCACTTTGACAAAAAGGATGAAATAGTTGCGAGATCAAAGTCTAAAGCCCGAAGTGTCAAGTCTTGTCCACTGTTGTAAAACTCATCGAATCGAGTCGAGTACTCCTTGAGTACGTACTCGCTACAAGACAGGGCGTCCCGTCGACCCGAGTTGGCCGTTTACTCCGAGTACTCCCCGTCATGGCCGTTTTGACCCCCGAGTACTCCCCGCATAGGCCCGAGTACTCTCAACTCCCTAGTCGATCGACCTGGGAGCGTTTAGCGAATTCTACAACCTTGGTCTTGTCTATGGCAAAAAGTAGGCCTATAAAAACGGTTGTAATTGAACTAGTTGTGTGTTCAAAGTCCGGAAATTTCAATTCCGGGTTAATGATGAATGGCAATTCCAAATTTACCACTTTTACAAGCATACGTCTTAACCATCCTTTTTTTTTAACGCAAGAATAATATTATTAATAATTAAATATGATCTACTAGCAGAATACTAAAGATCATAAACTATAAGGTTAAAAAATACAACCTAGAATTAAGAAATAAAACTTCACAAAACTTCGCAAAAAAGGTTGTTTCCATATGTCTATTCTATATATAGTTTACTCTGTATATAGTTAGTATATTCCATTTTAGTTCTCTCTGTGACAATAATGGGGGATTTACCTGCTTAACGTAAGATTATAAGTATTAGACAACATTTAATTCTTCCTAAGTATCTCACTGATATTCGTTTATATTGAAGTATTATTATTTGACCTCGAATAATTGCACTGCAAAATATTTTGATGTGAAATGGGTCTTTAGAGCTGAGCTCGATTATTCTATTTAGCCAACTATGCACAATGGCTTGTAGAGGAGTTGCCTATTTTATTGCATTAATGCACGAGGACATGACTTTAGTCTCTTTTTTTTAAGCGTGTCGATAACCATTTGATCTAATTTTACTAATTTGAAAAAAAAAATTATGGACTGAAATACTTTATACCAACAAACCTGTTTTTAGCAAAAATATATATACTTTTACTTATGCCCATAAACTCAAGTTGATATGATGGTAAGCCGTGAATGGGCTTAATTAGTTACCTTTGAAATCTCAATAATTAAGTCGATAAGCCAATAGTATAAGTCGGGCTAAAATGTATGTATTGAATGTCACATCCAACACCGTGTGGCATCTATATATCACATATCTATCTATCTACCAATATATATATAACAAGGTCCTAAATTCATTTCTAAACAAATAGGAACATTTAGATGAATTCCATCTTTAATTGAACCATTAGATCAAATTTAATTATTTCATCTTTATTAAATGACAATATTAATACTTATACTTTATATGATTAGACAAAATCTCCCCTTCTTCTTAATCATATAAACGTAAATAATAAGATATACATTTAACCCCATACTTTCTTCTTAGTTCTTACCAAAAAAATAATTTTAATATTTTTTTCTTCTAAAAAACATCACATACATACTTTTAATAATTAATATAAACATCTAATGTCGATCCGTCCATATATTTATGTTTCCAAATCAAATACAACACAAAAACTCCAATACCTACATATATATAATAATTAAATTAATTAATTCAATCCATGTTTCATATATTTCGTTACATACAAGTTTACAAGTTTGATATTAATATAATAAAATATTGATATTATTATAAGTTAATTATTATAATTAATATATTTTAAGTAGGTAAATAATTTTTACTCATTTATAAAACAAACTATTCCCACCTTTTTAAACTTTCTATCTTTAAAAAACCCAAACTACCCCTAACTTTCAATACCTTCTCAATACACACACTATATCCAAAATACCCTCAAAATATTTCCAACCCTATCTACTCGATCAAACTAACCCCTTACTTTATTCACTAATTTAAATATTTCTACCAAATATGTCTATAATGAACTTAATGAAATTATTTACAACATACATTTTCAACTCTTAAAATAACTATATTGCCCCATTTTACATCAATTATTTTTACATTAATAACAACAATGTTACCGCCAACGTCACCGTCACCACCGCAACATTGTACTTGTCTTGAAGTATATGGTAGAAAATCATGACACTCCTTAATGATTTTTGTTTCACTTATTTTAATTTTATTTCATTTTTTTAAAATTAATTTTAATTTTGTAATCCAAAGTTGAATACGGGTACTTTAAATTTATTGTAACACCCCAAGCTGAGGCTCGGAATATCACGGAAAACACATAGCACCAGGTGGAATTACAATAGAACAAACTAAATGCAATTAAAGATTCGGTGAATCCAAAACATAACGAAGCAAGTAACAAAATACAACAGGAGCAAATAGCCATCAAAGTTAACATAATAACATCCAAAGATGGCAAACGATCCTAAGTATAATACAAAAGGCAGGCCAATGAATCCTTGATCCATGAGGTCCATAGTCCGGGTTAAACCGCAAGCGAAACAACTAAACTCCACGCCCTGGGAGAACCTGATTACCTGAAAAGTGTACTAAGCATAGTCAACACAAGGTTGGTGAGTTCGTAGTAATGGTTCGTAAAGAACCCACGATAATAATCACAATATACGAATAGAGGCTAGGCATGACTTACAGCGAGCCTCTAAGCAACACAATATCGTCCAACAACAAGATTACACAAGACTAGTAAATGTGTGATGAGAATGCACAAATGATATATGAATCAAAGTAAGTGCCAATGCATGAATAAGCCAACATGCCTATCCTAGGCGTGAACTCCGTCACTATGCAACGATACCCTTCTGTCATCTCAATGAACAAGGTTGTATCTCAAAATCATCGAGATATATATGTCTATATACTCAGGGTCACGTTCTACATCCAAAATGGGTGCATACATCTATGCACCAGGATGTCGGCAATCCCCTGCCGAGTGCTCATCAACGATGTATGCAATGCTTACAATCAAATGCAAATGCATAAATCATAAACCAACAATCAAAATACGATGCACCTGTGCCATCAATCAATATACGATGAACCTGTGCCCACAATCAATATTCATCCAACATAAGCCAATTATCAATATTCATCCAACATAAACCGACTATCGACATTCCTCAAACATAAGCCAACTATCAACATTTAAACCAACTATACGTACATATACTTCAGAGGATTCTACTTTCTTCAAGTCCCAGATGCTTATATATAGGGTCACCCGCAGCCTTCCTACCACATCTAAAACTCAATGAAGGCATAACCGACTTCCATGTATGTACGTCTATCCTAATATATTATATATATATGTAATAATTAACTGAGACATAATCCAAATCAATCAAACGAAACGAACTGTCACATCAATCCAATAATCAAGTCAACCAATCAATAAATCAATCAACAATGTAAGTAAACACACCAGTTATACACTTTTCAGCCCGAATCTCAAGCGAGTAGGGAGATACGAAACTCACCTTGTCTGGCAATGAAGCTAGTATAAGATTACACACAAGTAATGGGGTCCACACGTCCACAACCTATATTTATACATCATAATACCGTAATGTCAACTCTACAATCATAAACAAGTTGATTTAGCACAATTAGGTCAAGTCACAAACCCTAAACGCCTTTACAACTTAAACGAGTAGGAACAAAACGCATTCGACTCGACCTTTTTAGAAATGACAAAAGATTCATACAAAAAGAGTGTTACTACTAGAAACTAGACTCTCTTACGATTCCAACGACAGGTCATACGACTTATTTGGACTTACGGAACAAAAGTTATTAACGTTTGAAAATCGACGCGCGTACTTTCCCAGTAACTATCCACTGCGTCGCAGTGAGCCAAAACCAAGCTCACTGCGCCGCAGTGGCTAAGTCAGACCAGGACCAGAAGTATGGCACTGCGCCGCAGTGAGCAAGGGTAGGGCTCACTGCGCCGCAGTGGCCACAACCTGCAGCCAACACCTGCAGTTCATGCAGGAACACGAACCAAAAACCCCCAAATCCAACCCAAACCTTTCCAAAACGACTTGTGAAGACTTTTAACTTGTTTTGAAGCATAAACAAACATCATTAACCATTAATACACATAACCCAATCCACAAATTCAACCCAAACATCAAAATCATACCCAAAACCTTCAAACCCTAATTTAAACCCTAATTTGACCTAAAACGAGATTTAAGCCGATTTAGGACTTGTAAAAGTTCAAGATGACTAGAAATGCATAAACAAACATAAGTAGGTATAAATGGGATGAATTTGACTTACCAAAACTTCTCCTTGAGCTAGAACCCGAAATTAGGTCAAATGGGCAAAATGCAAGACTTCCACCTTTTGATTCTTCGATATGACGATAATGTGGTATAGATGGCTATGAATCTAGTGTTATACCCTTTCTAAACACTAAGTAGATGGTAGGGAGAAGAGAAGAATGATCTTGCTTTGTTTTTGAGAGAAAGAGAGAAAGAGATAGATAGATAAGAAGTGAGAGGGGAGAAAGAGATAGGGGGGAGAAATGGGTCATTGGGTGGCTGGTGGGTCTTGGACTACCCACGGGCCGACCCGCTCCCATCACAAGTCACAACACAATAGCTACACATTTAAATACCGACCAACACATATTATCGACCCGAATATACCACATTGCCATTTAACTCACAAAACGACCCAATTAATTCATTAACTCAATTTGTTAGTCAAATTACACATAAAGTCAACGGGTCAAAATTTACGGATGTTACATTTATTTAGTTTAAACGTTTGTTTCAAAGACATGGTATATGATTCACTATTAGCTAAAAATATATACACCTTTTACACGATGTGTAACAAATGGGGGTGAACTCTTGATTGAATTCTTAAAACTTAAATTTTGAAAACTAATTGTGAGTAACAATGTTTGAGATTTTTGATCAAATGAAAAGATAAAGTTTTTTTTTTTTTGAACGGCATTTAAAAATTTATTAGAAAATACTAGTAAGAAACTAGCAAGTACAAGGCACGATCCAACAAACAAATGAGGAAAAAAGGAACAGAATAGATTCTAACGATACAAGACAAACGCGCAATATAATGACCGCTACTAAAGTCAGAAGGAAGATCCCAATGCAACGCCAAATGAATGACCTCCCATGAAAGAAACCAAACACCCGTTGCATCATACCACGAATGCAAAGAGATCTAACTGACATCCTTTTTTCGTCTCTTTAAGGCACTACGTAGAAAAACAGTATCCTTTACGCCCCCATAATATCTCCAAATCATAAAATCGTTAGGAAAATAATCTTTCCATTTATGTAATTGTGCGAGAGAGAATGGCCCTTGAACATTTCCATCTGGATCTTTATAGCTCCAACATTTTTCAGGATCAAGCTCATCGGTAATAATAGGACCAACATAATCAAGCCACGTAGAACAAGACTCTTCAACATTTTTTTGATCAATAGCCGGGGGCGTAGATGGAGACTTAACGTTGGAAAACGAATGTTTACCGATGTGATTTTTCACGTGATTCTGCTTTCCGCTGCTAGTAACTTCATGATTTTCTTGCTGAGATTGAACATAGTCAATTTTTATTTATTTGTATCTCAAACTCTATCTTTTCACATACAGTTTCAGTATTAGCTTTTTTGTGTCAACAAATCTAGAAACTTTCATCCTCGACATAAACATATGAAATCCTCTATACCGTATCCCCTAAGCTGATATTTGATATTTCAACGTGATAAGATCAAGGACATCAGCAAACGTTAATTAAGTGAAATTTAACTTTTTAATTGGTTACTAATTATTTAGGAAAACTTTGTGTAACATCCGTGAATTTTGACCATTTGACTTTACGTGCAATTTGACTAACAATTTAAGTTAATGAAATAGTTGGGTCGTTGTGATTAAACGACAACGTGGTATATTCGCCGGGTCGATAATACGTTTTAATCGGTGTTTAAATGCCTAACGTTTGTAATTTGGCTTGGGTAGAGAAGCGGGTCGGCCCGTGGGTAGTCCACGACCCACCAGCCACCCAAGACCCAATCTCCCTCCTTATCCCTTCTCCCCCTCTCATTTTCTATCTATTTTTTTTTCTCTCTTTCTCTCAAGAACAAAGCAAGACCAAACCTTCTCTTCTCTCTACCATCTACTTAGTGTTTAGAAAGAGTATAACACTAGATTCATCGCCATCTATACCACATTATCGTCATATCGAAGAATCAAAGTCAAGTTCTTGCATTTTATCCATTTGACCTAATTTCGGGTTCTAGCTCAAAAGGAGGTTTTGGTAAGTAAAATTCATCCCATTTATGCCTATTTATGTTTGTTTATGCATTTCTAGTCATCTTGAACAATTGCAAGTCTTGAATTGAGTCAAAAGACGATTTAGGTCAAACTAGGGTTTCGATTAGGGTTGGAACGATTTGTTATGATTTTGATGTTTTGGGTCGAATTTATGGATTGGGTTATGTTTAATTATGGTTAATGGTGTTTATGTATGCTTCAATTTACGTTACAAGTTCCTACAAATCGATTTGGGTTGGTTTGGGTCGAGTTTTAAAGGGTTTTGGTCTTGTTTTCTGCTGTGCTGCTGCTGCTTATGTTCTGGACCAGTATGGAGCCACTGCGGCGCAGTGGCTAGGGTCTGGTCAGTCGTGGTTAGCTCACTGCGGCGCAGTGAGCTTGGCTATGGCTCACTGCGGCGCAGTGGTTAGTTACTGTGAATCTTGCGCGTCGATTTTTAAACGTCAATAACTTTTGATCCGTAAGTCCAATCGAGTCATATGACCTATCGTTAGAATCGTAGGAGAGTCTAGTTTCATGTTATGACACTCGTTTTATATGAACCTCCTTCCATTTCTAAAAGTGTCGAGTCAAAGTGTCTTGTTCTTACTCGTTTAAGTTGTAAAGGCGTCTAGGGTTCGCGATTTGACCTAATAGTGCTAAACCAACTTGTTTAAGACTGTATAGTTGACATTACGGTATTATGATGTATATTTATAGGTTGTGGCCGTGCGGATCCTATTACTCGTTATTAATCTTTTATTAACTCGACTTAAGCTTCTTTGCCGATCAAGGTGAGTTTCGTATCTCCCTACTCGCTTGAGATCCGGGCTGAAAAGTGTAAACCTGGCGTGTTTACTTGCATTTATTGATTGATTGATTGATTGATTGATTGTTTAATTGTTGGATTGGTGTGATGGTTCCTTTCGTTTGATTGGTTAAATTGGTTTGAGTATTGAATTGTTGAGATGATTATCACGTTTGAATGATTTAGTTTATATTTGTTAAGTATCTAGTAATATTAGGATAGATGTACATACATGAAAGTCGGTTATGCCTTCGTCGGGTTCTAGATGTGGTGGGAAGGCTGCGGGTGACCCTATATATAAGCATCTGAGACTCGAAGGAAGTAGGATCCTCTGAAGTATATGTACGTATAGTTGGTTTGAATGGTGGCTAGTGGCTTATGACTGACGATTATTGATTATTGGTTTATGATTGACGACTATTGAATTATTAGTTTATGGTTCATCGTATGTTGATTGACTTGGTTTATGTTTTGGTTAAGTATTACATTATTATTAGGATAGACGTACCTACATGGAAGTCGGTTATGCTTTCATTTGGGTTCGAGATGTGGTGGGGAGGCTGCGGGTGACCCTATATATAAGCATCTGAGACTCGAAGGAAGTAGAATCCTCTGAAGTATATGTACGTATAGTTGGTTTGAGTTGTGGTTAATGGCTGATGTTGATGAATGGTAATTATTGATTTATGATTGTCGAATTGTTGATTGATGACTCAGGATTGGCGAATATTGATTATTGATTCATATTCATCGTATATCGATTGTTGGTTTACGATTTATGCATTTACATTTGATTGTAAGCATTGCATACATTATTGATGGACCCTCGGCAGGGGATTGCCGGCATCCTGGTGCATAGATGTATGCACCCATTTTGGATGTAGTCTTGACCCCGAGTATATAGACATATATATCTCGATGATTTTGAGATACAGCCTTGTCCATTGCGATGGCAGAAGGGTATCGCTGCATAGGTGACTGAAGGTCACGCATAGGATAGGCATGTTTGCTTATTCATACATTTGGCACTTACATTGATACGCATATCATTCGTGCATTCTCATTACACATTTACTTGTCTTGTGTAATCTTGTTGTTGGGCGATGTTGTGTTATGTAGAGGCTCACTGTAAGTCATGTCTAGCCTCTATTCTTATATGTCGATTATTGATGTTGGTTCTTTACGAACCATTACTACGAACTCACCAACCTTGTGTTGACTATGCTTAGTACACTTTTCAGGTATCCAAGTTATTCCAAGGCATGAAGTTGACTGATTTGTTTAGCTTGCTGTTGAACCCGGACTTGGACTATATGGATCAAGGATCCATCTACCTTCTTTGCATTGTACTTAGAACCGTTAACCTTCTGTTGATGCTCTTTTGTAATTCCTGTTGAAGACTTGTGCCTTATGTATTTTGTTACTTGTTTATCGTTCTGTAAGGATTCACTGAATCCTTTATTTGCATTTAGTCTTGTCCTATTGTAATTCCACCTTGTGCTATATGATTTCCGTGATATTTCGAGCCTCGGCTTGGGGTGTTACACTTTGTTTTAGTATATGTATATAAAGATAAAAATACATTAACTCGCGTATTACGCGGGATAATAATCTAGTTATATTTAAACGAGTATATACTAAAAACCAATATGCAATGTACAAGTTTTGAAGCTTAAAGTACAACACCTTTTTAACCTTTGTTAATTTTCATTTTAAACCCTAAGTTTTTAACATTTTTACCTTTAAGGCTTTAACATAACTTTTGCCACTTTTTTATTTTAGCCCTTAAAGTTTCTATTTTCAACTTTTGCCCCATAAAGTTTTCGTTTTCAAATATTTGACACCAAAATTTTGGGTTCTTATGTTTCCATCAAACAACTTTCACATATTGTATAATTTTACCTTTAAGCAATTGGGTTTTGATGATTTTCTCTCTTTTCATTATATATAAGTCTTTTAATAACAATTTTCACTATCGTTACGCTTAACATTTAAAACAAGACACTATATTATATCATTGTATTATGCATTAATATAGTTATTGTTTTGCTTTTTTTTTGTTTTAATACTCTAGCTATTCTTATTGTTTTTATACGTTTTGTTTTCTTTATTATTTATATTACAGGTTTTGTTTCTTTTTTTAAAATCTCGGGTTCGAAAAATTGTATTATACTAATACTACTATATATTGTTTGTATCTAAATTTTGAACACGTAAAATACATTTTCCTCAACAACGTACGGATATAATAACTAGTATATATACTAAAAAGTAATACAAAATGTACAAGTTTATTTGCTTTATGTACAACTCTTTTTATTTATTTTCTTAATTTTTCAATTTTACCCTTTAAAGTTTCAATCTTTAACTTTTAACCCCTAAATCTTTTATCTTTTAAGTTTTGTCCTCATCAAAGTTTTCATTTCAGATTTTTTGACACCGAAATTTTAAGTTCTCATGTTTTCAACAAACAACTTTCATAATATATAATAATTTTCATCATCGTTACATCTTTACATTCATGTAACATTAAAAGCAAGACAATTTATTACATCATCATCGTCGGAATGTAATTATTTGCAATAATATAATTATTATTTACTTTAATGTTTTTATACATTGTATTAGTCTTATTGTTTTTGTATGTTATTTTTATTATTGCTACATGTATTGTTTGTATCCAAAACTTATCGTGTAAATTTCGTGTTACGCGACAACGCGCGGGTACAATGACTAGTTATAAAGAAAATGTCAATGATAAATTCATAACCAAATTTTGTCATGTATAATAATTATTTGCTGTAGACAATTATCTATTCTCTAATAACATTTTTGTGATTGTTGTAGATATAAAAGATTTGTTTTGTTATAATTAACAAAAACATATAATGACATTTTGGTAGTATTGTTCACTTTTTTTTTCTTCTATTAACAACTTTGCATGATTATTTGGTAACAAAAAATCTTTATTTATAATATAATATCACATAATAACGTAATGAAAATGAAAGTAAAACTTTATTTAAACCTTAATTCTCTATATCTCATTCTAGACAAACTACATAACGAAACAATCCATCTCAAATTCCATAGAAATTAAGGTAGGCGCCAAATATACATTTATATATTTTCGAAAGGCTAAAAATTAGTTTGTTCCAAATATACATTTATATATTTTCGAAAGGCTAGAAACCATAGTCAAGCTTGGAATTGAATATGCCACATGGATGAAGTATCCAAGAACCTCCAGTTAAATTTGTTCTCTTAAATCTTAATCCGCAGAAAGGAAATTAAGCCGTTGAATTTTGAGGACGGAAACCTCGAGTCTTATTTTTGTTTATTTAGAGAAGCATTAGTTGCAACAATTCGATCTGTTATGCCAACTCTAAGTGACCCATATATATATTATATGGTGGTATAACAAAGGGAAATGATATTCGGAACACACCAATGGATATATTTACCACACGTGTGTTTTACTGACTTGTACAATATGTTATTAAAGTTGTACATATGGTAAATATATCATTATTTGTTAATATCAGTTCCGTATAACAAACTTTTAGGAAGCTCTTACGTCCGTACACACAAAATAACCAAATCCAGTGATATAAGGGGCAAGGGTGTAGTGCCAATTTTTAGCAAATTGGCTAGTTTTGTCTAGTTTTCGGCGAATGAGAAGTCGCCACGTGTTTTTGCCAAAAACTAGCCAAAACTTGCCAAATTACATGGTGTAGTGTAACAAAACTAGCCAAAACTTGCCAAAATGCCAATGCCGGAAAATATATAAAGGTAACCGGAAAATAACAAAGTTGCCGGAAAACATAAAAAATGACCGTTTTTTTTATAAAATATAAGGCTCAGAATTTGGGGGTCGGGAATTTCGGAAGTCGGAGACGCCATGGCTGCTAACCCGAAGGTTTACCCCGCCAAGATACGCCCCGGATCATCCGAGTCCCATTTTTACGAACATTTTGTATCATCATCGCCCATTAACGTAACACCGGCAACCTAACTGTTCAACGATATCATCATCGGCTAAAACTACTTTTTCCGGCTACCTATTGCTTTAATGGAACAAAATACGGCAACACTACCAAGGAAAAATCCGGCAACGCTACCGCTAAGTTAACACTACCAAGCTAATCACAAACATGCAATTAACGGCAATGTAAAAAGATAAATATACATATATATACATAAGCAGCAGCAACAGTTAACCGGAAAACCCAAGAAAGGGCTCGCCGGAAAACCACAACAACAATAAGCAGCAGCAGCAGCAGTTAACCGGAAAACCTAAGAAATGGCTCGCCGGAAAACCAGAGCAACAGGAAACCCCAAATAGGAGTGACCGGAAAACCGAAGCAACACCACCAGAAACCCCAAAAAAGGGGTCACCGGATTACATGCAGCCACGATCTAACCAGAAACCCCATAAAAGAGATCACCGGAAAATCGATTAAACCGGAAACCCCAAAAAAGGGGTCGCCGAAAACCGATTAAAGTAGCCAAATAGCCAATAAATGTGTCAACTACACCCTTGCCAAAGCCAAACAACAATTTGGCCGTAAAAAAGTGAACGTTTCTGGCCTCAAAATCGAAAACCACCCAAAAAAAATTTTAGGTTTCCGGTGAACTGAAAGAGTTTTGGCACAAGAACAAAAAAAAACGGTCACAAGGCACGCTCCCAACGTTCACAAGGATCGGCCAAAACTGGCCGATATATATAGCCGATTAAACTTGCCAAAACTAGCCGATGCATGTGCTATAGGCTTGCCAAAGAGCCGATGCTAGCCGATACTTTTTACCGATAAAACTTGCCGACTACACCATTACCCCTAAAAGGCTCGAAAGGTTTTCAAAATAATTGATGCGACCACATTTGGCCAGCGCATAACACCTGTGAGACCTTAATTTGTCTTGTCATAATTAAAATCCCACTACTTTGTGTGGAAACATGTTTCCAATAATGCAGAAATTTTGGATTTTGACGTTTAATTTGTGAATTGCGATTTATCACCTACCACTAGCTAAACGAGTCAATATATATATATATATATAATATATATATATATATTATATATATATATAAATATCTAAACGAGATGAATTCATTGGCAAATATATATATAGAAGCACGCAAGTTAAACTGTAATAAGAATTATACATGTAAGTGTAAAATCTTATTTGACAATTCACCGAGCACTAAAATTGTACCAACTAACCAACTCTGTGCGTAGACCTAGAGACGGAGCCCGAAAATTTTTAGTGAGGTGACAATTTTAAAATTTTTTTTTCATACTTATAAGAGTTGTATCTAAGAATGTAAAAAAAATTGGGCCCTATCTCGGAAATAGAAAATGGACCATCAAAAGAATTTCGGTCTCCACACCGGGTGTAACACTCATATTTAAAAATACCAGTTTTTTAATAAATAAAGACCACACGTGCCGGGTAAAATCTTATTAAATGAAAACATATTCAATCATAATGCAAGAAACCCGAAAAATATATTTTTTATGAAATAATTAGCTTGTATATATATCTTTCCTACATAACTATTATGATTATTATAATTAGTTGTTTGTGATAAATATATATAATAATTTGAAATAATAATTTTTTCACAAACACCTATGACACGTCCCAAGGTGTATCAATATACCAAAGTATATTGTACACAGAACAGTTGTAGAGGGGGGTGAATACAACTTTCTTCGATCTTTACAAACTTTTAAATAAAACGTTTTAAAGATTCAGTTTATATATTAAGTAAGTAAAGAACAGGAATCAATGAAACAGTAAAGCAGTAAAGTAAATGAAACATTCTTGAACACAGATTATAGTTTTCAATGTAATCCTTTATTAAGAAATGATCTATACAAAGAATTACAGGGTTGTTGCGGAAACAAGATAGCCTACAGATATCTAAACAACCCTTTGAAATGACAAACTACAATCAATAAGTTTCTACTCAAGAGAATCAGCCCAAGCTGATCTCAAACAGACTAAGCTGTGTGTAAGAGCAAAGAAAACTTTGTGTGAAGAATGATTCTCAGGAATGCCACCCATATGCAATCAAGGATTGAGGCTTTTATAGGCGAAAGCCCTTCTTCACTTGGTGTCCAATTCAACCACGTATTAATCTTCTATTGGATAACAGAGAAATATTTGATCGTGCCTTCTCATAGTACTTGTGGTCCCCAAAGTACTGCCACTCATTTTTTTCATCCAATAAGAGTATGGACACGCATATGTAAATCCAACCACCAACCTGGATTCTAGGATTCTTCTAGTCACGTCATTTTTCCTTATCTTCAATCCAGGTTGTTATCTTCACTTGATTGTCAGACACAGATTGGGCCATTTGTCAAAGCACCAATCTGCCTAAGTATTTCCAAGCTGACTGCTAATCCCAAGCTGACTTCCACTACCAGCTTGGTCTTCTATCTTCAATCCTCCTCTTCGACTTGGATTGAATGCTATAAACATTGTTGATGCAGCTTGAACAATACTTGCTTCCATATGATTACAATTACAAAACATGAAGCATGATCTGGGTCAGAAATAGATCGTAAGCTGTGTCAGCTTAGTCTGACCCTGTAACAATTGCCATTTTGATCCGCAAATTATTATGCATGAACATGGCAAACTTTTATGGATATATAAAAGTTTTGAGTACTTTCATGTGCATTAATATATATATATATATATATATATATATATATATATATATGTGTGTGTGTGTGTGTGTGTGTGTGTGTGTGTGTGTGTGTCGGACTAGTGAGATATTGTAACAACTGCTATCTGAATGATCTGTTTCGTTGTACTTTTAAGGAAACAAACCTGAAACACTCGTAACCTTACATCTAATCTAAGTTAAGTACTAACTAACTAAGATTAGTTAACTAAAGTTAGTTAACTAAGGTTAGTTAACCAAGGTTAGTTAACTAGCCCACGGTATTACAAAACCATCAAACAAGCCCATGGTATTCCTTAACTTAACCATAGTTACCAATAACCAAAGCTAGTAACCATGGAAAATTATTACCTATAAATACAAGCTAAGGTTTTCATTTCTAATTACCAATTCACAATATCAAACTTCTTCTTCTTTAATCTCTATCATTCCAAGATCAATACTTGTTTAAGTTCAAGCATATCTTTCACAACCTTTCATCAAACAAAGTTTTCAAGAATCATAACACGATGTTGTTATCGGGAATTCTCCCAAGGATCTTCAAGAAGGCTAGTTATAATACCCACATAGAGGCTGAATTATTCATCTTTTATCAAGAAAACAAGTCCAAGTTATGGCCGCTTCTACTCAATACTGATTGTTGTTCTTCACTATGTCATCACTTTGATCTTAGAACTCATAATATCTCCATACTTGTAAGTGTTTCTATGAAACCTTACTATACTTTGCTTTATGATGATATGACTATATGTTATGTATTGAAATGCTTGTCAACTTACTTATACTCAATTGATACATACTTGCATTTAAATACAGTAAAAATCCTATTAATAGTATTCACCATCTACGAATTATTTCGTATTCTCGAGGTTCTTGGTTTTGGATATAATATATCCTTGATACACTTTTAACCGTATTATATTTCTAAACGTGATTGCCATTGACCTTGGGCATCTCTGGGGTATACCCACGGAGCGGATTGTAGTTCGCAATTTAACGCAACTTGGTTCACCGTCTGGATACTACATGACCCACGTCAACCCTAACACAACTTGAAATAAAATACTGGTTTTTCCTACCATTTAAGGTATCTCTTCATTATATAATTAATACATTCTTTTCGTATTAATTATAATACATACCATTTAAGGTATCTCTTCATTATATAATTAATACATTCTTTCGTATTAATTATAATACATACCATTTAAGGTATCTCTTCATTATATAATTAGTACATTCTTTTCGTATTAATTATAATACATACTATTTAAAGTATCTCTTCGATACTAAATTAATACATTCTTCGTATTAATCTTACTATTTAAAGTATCTCTTCGTTACTAAATTAATACATTCTTCGTATTAATTATAATACATACCATTTAAGGTATCTCTTCATTATATAATTAATACATTCTTTTCGTATTAATTATAATACATACCATTTAAGGTATCTTTTCATTATATAATTAGTACATTCTTTTCGTATTAATTATAATACATACTATTTAAAGTATCTCTTCATTATATAATTAATACATTATTTTCGTATTAATTATAATACATACCATTTAAGGTATCTCTTCATTATATAATTAATACATTCTTTTCGTATTAATTATAATACATACCATTTAAGGTATCTCTTCATTATATAATTAGTACATTCTTTTCGTATTAATTATAATACATACTATTTAAAGTATCTCTTCGATACTAAATTAATACATTCTTCGTATTAATCTTACTATTTAAAGTACATATATCCTACGGATACGTATTATATACGGAAAGTTATATTTTTACCCTACAGTTTAAAAGTTGTCATTTTCAGTCCTTATAAGTTTGACATTTGACAATTTAGTCCCTCAAGTTTCAAGAATGACAATTTAGTCCCTCAAGTTTCAAGAATGACAATTTATTCCTTTAAAATTTTTATAAACATAATGAGGTTTTCATTTAGAAAATACTTGAAAAGATTCTTAAAAGATGAAATCAAAGACTTATAAAAGCACACAAAGTAAATTACGTTGACAAGCGTATTAATAAGATAATCTTATAGTTGTATATATTTGGAATTTAGCATAAATATAAATCAATTCACATTAAAATTAGGGAATACGTAACGTGGCCAGTTGACTCACTCGTCATCGTTGACTACATCAATCTCTTCTACTTGCTGTTGAACTATCAAGAATAAGGTGAGTTTCGTAGCCCCTACCTTTGTGAACTTTGGGGGTGAAAAGTGTACTTATACTTATATATATATATATATATATATATATGACTACATATGTGAGTAATCACTGTGAAATGATCTATGTACTTTGTGGTGTTCCTGTACTTTGTTGTTCTTGTACTATATTGTGGTTCATAGTTCTGGTCCGCACCCCATTGTGACGGGAAACCTGTGCGAGGCATAATGTGGTTCATAGTTCTGGTCCGCACCCCATTGTAACGGGAAATCCTGTGCGAGGCATATTGGTCTTATTCATATTATATGGAATTGTTGACATATTTGTTCTATGTTAATGACTGAATGGTTTTTGTATGAACTTGTGTCTAACGAACGAGCTTACTGTAAGTATAGCTCAATGATCTTGTACAAGTACTTAATGTATCGGTATAACTAATCTTGTTATCTGAATCCTACGAACTCACCAACCTTGTGTTGACACTTGCTAGTACACTTTTCATGTAATCAAGGAAATGCTAGGAATCAAGGATAATTGGAGACTAGCTCTGTACCTCCTTCATGTGGTCCTTGACCCATATGCCCCCTTGTATGGGGATGAGTCTTTGTAATATATTGTTGTGTCATTTGCATGTAACCATTATGTGGTTACTTTTGTTTGAACTATTGTATGTTTGAAAGTTTGGAAATAAATCATTTAGAGTTGCTCTATGTAATTTCCATGCTCATATGTGCTTGTTCTAGACATCCCATGATTCCGCCATGTTGGGGTGTTACAGACCCAGATCAGATTACGAGAACCAAAAGATTTCTAAGTGCTTATAAGTCAGATTTGTCATCACCAAATTTACAATGAACATTGGGACTCAACAATCTCCCCCTATTTGATGATGACAAAACCCAACACACTTCTAACAATCAGCTTACAAAGAATCAAAGAAAAATTTAGCTAACAGCTTGTGACCCTTTGAATCTTTTGGGTTCTTTTGATCTGATATGAAGTTCTAACAGAGAAACTGAATTTGTACAACTACTTTTGCATATATTGAGAAATGAAAATTTTACAAGATAAGAAACTATTCCCCAATCATCTCTACAGCTTCTTGTTTTACTTCATAGGATGGGGCAATAGTCACATTCAAATTCCTATCTAGACCCTCATTGATACCAATTGTGAGTCCCTGAAATACGATGGTTAACCAGGAAAGTGTAAAATACAACAAGTCTAATAATCACTAGATTGGACTAGTATTACTTAAATATAAATGCAAGTATATAAATAAAGTAATACAAGACTTAAAGCAATAAACAAGTAAAGTGGAACATTATGTATTTTTCAATGGTGTATTTTATTTATGATGTTAAATAAATACAAGGTTGTGCGGAATCAAGATAATACAAATAAGTATGTATCCTAACAACCTATGAATTACAAATGATCTATATTTGTCAAATAACTCTTTTGGATCGAGATACTTAAAGTTGTGAAGTATCCCAGTTTAAGATCGAGAGTATTTAGACAAATTCACTTTAATGCAAAATGTATGCTTAAAAGTATTTTTCTCAAGGAAATGACTTTGTATTTATAGGCAACAAAATTCACCAGTGAATTTTGTGCCGTACAATATGGTTGCATGCATTTAATGATCCGACAAGAACATTAAATGCATTGGATAAGGAATAAGGATAAAGTCACATGAAATGACTTTGTATCCTTTTATCCAACCATCTTTACACACGTATACTTTGGTAAAGAACAAGTGGAATGTTCTTTGGAAAGTGTGTAAAGGCAAAAGTCAATTACTCGATATCAGTGTTCAGACTTGTAAGGTCTAGAACACTAACAATCCTCCAGTGTACAGATCTGGTAAGACTTCAAGTGGACTCCGCCATTTGTAAGTCTTCTTTATTCTGACTTCAGTCTTTGACTTCAGTGAGAACGTCTTCAGTAGAGTTGATCTGGACTGGTGTCACACCCGCCCTAGACGGGGTATGACTTACATGGATTCACAACACAAGATATACTGAACGACACAAAACGTTGTCGTTTTAAAATACATTTATATAAAGCATTGTTCACAAATTTATATTACAATTTATGAAAGATATTATTCTTGAAAACATTTATTTAATATTAAACAATATTAAACAGTAGACAAAGACTTTAGCAAATTGACTTGTCTTTACTAGAGTCTGAGGGTAGGCCATGGTCCAGTATGTTGTATGCAGCGGAAAAAATGTCCCATGTATAGAGTATCGTCTAGTTACCTGAGAATACATGCTAAAATACGTCAACATAAAGTTGGTGAGTTCCATAAGTTTTTCATATATAAATTATAGTTTCTCAAAATACCAGAGTTCAGTGTGATCATTGCCTTACCGCAATGTCAAGTAGTTATGATACAATATAAAGCAAAGAGTATCATAGATTTTTAATAAAAATATAGAGTATGAACCACAAGATTTAAAGTATCTATTTGATCACACAATGGATCAAATAGAATATAAGAGTAGATACTGTATACATCAAGTTCTAAGCTCATGAACCGAAACTAGACAAATGTGTGTTTATTTGTCTCCAGAGTAGGTACCTTGTTCAGGGTACCCTAAGCTTTCCAAATATAATGCATCTGTATCCAGTTGGTATGACCAACACGGATGGGGGTGCCTACCCCAATAGTACTATTCAATATACCCACGTTTATGTTACCATAATTAATCGTTCATGATGGTGAGGACTTTGAGTGAACAGAGCAACTTAGAATCAACCATATATACATTTCTGGAGTACTTGTGTTCATCATAACAGTAAAGAGTTTGTATTCTACCCGAAGGTAAAATAAATAAAGTGGAGTTACAAAATATATATAATATATATAATTTTGTAAATATACATATAAGTATAACAAACAGTTTTATTTGCATGTATCTCAGTCCCCGAAATAAATCATATAAAAGAATTAAAAAGGGGAATATGGAAACTCACATAGTATATTATATATCATATAGTTTTGCAATTGTTCTTCAAAGTTTCGTATATATATAACATAAAATAACTATTATGCATGTATCTCAGTCCCCGAAATAAATCATATAAAAAAATTAAAAAGGGGAATATGGAGAACTCACCTTAGTGATAATAGCAGAAATCAAGTAGATGAAATAAGCCTTGTATAGTTATACCAGAGAGTATTTAGAAGAGAATATGTTGTGGTGTGTGTTTTAAAGTTTAATATCGTCTGCTATTTATAGACGAACGAATTTACTTTCACCTTTACTATTTATAATTTACTTTTACCTTTACTATTTAAAATTTACTTTTACCTTTACTATTTAAAATTTACTTTTACCTTTACTATTTAAAATTTACTTTTACCTTTACTATTTAAAATTTACTTTTACCTTTACTATTTAAAATTTACTTTTACCTTTACTATTTAAAATTTACTTTTACCTTTACTATTTAAAATTTACTTTTACCTTTACTATTTAAAATTTACTTTTACCTTTACTATTTAAAATTTACTTTTACCTTTACTATTTAAAATTTACTTTTACCTTTACTATTTAAAATTTACTTTTACCTTTACTATTTATAATTTACTTTCACCTTTACTATTTATAATTTACTTTTACCTTTACTATTTAAAATTTACTTTTACCTTTACTATTTAAAATTTACTTTTACCTTTACTATTTAAAATTTACTTTTACCTTTACTATTTAAAATTTACTTTTACCTTTACTATTTAAAATTTACTTTTACCTTTACTATTTAAAATTTACTTTTACCTTTACTATTTAAAATTTACTTTTACCTTTACTATTTAAAATTTACTTTTACCTTTACTATTTAAAATTTACTTTTACCTTTACTATTTAAAATTTACTTTTACCTTTACTATAATTTACTTTCACCTTTACTATTTATAATTTACTTTTACCTTTACTATTTAAAATTTACTTTTACCTTTACTATTTAAAATTTACTTTTACCTTTACTATTTAAAATTTACTTTTACCTTTACTATTTAAAATTTACTTTTACCTTTACTATTTAAAATTTACTTTTACCTTTACTATTTAAAATTTACTTTTACCTTTACTATTTAAAATTTACTTTTACCTTTACTATTTAAAATTTACTTTTACCTTTACTATTTAAAATTTACTTTTACCTTTACTATTTAAAATTTACTTTTACCTTTACTATTTAAAATTTACTTTTACCTTTACTATTTAAAATTTACTTTTACCTTTACTATTTAAAATTTACTTTTACCTTTACTATTTAAAATTTACTTTTACCTTTACTATTTAAAATTTACTTTTACCTTTACTATTTAAAATTTACTTTTACCTTTACTATTTAAAATTTACTTTTACCTTTACTATTTAAAATTTACTTTTACCTTTACTATTTAAAATTTACTTTTACCTTTACTATTTAAAATTTACTTTTACCTTTACTATTTAAAATTTACTTTTACCTTTACTATTTAAAATTTACTTTTACCTTTACTATTTAAAATTTACTTTTACCTTTACTATAATTTACTTTCACCTTTACTATTTATAATTTACTTTTACCTTTACTATTTAAAATTTACTTTTACCTTTACTATTTAAAATTTACTTTTACCTTTACTATTTAAAATTTACTTTTACCTTTACTATTTAAAATTTACTTTTACCTTTACTATTTAAAATTTACTTTTACCTTTACTATTTAAAATTTACTTTTACCTTTACTATTTAAAATTTACTTTTACCTTTACTATTTAAAATTTACTTTTACCTTTACTATTTAAAATTTACTTTTACCTTTACTATTTAAAATTTACTTTTACCTTTACTATAATTTACTTTCACCTTTACTATTTATAATTTACTTTTACCTTTACTATTTAAAATTTACTTTTACCTTTACTATTTAAAATTTACTTTTACCTTTACTATTTACAATTTACTTTTACCTTTACTATTTAAAATTTACTTTTACCTTTACTATTTAAAATTTACTTTTTACCTTTACTATTTACCGTTACTATTCCCAGTCACTATTCATAAATACAATTTCTAGATACGATTACTATTCACGGATATGGTACTATTCATGTATACATTACTATTCATAAATACAATTATTGATAGTATAATTATGAAAAAGTATTTACAAACAACTCTCAAATAACTATTTGAGTTCTTGGCAATAATTATCCATAATTTATAAAAAAATATTTGTTCAGTTCATTATGCCATAAAATGTTTGTTCATATTGTTTGATCAACAAAAATTTAAATAGTACACGTAATAGTAATTTAATCAACCTGAAATTTTGGCGGTTGTCACATTCTCCCCGTGTTATTGGAATTTCGTCCCGAAATTTAGCTAGAACTAACATCGATATGCTTATTGGAATGTAGTTACAGATTATCTATAGCTATCTATTTTCATAGTTTATGAGACTGACAGTCAGGACATGTCCGTAGAATTTTATGCATATAATAATTTACTCATAAATAAAATTTGTAACAAAAATATTTATAAATAATAGTCTGACTTAATATTTTAGTAATTTATTAAATGTTGAATAAAGAAGATTAATTTTTACTGTTTTTTTTTTTTTGTGATAGATACGAAGTATAAATAATATATATATATTTCAAAAATTCAAATTCACCTTTCTATCTCTTTCCTTTTTCGACCGTTTGAACCTGTCTGTTTTTCTACTATATAAACAACGCTACAACACACAATTCATACTACTTTCTTCATACTGAATAACTATTTCTCCTTTCTTTATCCTTACTTCATAATCCAAAAATTTCTAGAAAATGTTGAACCCTTTTATAATCTTAGTTTACTTGGGTATCTTACCCTGGTTATATGGCGTGTTACAACTTCCACCGGATGTAGCTATTCCACTCCTAATCGTGTTTATTTTCATCGGTTTACCCCTTCTGTTTTCTGCAACTTGGGTTAACTTGTATGGTTTTTAGATATGTTGTAGTTCTAATTGTTGTATTTCCGTTTGAATAATGTAACGAGTTTTCGTTCGTGTGTTGTACTAATAATGAAATACAATTTTCTTTTATAATGTTCGTCTTATTGTGCTATATCTCTTAAATTCAATCATTAAGACGATCCACGGGTCAAAGAAATAAATATTATTTAGATCACTCCTGAAACAACAGTTTGGATAAAAATTCATCTAGAGATCAAAAATGATTTTAGAAATTCAACGGCTATGGATTCATGTCTTCCTGTAATCCATTTGATTTGTCTTAATGTGATCTATTCCTTATGATATTAAACAACTCTTTTTAAACACGATGTGTACTTTGAGAAGTTTCTCTCAATCTCGGTAACAATAATTTACAGAGATGGTAAAGTTTTAAAATTTTATCTTTGGTAAAAATAATTCAGTAATTACTAATTACTGTAACAATAATTGAAATTATTGTAGTTTACGGACACCTGTCCGTTCTTCCAGGTCATACTTGCTTTTTATCCTCTATATAATAACGTGTTTTGTTAAGGAGAATGCATACAAAATCTTCTTTCTCTATCTCTTTTATTTGCTTAGTTCTTCATCTGCAAATTTGTCTTAAGCTATTCTGTTCACAGCTAGCTTGTATTCTAACAGATATCCGACTTTCTCTTTGGTAAGCTACCTTTTTGTACTCTTTCTCATCATAGATAATATACTATCTATTTATATGTTTATATAAAACTTTTATCTTTTAATTCATGTTCGCTTAATTTAACAATATTGTTCCACCGATTTATCATAAGACAATGAAAAATTTCGGTGCCTCTTCGAGCGATCCAAAAGGCAAAAGGCCAATGACTCAAGAGGATCTTGAAGATCTTGAAACAAATAGGGTCAAAAGGATTAAGCAGGAAGCCGTGATGTTAGGTATTTCCTTTGAAGATTACAAGGCGATGGTAGACGAAGATGTCCACCTTTTTGAGAAACAAACTTCTGAAGATGAAAAGTTAGCAAAAATTTTATCTCAATTTTTAACAGAGGAGGAATCTATCCTTGTGAATCGTCAAATAAAAGAAGATGAAAAGTTTGCAAGAGCCTTAGCTCAGCAAGAAAAAGATAACCTCTTACAAAGGGAGAAGTCCATTTTCGCCATGTCATCTGAAGAAGAAGAAGAAAGTGAAAAAGAAGAAGATCCTAATGTTCAATCCCTTAGGAGAAGAAAAAGAAATGCTGCTGGGGGAAGCAACATGTCAGGGTCTAGCTCTGACAAAACTCCTAATTCTTGAAATCAAGAGGGATTTTATAGAAATATTTGGAATCTGTTATAAATTTTTGTGTTATAAATCAAATCTTAAGTTGTCCAGGATGTGTTTTCAATTAAAATAATATTGTTGATAATGTTTCTTATGTATTTGTTATGTCAATTATCTGACCAAAATTTATTGTAGATAAGAAGAACTCAATATAATCATGGACGCATGGCAAAACCCGATGATTGGTACTAGTGAATGGGGAACCTCAATCGATGATTTTTGCCAAAACTGGCTTCTCCAAAATACAGTACCAACATCACAGTTAGAACCCCCAACAGAAAATGTCAGTGCATCGTTCCCAACTCTTGTTGATGCAGTACATCATGGAGTTTCATCTCCAATCCCAATGAACCCTTTATATCAAAACTTCTCTTTTGATACACCAGAAGCAACATTCCAGTTGAAATCAACATTCCAACCGGAACCATCATTCCAACCAGAATCTTCCGAGGAGGGTAACAGGGCACCAGGCAAACGTCCAATGTCAGACTCGCCCACACTATACCCCAATCCAATTGGTGACACATTTTATGAGGTCTCAACCTCGAACAGGGTGGAACCGGTTGATACGATAATGAATCATGGACCAGAGTTTGAGAAGCACGTAGAAGACTCATGGGCTTATATTTGCAAGCTTTATAGTCGTAAGAAAAAGTCCGCAAAAGTATCGTCCTCGAAAGCCCAAAGAAATGTAAGGTCGAAAAGGTCTTACCAGTTTGTGAAACAAAATACTACTTTGGTAGTATTTGGAGAAGAAATGAACATATCAGAGATGCCAACACCGATATGCTCATGCACAGGGATACCTAGGGCCTGTCGCGGTTGGACTACAGAGGGATGGACCTCCACTTGTTGTACAGCTACTCTTTCCATGTATCCGTTGCCAACATATGTCGGGCCAAGTCGTATTGTAAGGTTGCGGGGAGAAGAATGGGTTGTAGTACATTCTCAAAGGTCATAGAGAAATTATTGTTAGAAGGGTACGATCTCGATTGTCCAATTGACTTGAAGGATCATTGGGTTAAAATGGGACTAACATGTATGCATTGAATAGATAAATGTGTGATCTTCATAGATTCAGGAATCTATTGTACGTATGTTATAGTCTATCCATCAAATAGGTTATAGTCTAGGTTCTCAAATAAGGTTATAGTCTAGGTCCATCTAAATAGGGTTATAGTCTAGGTCCGTCAAATAAGGTTATAGTCTAGGTCCGTCAAATAAGGATATAGTCTAGGTCCGTCAAATAAGGTTATAGTCTAGGTCCATCAAATAAGGTTATAGTCTAGGTCCATCAAATAAGGTTATAGTCTAGGTCCATCAAATAAGGTTATAGTCTAGGTCCATCAAATAGGTTATAGTCTAGGTCCATCAAATAAGGTTATAGTCTAGGTCCTCAAATAAGGTTATAGTCTAGGTCCATCAAATAAGGTTATAGTCTAGGTCCATCAAATAAGGTTATAGTCTAGGTCCATCAAATAAGGTTATAGTCTAGGTCCATCAAATAAGGTTATAGTCTAGGTCCATCAAATAAGGTTATAGTCTAGGTCCATCAAATAAGGTTATAGTCTAGGTCCATCAAATAAGGTTATAGTCTAGGTCCATCAAATAGGTTATAGTCTAGGTCCATCAAATAAGGTTATAGTCTAGGTCCTCAAATAAGGTTATAGTCTAGGTCCATCAAATAAGGTTATAGTCTAGGTCCATCAAATAAGGTTATAGTCTAGGTCCATCAAATAAGGTTATAGTCTAGGTCCTCAAATAAGGTTATAGTCTAGGTCCATCAAATAAGGTTATAGTCTAGGTCCATCAAATAAGGTTATAGTCTAGGTCCATCTAAATAGGGTTATAGTCTAGGTCCGTCAAATAAGGTTATAGTCTAGGTCCGTCAAATAAGGATATAGTCTAGGTCCGTCAAATAAGGTTATAGTCTAGGTCCATCTAAATAGGGTTATAGTCTAGGTCCGTCAAATAAGGTTATAGTCTAGGTCCGTCAAATAAGGATATAGTCTAGGTCCGTCAAATAAGGTTATAGTCTAGGTCCATCAAATAGGTTATAGTCTAGGTCCATCAAATAAGGTTATAGTCTAGGTCCTCAAATAAGGTTATAGTCTAGGTCCATCAAATAAGGTTATAGTCTAGGTCCTCAAATAAGGTTATAGTCTAGGTCCATCAAATAAGGTTATAGTCTAGGTTCTTCAAATAAGGTTATAGTCTAGGTCCGTCAATTTGCAACCTAGTTCACTATAACTTATGCTCTGATACCAATCTGTCACACCCGCCCTAGACGGGGTATGACTTACATGGATTCACAACACAAGATATACTGAACGACACAAAACGTTGTCGTTTTAAAATACATTTATATAAAAGCATTGTTCACAAATTTATATTACAATTTATGAAAGATATTATTCTTGAAAACAATTATTTAATATTAAACAATATTAAACAGTAGACAGAGACTTTAGCAAATTGACTTGTCTTTATTAGAGTCTGAGGGTAGGCCATGGTCCAGTATGTTGTATGCAGCGAAAAAATGTCCCATGTATAGAGTATCGTCTAGTTACCTGAGAATACATGCTAAAATACGTCAACATAAAGTTGGTGAGTTCCATAAGTTTTTCATATATAAATTATAGTTTCTCAAAATACCAGAGTTCAGTGTGATCATTGCCTTACCGCAATGTCAAGTAGTTATGATACAATATAAAGCAAAGAGTATCATAGATTTTTAATAAAAATATAGAGTATGAACCACAAAGATTTAAATATATATATATATATATATATATATATATATATATATATATATATATATATATATATATATATATATATATATATATATATATATATATATATATATATATATATATATATATATATATATATATATATATATATATATATATATATATATATATATATATATATATATATATATATATATATATATATATATATATATATATATATATATATATATATATATATATATATATATATATATATATATATATATATATATATATATATATATATATATATATATATATATATATATATATATATATATATATATATATATATATATATATATATATATATATATATATATATATATATATATATATATATATATATATATATATATATATATATATATATATATATATATATATATATATATATATATATATATATATATATATATATATATATATATATATATATATATATATATATATATATATATATATATATATATATATATATATATATATATATATATATATATATATATATATATATATATATATATATAGATATATGTGTATATATAACATACATATATATATATATATATATATATATATATATATATATAAATATATAGATGTATATATATATATATATATATATATATATATTCTTAGCATGTATAATCAAAATATTAATTCTAAGTCTTTATACTAGCATACTTCCATATTTAACGCATTTAATTTAAGTTATTCTAATATACGATCATAATAATGCTGCAGTCATTATTGTGATTATATATTACAACGCCTTGAGTTAAATTCATTAAATACTTTCATATGTTACCATAAAACATCCTATATCAAGTAGTCAGGTAAAGATTATAACAAGTAGTCAGGTAATGATTATAACAAGTAGGATCATTCAGCGGATATTTCTAAATAGGGTTATAGTCTAGGTCCATCAAATAAGGTTATAGTCTAGGTTCTTCAAATAAGGTTATAGTCTAGGTCCGTCAATTTGCAACCTAGTTCACTATAACTTATGCTCTGATACCAATCTGTCACACCCGCCCTAGACGGGGTATGACTTACATGGATTCACAACACAAGATATACTGAACGACACAAAACGTTGTCGTTTTAAAATACATTTATATAAAAGCATTGTTCACAAATTTATATTACAATTTATGAAAGATATTATTCTTGAAAACAATTATTTAATATTAAACAATATTAAACAGTAGACAGAGACTTTAGCAAATTGACTTGTCTTTATTAGAGTCTGAGGGTAGGCCATGGTCCAGTATGTTGTATGCAGCGAAAAAATGTCCCATGTATAGAGTATCGTCTAGTTACCTGAGAATACATGCTAAAATACGTCAACATAAAGTTGGTGAGTTCCATAAGTTTTTCATATATAAATTATAGTTTCTCAAAATACCAGAGTTCAGTGTGATCATTGCCTTACCGCAATGTCAAGTAGTTATGATACAATATAAAGCAAAGAGTATCATAGATTTTTAATAAAAATATAGAGTATGAACCACAAGATTTAAAGTATCTATTTGATCACACAATGGATCAAATAGAATATAAGAGTAGATACTGTATACATCAAGTTCTAAGCTCATGAACCGAAACTAGACAAATGTGTGTTTATTTGCCTCCAGAGTAGGTACCTTGTTCAGGGTACCCTAAGCTTTCCAAATATAATGCATCCGTATCCAGTTGGTATGACCAACACGGATGGGGTGCCTACCCCAATAGTACTATTCAATATACCCACGTTTATGTTACCATAATTAATCGTTCATGATGGTGAGGACTTTGAGTGAACAGAGCAACTTAGAATCAACCATATATACATTTCTGGAGTACTTGTGTTCATCATAACAGTAAAGAGTTTGTATTCTACCCCGAAGGTAAAATAAATAAAGTGGAGTTACAAAATATATATAATATATATAATTTTGTAAATATACATATAAGTATAACAAACAGTTTTATTTGCATGTATCTCAGCCCCAATATATTAAAGAGTTTGAAAAGGGGAATATGGAAACTCACATAGTATATTATATATCATATAGTTTTGCAATTGTTCTTCAAAGTTTCGTATATATATAACATAAAATAACTATTATGCATGTATCTCAGTCCCCGAAATAAATCATATAAAAGAATTAAAAAGGGGAATATGGAAACTCACCTTAGTGATAATAGCAGAAATCAAGTAGATGAAATAAGCCTTGTATAGTTATACCAGAGAGTATTTAGAAGAGAATATGTTGTGGTGTGTGTTTTAAAGTTTAATATCGTCTGCTATTTATAGACGAACGAATTCATTCGTTTGATTATTATATTATTAAAATTACACTCCGTTTTAGAAAAAGAAACGTCTTCGAAGAAGATTTCAACATAACACGTTTATATATAATATTATTATATTATATTATTATTATATTATAAAGTTAATCATGAATAAGGGGTATGTATATATATAGTATTCTTTGTAGGTCCTTGTGGACTGATCGTCAACGAGAACGCTTATAGTTATGACGAGAGTGCGGAATCCTCTCGTGATAACCCGTTTGCTTAATTAGATTATCGTCTTTCGTTGTTTATACAACCTAAGACCTTAAACGCGCGCGAGTTTGCAATTGGACAGAGTTTCGACGTATTATCTTAATTAACTGTTAACAAATACGTATTATGTGTGTGTATTTATACTATACTGTTCATAAACGCGTGCTAATATGGACCGTATGTCTTAAAGCCCATAGCCCATTAACAAACGCGTGTTAATATGTAAACACGTGATGACCACGTGTTTAGGCAAACTCGTGTTACTGTAACACGAGTTTAGGCAAACTCGTGTTACTGTAGCACGAGTTTGTACACATTTCCTTTTGTCATCTTTTAAGTATACTTTAATTACTCAAAACGTGACAAGTTTATCACTTGTATCTGTATGTTATTTATAATCACATTCATACAAGTCGTAAACATTAAACATACCAAAACTCTGATCAATATGTAATCATTCACATTACTTAAGTCCAAATAACAAGTTTAAACATAACATAAGTCTATGATTACATATTACAAAACATAAACATATACTGATCAAATCGCTGTTGCTGTTGTCAACAGAATCATGCACTTACAGTCTCCCCCTTGACATCAGCTACACGATTTCTTCAGTCTTGTAAAAACACTATCCATCAATTAACAATCTCCTGCTATTTGCATGAATATTAGCATGTAAACAAATACGCAAAATCTTCCTATATCTGCTTTCCTCAGTGGTCCATGAAGGTCTAAACAGACATTCAGTGTCATATAACCTTCTCTGATCATCTCTGGAAAGATTCACAATCTGCATAGGATCAAATACACGTAACAAAATAACTCTCTTATCTCTATCTCCATACATCAATGCTTCACCAGTGTCCCTGTGAATCTCCCAGTGATCAAGTGTACTCAAAACATCTTGAGGCCATTTCTTGACTGGAACCTTCAGTACACGCTTAATTGATCTTTGAGCAAATTCTATCGTACCATCATCCTTTGTAACTTTCTTCAAGGATCTCGGCGTTATGTACACACTGGTTTTATCAAAATTATCATAGAACCTTTTCCTATAATCGTCTTGCAACTTTCTACACCAGTAAGTTGCATAACCATTACCACTCGGATTAACAAGCCTTTTCCTTCCTAAATCCATTAAATCGGATTCACTAAGGCTTTTAAAATATTTCTTCATAGGCTTTAAGTACTGACAACCATCATCTCTTTTAATAATAAACAATTTCAGCTCATCATCAAAAAACCAACTCAAAATAGTAGTAACATACTTATGAGCATCTCTATCACTAACAAAATCCCAAAAGATAGATGGTTTCATACTTTCTCCTACCAATCCTCTTGCCGGTATTCTTCTATCAATTTGATGTAGATGATCTTCATCCCTACTTGGCACTGGATACTCTGTCACATCAAATTCCTTAGAATCTTCAATACTCCAGCTTAGAGTAATTCCATCTTCATCATCTCCAACTTTGGCAAAAACCGTAAAGTGTAGAGTTCTTGAACTTGGAATAAAAACTCGTTCAGCTTGAACCTCTTGTTGATCATCTGGAACTTGTTGATCTTGAGCTTGTGCTTGTTGTTGCACAAAATCATCATCTTGAACAACATTAGTCCAGTCCAAATCAGGAATCATTTCACCTTCTTCCAAACTTTCATCATCTTCAGAATCATCAGATTGAACCTTAGATGTACCTGTACCTATCTTTTGAAGCTTATCTGAAATTTAAAAGTTCAAATATGCAAAGACAAACAACATCAAGACATAAAAGATAGCATAAATACAATAAACTATATCATAAATATAATGTAACAATTAAGTACACCAATATTTATCTTATAATTTTTATCTTATTTACATCTAAAGTACACAAATCATTAAGCTCTTAAGGTTCAAAATCCAAATCTGAATCCGAATCCGACTCTGACTCTGAGGGTGTAAGAGTTAACCCTAACTGCTCTTTCATTTGATCCTTATATGATCCTGGATCATAATAATCATCAGGATCCATAAAATCTGCCATAGCTCTCAAATGAGCTTGTGGATCATATCCCAATCTCCTCTTTAGTCTATGCACTATTAATGGGTGCAAATCTGACTCTGAAGACTTATTGGTAGTAGAATCAGAATTGGAGTTACCTGAATTGGAATCTCTATCATCATCATCAGCAATAACTATATCTGGAACAACCATCACAGCTTTTCCTTTATCTTTCTGAGTCCCAGACGTACTAGCACCAGCTGTACCAGCAATCTCTGACTCTCTCTGTCTTGGTGTCTCCCCCTGAGTCGTTGCTTCTGCTTGAGCTTCAGTTCTTGGCTCACCATCAGCATTTGCATCATCATCATGATCTTCATCCCTACTTGGCACTGGATACTCTGTCACATCAAATTCCTTAGAATCTTCAATACTCCAGCTTAGAGTAATTCCATCTTCATCATCTCCAACTTTGGCAAAAACCGTAAAGTGTAGAGTTCTTGAACTTGGAATAAAAACTCGTTCAGCTTGAACCTCTTGTTGATCATCTGGAACTTGTTGATCTTGAGCTTGTGCTTGTTGTTGCACAAAATCATCATCTTGAACAACATTAGTCCAGTCCAAATCAGGAATCATTTCACCTTCTTCCAAACTTTCATCATCTTCAGAATCATCAGATTGAACCTTAGATGTACCTGTACCTATCTTTTGAAGCTTATCTGAAATTTAAAAGTTCAAATATGCAAAGACAAACAACATCAAGACATAAAAGATAGCATAAATACAATAAACTATATCATAAATATAATGTAACAATTAAGTACACCAATATTTATCTTATAATTTTTATCTTATTTACATCTAAAGTACACAAATCATTAAGCTCTTAAGGTTCAAAATCCAAATCTGAATCCGAATCCGACTCTGACTCTGAAGACTTATTGGTAGTAGAATCAGAATTGGAGTTACCTGAATTGGAATCTCTATCATCATCATCAGCAATAACTATATCTGGAACAACCATCACAGCTTTTCCTTTATCTTTCTGAGTCCCAGACGTACTAGCACCAGCTGTACCAGCAATCTCTGACTCTCTCTGTCTTGGTGTCTCCCCCTGAGTCGTTGCTTCTGCTTGAGCTTCAGTTCTTGGCTCACCATCAGCATTTGCATCATCATCATGATCTTCATCCCTACTTGGCACTGGATACTCTGTCACATCAAATTCCTTAGAATCTTCAATACTCCAGCTTAGAGTAATTCCATCTTCATCATCTCCAACTTTGGCAAAAACCGTAAAGTGTAGAGTTCTTGAACTTGGAATAAAAACTCGTTCAGCTTGAACCTCTTGTTGATCATCTGGAACTTGTTGATCTTGAGCTTGTGCTTGTTGTTGCACAAAATCATCATCTTGAACAACATTAGTCCAGTCCAAATCAGGAATCATTTCACCTTCTTCCAAACTTTCATCATCTCCAACTTTGGCAAAAACCGTAAAGTGTAGAGTTCTTGAACTTGGAATAAAAACTCGTTCAGCTTGAACCTCTTGTTGATCATCTGGAACTTGTTGATCTTGAGCTTGTGCTTGTTGTTGCACAAAATCATCATCTTGAACAACATCAGCCCTAGCAGAGTTCAGAGGATCATCTACATCCTCCAATAATCTATCCAACTCTTGATCTCTTTCAGCATTTGATTCTACAAACAACTCTAAGTTATCCAACGCTTGAAAATTATCCACTTGCGCAATCACATCATTCGGATTTAACGCAGCATTCACAAAAGCTTCACCAATATCAGGATTAGCACACGCAGCCCGATCTAACAAGTCTTCCATTGCTTCATTATCTGCCCGAACGTCTTCAGCAGCAGCTTGTACTGGCTGAACTTCAGGTTGAGCCTGCGGTTGGACTCGAGGTCGAACTCGTCGTGTCGTTGAACCTTTCCCCTTGAACTTTCTGCAGCAGCACTAG
This sequence comes from Erigeron breviscapus, assembly GCA_034093135.1. Lineage (NCBI taxonomy): Eukaryota > Viridiplantae > Streptophyta > Magnoliopsida > Asterales > Asteraceae > Erigeron > Erigeron breviscapus. The sequence continues at coordinate 98,054,989 of CM067168.1, read as the reverse complement.
CAACATCAGCCCTAGCAGAGTTCAGAGGATCATCTACATCCTCCAATAATCTATCCAACTCTTGATCTCTTTCAGCATTTGATTCTACAAACAACTCTAAGTTATCCAACGCTTGAAAATTATCCACTTGCGCAATCACATCATTCGGATTTAACGCAGCATTCACAAAAGCTTCACCAATATCAGGATTAGCACACGCAGCCCGATCTAACAAGTCTTCCATTGCTTCATTATCTGCCCGAACGTCTTCAGCAGCAGCTTGTACTGGCTGAACTTCAGGTTGAGCCTGCGGTTGGACTCGAGGTCGAACTCGTCGTTGACATTGAACCTGAATTGGAACTTGAACTTGAGGTCCTGGTGGTGGTGGAGGTGGTGCATCATTATTTCCACCTCCTGCGACCTCATCTTCATCTTCCCATCCAACAGCTGGAGCTCTATAGTTTGGATTTATCAAATGTCCAAACAATGGAACAATCTGTGGATTTGGATAATTGTCTTTAACTTTCATCATCATTGACCAAATTCTATTCGGTGGAGAAACAATCACATACACATCCTTCCAAACCAAACGCGTGGAATACCAAAAGAGTTGTATTTTGATTGCCCAAACGCGTGGAATACCAAAAGAGTTGTATTTTGATTTCAAAATTCCAAACGCGTGTGAAATCCAACGCAATGTCACTGTTCATCGACTTCTAAAACCAGAAAACTACTAACAGACAATGAAAATCAAGAGTGTTTCTAACAATGTACATGACTATCTAGTTATCGATATGACATTTTGCAAGATATATCAATCAAACAATGATTAAAAACCAACTAGGAATAATTATAATGTATAACCATGGTTTTTAAATCAATTATATCTTTGAAAATCAAGCAAATTCAAGGAAAATATACCTGTAATTAACACGAATATGATCGATGAAGAATAACAAGTTACGATGAACAGTTACTAAGCACAAACAGTAACACTAAGCACGGTTTTGAGCTAAACGCGTGATTGCCAAACGCGTGGAATACCAAAAGAGTTGTATTTTGATTTCAAAATTCCAAACGCGTGTGAAATCCAACGCAATGTCACTGTTCATCGACTTCTAAAACCAGAAAACTACTAACAGACAATGAAAATCAAGAGTGTTTCTAACAATGTACATGACTATCTAGTTATCGATATGACATTTTGCAAGATATATCAATCAAACAATGATTAAAAACCAACTAGGAATAATTATAATGTATAACCATGGTTTTTAAATCAATTATATCTTTGAAAATCAAGCAAATTCAAGGAAAATATACCTGTAATTAACACGAATATGATCGATGAAGAATAACAAGTTACGATGAACAGTTACTAAGCACAAACAGTAACACTAAGCACGGTTTTGAGCTAAACGCGTGTTTGCCAAACGCGTGGAATACCAAAAGAGTTGTATTTTGATTTCAAAATTCCAAACGCGTGGAACTAGGGTTTGTAAACACGTGTTTGCCAAACGCGTGGAATACCAAAAGAGTTGTATTTTGATTTCAAAATTCCAAACGCGTGGAGTTAGGGTTTCTAAACGCGTGATTGCCAAACGCGTGGAATACCAAAAGAGTTGTATTTTGATTTCAAAATTCCAAACGCGTGTGAAATCCAACGCGTGGAATACCAAAAGAGTTGTATTTTGATTTCAAAATTCCAAACGCGTGGAACTAGGTCAAACACGTGTAGCCAAACGCGTGGAATACCAAAAGAGTTGTATTTTGATTTCAAAATTCCAAACGCGTGGAACTAGGGTTTGTAAACACGTGTTTGCCAAACGCGTGGAATACCAAAAGAGTTGTATTTTGATTTCAAAATTCCAAACGCGCGGTGGAACTAGGGTTTGTAAACACGTGTTTGCCAAACGCGTGGAATACCAAAAGAGTTGTATTTTGATTTCAAAATTCCAAACGCGCGGTGGAACTAGGGTTTGTAAACACGTGTTTGCCAAACGCGTGGAATACCAAAAGAGTTGTATTTTGATTTCAAAATTCCAAACGCGTGGAACTAGGGTTTGTAAACACGTGTTTGCCAAACGCGTGGAATACCAAAAGAGTTGTATTTTGATTTCAAAATTCCAAACGCGCGGTACTAGGTCAAACACGTGTAGCCAAACGCGTGGAATACCAAAAGAGTTGTATTTTGATTTCAAAATTCCAAACGCGTGTATAAGGTCAAACACGTGGTCAAAGCCAAACGCGTGGTATAAGGTCAAACACGTGGAGCCAAACGCGTGGAATACCAAAAGAGTTGTATTTTGATTTCAAAATTCCAAACGCGTGGAACTAGGGTTTGTAAACACGTGTTTGCCAAACGCGTGGAATACCAAAAGAGTTGTATTTTGATTTCAAAATTCCAAACGCGTGCATAAGGTCAAACACGTGGTCCAAAGCCAAACGCGTGGTATAAGGTCAAACACGTGGTAAAGCCAAACGCGTGGAACTAGGTCAAACACGTGGTAGCCAAACGCGTGGAATACCAAAAGAGTTGTATTTTGATTTCAAAATTCCAAACGCGTGGAAAGGTCAAACACGTGTAGCCAAACGCGTGGAATACCAAAAGAGTTGTATTTTGATTTCAAAATTCCAAACGCGTGGTATAAGTCCAAACACGTGAAATTTTAACCAAACACGTGGAGTAGGTTACCACATGCTTAAAAAAAAAAAAAAAAAAAAAAAAAAAAAAAAAAAAAAAAAAAAAAAAAAAAAAAAAAAAAAAAAAAAAAAAAAAAAAAAAAAAAAAAAAAAAAAAAAAAAAAAAAAAAAAAAAAAAAAAAAAAAAAAAAAAAAAAAAAAAAAAAAAAAAAAAAAAAAAAAAAAAAAAAAAAAAAAAAAAAAAAAAAAAAAAAAAAAAAAAAAAAAAAAAAAAAAAAAAAAAAAAAAAAAAAAAAAAAAAAAAAAAAAAAAAAAAAAAAAAAAAAAAAAAAAAAAAAAAAAAAAAAAAAAAAAAAAAAAAAAAAAAAAAAAAAAAAAAAAAAAAAAAAAAAAAAAAAAAAAAAAAAAAAAAAAAAAAAAAAAAAAAAAAAAAAAAAAAAAAAAAAAAAAAAAAAAAAAAAAAAAAAAAAAAAAAAAAAAAAAAAAAAAAAAAAAAAAAAAAAAAAAAAAAAAAAAAAAAAAAAAAAAAAAAAAAAAAAAAAAAAAAAAAAAAAAAAAAAAAAAAAAAAAAAAAAAAAAAAAAAAAAAAAAAAAAAAAAAAAAAAAAAAAAAAAAAAAAAAAAAAAAAAAAAAAAAAAAAAAAA